>CM067066.1:13871549-14381027 GCA_033980235.1 Diadema setosum
TATTTTCACAAAAACTTGTGGAACGAACTACTCTCATTTTTTGAGCAATTAACCCCAAATTTGGCATGTGTGACCACTATCAAAGGAAGATGTGCAATACAACCTTTTTCGTTAGTATTGCATAATGCGTTGCCATGGCAACAGCAAATTTTTAAAAATCTTACAAAATGTTGTGGATCAAACTACTCTCTCATTTTTTGAGCAATTGAACCAAAATTTGGCATGTGGGACCACTATCAAATAAATATGTGCATGACATCTTCTGTGTTAGTATTGCATAAGGCGTTGCCATGGCAGCGGCAAATTTTTAAGAAATCTTACAAAATGTTGCTCTTTGAGCATTTGGCTTGAAATTTGGTACCTGTGACCACTATAGTACATAGATGTGCAAACTTAATCTTTCGTCATTGTTGAACAATGTGTTGCCATGGTAACAGCATTTTTTCACTAAGAAGAATACAAAAATATTTTGGATTCAGGTAACTCCCTCAGTCTTTGAGCATATGGCTTGAAGTTTGGCACATGTAACGGCTATGGTACGTAGATGTGCAAATTTAATCTTTCATCATTGTTGAACAATGTGTTGTCATGGTAACAGCATATTTTGATTGAAAATCATACAAAAATACTACATGGATTCAGTTACCTCCCTCAGTCTTTGAGCACTTGGCTTGAAATTTGGCACATGTGACCATTATAGCACGAAGATGTGCAAACTTCATCTTTCGTCATTGTTGAATAATGTGTTGCCATGGTAAAAACATATTTTGAATGAAAATCATGCAAGAGTTGTGGTTCAGCTAACTCTTTCACTTTTTGAGCATTTGGCTTCAAATTTGGCACATGTGATCACAGTTAAAAGATAATATAAAGTTTTGGTATTACCTCAAAAGTTTCCCTGAATTTCCTTGTCTTAGTTTGTGTTTCAGGTTAAAGTACCTTTCATATAACTAACACTGTGAGACTTACTCGCCCCAAAGTGCTCTCATGTCTTAGTAATCATGCAATAATGGTTTCGTACACTGAATTGACGGCCAGCGCATGCGCACACAAACATCTTATCCGTTCATGGATTTGAAATTTGTTCGCATGTGATGTGTGCGTATGCGCTGGCCGTAGTAGTCAGTGTATGTAGCTCTCCCAAGGTCCTCTCGACAGAGTCACATTCAGTCATCAATTCGAACAGAAAGGGACTATTGGCAGAACCAAACGTTGCCCGAAGCCTGTTTACAAGACTTCAACTTAATTAGTAAGTCTTCAAATTGAAGAATTTTGTGGATTTTAAGTTGATATTTACCCGCAATACTAAATCTGTCATGATCCTGAATGCTACAATGCGAAGCCCCATTACGCTATGCGTATGGGGCTGCTGGTCGCTATGCGTATGGGGCTGCTGGTCGCAGTAAATTGCATGATTACTAAGAAATGAGAGCACTTTGGGGCGAGTAAGTCTCACAGTGTTAGTTATAGGATAGATACTTTAACCTGAAACACGGAAATTCAGGGAAACTTTTGAGGTACCAAAACTTTTTATTATCTTTAACCTAGATGTGCAAAATTTATCTTTCGTCGTTGAAAAATGTGTTGCCATGGTAACGGGATATTTTGAATGAAAATTATACAATGAAATGAATTCAGCTAACTCTCTCAGCTTTTGAGCATTTGACTTGAAATTTGGCACATGTGACAGCTGTAATATGCAGTTGTGCAAACTTCATTTTTTGTTTTGTCAAACATTGTATTGCCATGGTAACATTTTTTTAATGAAAATCATAGAAATTTCCAATTTACTTATCTTACTCCATCAGGTTTTGAGCACTTTACTTGAGTGTGGCACATGTGACTATCAGTGAGCAAAATGGACATTTGTTCAATGTTGAACAATACATTGCCATGGTTTCTATTTTTTTTTTCAATAAAGAGCATACAAAGTTATTGCTGGTTGAGCTAACTCCCTCAGTGTTAGGTGGGGTATTAATCACATTGAGTGATAGTTCTAGTTTTGAGAAGTTAGGGAGTCAAATGTCAGGTTAAAATGCTGAAATTACAGTCTTTACTTACGGCTGAAATTACACTTTTTGTCCATATCTTCGAAATGACTCACTTTCGACACCGAATTATACCCCCACCCACACATAGTGCATATGGGGGTATATAGGAATCACTCTGAGGGCAGGTGGCCAGGCGGTTTGTCATTTGGTCGGTCGGTTGGGCAGGCGGGCGGTCGAGCAGGCGGGTGGTCGTTCCGTTGCAAAATCTAGTGGTTCAAACTAGTCTCTCATTTTATGAGCAATTGACCCCAAATTTGGCATGTGTGACCGCTATCAAAGGTAGATGTGCAAAATACCTTTTTCGTTAGTATGGCATAATGTGTTGCCATGGCAATGGCATATTTTAATTAAAAATTGTGGATCGAACTACTGTCATTTTTTGAACAAGTAATCCCAAATTTGGCATGTTTGACAGCTATCAAAGGAAGATGTGCAAGACACTTTTTTTCATAAGTATTGCATAATGTGTTGCAATGGCAACGGCAAATTAAACAAAAATCTTACAAAATGTGGATCGAACTACGCTCTCACAATACACCCTTTTCATTAGTATTGCATAATGCATTGCCATGGCAACTGCAAATTTAAAAAAAAAAAATCTTACAAAATATTGTGGATCAAACTACTCTCTCATCTTTTGAGCAATTGACCACAAATTTAGCATGTGTGACCGCTATCAAAAGAAGATGCGCAAGACACCTTTTTCTTTAGTATATAGTAATGCATTACCATGGCAACTGCAAATTTTTAAAAAGCACATTGCAGAGTTGGTCTCACCTCCCTAACCGAACCCTATCACCAAACCTGACACTGCTGATTGGCTAAGTGTGCGCTGACCAACAGAGAACGCAAAAAGAAGATCCAGTTGTGCATGTCCAGTATTTTCCCATAAATTTGGTTCTCTATTAAATTGTTTTCTTCTTTTGACCTCACTACTAATTGCACAAACACAAATCTTCACAGGTAGTGAGTCTGGAATAAACAGATTAGCAATATGATAATTCTTTGCATATTTATGCTAGAAAAGACTTGGTTCTAACCTTTTCTCACGATCGACTCAAACAGAAAAATGCAAATATCTCGACAGATACATCATCATTTTTGCCCAAAATTCATATAGAGGATAACATATCCATATAAATGAGAAGTCTCAAGGGATTTGATGGTAAAGTAAGGGAGATACGCGGCATTGAACTTTTGAGATTGTTTGTCCTTCACTTTGCACAGTGCTTCGACGGCTGTTAGAATTCATAAGCTTTGGCATTTTATTGCAGAGTTAATAGCACAGTATCACAGAGCCTGTTTATTTTTCATCATTCAGGGGGGGGGGGGAGGGGAGTGGGGAGTGGTAGGGAAAGAAGGGAAATGAATACTGTGAGACAAACACATTCCTACATATATCAAGCATTGACCTGCTACATGGCAGGCAAAGCAGTGAGGAGAACTTTTTTGCAAACTACTACAGCAAAGCGGATGAATTACCGACCGATACAAGAATAAACACAACCCACTTGATAAAAGAACAACTTTCCTGTGAAATGTAAAGGAAAAGGATAAGTTACAGAAAGAGAGAAATCTACCAAAAGAGGTACATGTAAGGAGACATTGACTGGTCGAGTACTCAACATATTCTCATTTTCACACACTATGTAAGTCGATAAGTTTATAAACATCCCTCTTATGATTATTTTTCTCAGGACTACTGTATTGAAAAATTATGCTATTTTGATAAGGGGGAGTTACCTTATTGATATGTCTTCACTTGAGTTTCTAGGATAAAAGCTATTTGACATGGGACCATGTCATCATTAACCATTTTCCTGTTCAAAGTTTGTAGGACTTGGAATTTTGTAATCAAAATTTGCATTCTTTTCATTCAGATTACTAAGTTACACTGCAAACAAAAATATATATCTCCTAACCACGAACAGCACTTTGCTTTTAAAAAATACAATACATTTAGTGTAACTTGTGAAAGTATTAATCAGATTTATCACTGCTATAATAGTTCAAAGGTGGCAGTTTAAAGTCAGTCTGCAGAATCCTGCCTTTGTGCATTACTGTGTAGTTTGAACTACTGTATATTGCCTGCACAAGTCTTTTGCACAGTCTTGTGTGATTATATTTAAGTTCCTTTCCAAATTGCTGAACTGTGTGCTATTGAAATTGTTGCCATGGATATGCATAGGTATTGCTGCACGCTTTAAATAAATCAAGATAGCTGCACTCCGCACTCTGCTTTTTTAACTTGTCTGTTGTTGAAGCACAACTTGTAACCATTTAAATGTTACCTGGTAGTTTGTTTTTCAATTGTAAAGTGAAAAGCAAAAATCCAGAAGGTATTGTTACTCGTGTCCTTTCACAATTTCTTAAGAATCACAAGCGAGATACAAGCCCAAAGCTTGGTATCACAAAATTATCATGAAGATGTAAACTTTTCTTTTGCAGGAAGTGTGCAGCACTCATTTTCTGTGGAAATTTACTCTCATTGGAAAAAGAATCATAGAAACTAAAGAGTCATTTTATTGTGTAATAGGCTGACATGCATTTCAAAAGATATGCATCTTGTGAGACATATTGCTCTAGAATTTTCAGTTTCACTATAGTGATTTTATTCATCTGGAAGTTGTTATTGAGCTGTGAAGAAAAAAAAATGATGTCCTTTTGTACACAGTTAAAGGGAAAGTTGTGATAAAATGATGTTACTGCCTTGTTTGAATTCCACAACATGATTTTGTTACCGAAATCACTGCTTTACATTGATATGTTTATCTTAAATCTAGTAGCTTTCTCTCTGTTTTTTTTTTATTCAATTAGAATGAAATGTTTAATGTTCTATTTCTCTGATGTCAATTTGAACAAAGTAGAATTTTTATTTTCACAAGCTAAAAACTTGCATCATGCATAGTTAGTGAACCATAACCTCAATTTGTGTAATGTAGTTTTTGATATTCATCAAGTTATTACTTTGTTCATATCTCTACATTTTCCCCCCCTTTTCCATGGCAAACATAGAATACAGTGGATATGACAATGCAAGCTGGATATCAGGTGAAGTAAAATGCTTAACATGATTTCTGTTATTGCTCCTATCAACCCAGTAGCAGTTTGCAAGATGTATTTTTTGAATTTCTGAACCTTATGGAGTATTAATAAACAGGTAAACTATTCTTTCTACCTATGGAGTGAAACATAAGAAATATATAGACTGTAACTTCCAATGTATTACACCTCTCTCTGTATGGCACAAATATGAACTTCCCATGACAAGATTTCTGTTGAAAGCCCTTGCACCTAATTTATTGATACATCATATCATCTACAGTCATCAACATTGTTTTGCCACCCAGGTTGTTTCACTCCAAGCATTATGAATCAGACAAGCTTGATTAGCACAGTCACTATGTCTGCCATGTTATTTTTGGCTGTGAGACATGATTATTTCCTGATCACATTAGTCAGTAATTAAAGGCACTATTTACCATTTGCAGATGAAACACAAATCCAAATAGTTCTAAATTGTGAGTTATGGACAGGAACAATCAATATTAAAATGTAAATCAGTATAATCAATGTTAAGCATTGTTAACTATACAAAATGTGAACAATAGGTCTAATTGTTCCGTTTCATTTCGTTTATTTCATTTTCAACAAAGAGTTACAATGTACGAACATAACAAGAAAAAAAACAAATAATATTATAATGAACATATTCTCAATACACAGAAATATATAAACACCATGAATAAGGAAGAAGTAAATAAACGTATATGTGCTATATAAAATCATTACTAGAGTACTGTATACGCTATAATTTTCGCGTACATAAATTTTCGCGAATTGCCGCTGTCACACATTTCCGCGAGTGATTAAATTTGCGATTGGGGGACCAGAGAAAATATGAAGTGGCAAAGAAAGTGTAAATTTTCAACTTACTAGCAAATCAGAATGATATTAGTTATACACTGCATGAAAAAACTTACCAAACTCTGCAAACTAGTAAGTTAGAATTCAACATTTTTGAAGTGGTTAAGTCCATCGCGCTAGATTTCTGACGAGTGGTACGAGGGGTTGCGATAATGGATTGGCTCTACAGTATTCGTAAGTAGACGTGGACTAGCCTGACCACCCCAGACGCTGTTAATACGCTGTGCTGTGCGAATGCTACTTACATCGACTGGGCTGTGTATACTGGTTAGTAGTTAGACGTGGACGTGCTATATGTATGTAAACAAGCTTAGCCAGTATGGTCTGTTCGGTAAGCCGTGACATGGTATACTAGTACTGAAATGTTCGTATTATCAAGGCAAGGGATTCATTTTGGAAGGTAATATTTTCGCGTGTTAATTTCGTGAATAGCTCCCGACTCGCGAAATTCGCGAAAATAAAACCCACGCGAAATATATAGCATATACAGTAAACTGTCTCTAGTTATGGTTTATTGAGAAAAATAGTGATATATCCTTATATTTCAGGATTTATTGCAAAAATTTTATATGGTAGGATGTTTTTGATACAACTGACCTATACATATGCATCAAATATGATAATCAAGCATTTTTTAAAATCAGTGCTCCCAATGGTAAACAATGCCTTTAACCTAATATGTGTTATGCAAATCAGCTCCAAGTCTGCTACCAGATTACAAAAGCCAAATTAATTGGCTCTATTTTGATAGATTACTCTGAATGCTGGGGTGATACCACACTGTTAAAGGGGAAGTCCGGACGATTATCAGCCGTTTCCTGTGTAAAGAACAATATTTCATGAACCTATTACCCTTTTCCCGATGAAAAAAGACCATCAGATACATTTACTATGATTTTTTTTTAAAATAAGGTAATTCTTCGAGTTCGAATCCGTCACGAGCAGCCCTTCGTACCATCTGTCCCAGGATGCATTGCGCGTGACGTATCAGGCGCAGTTTCTTCAGCTGAGAGCACCGCGAGCGCAGCCCAGCTACGCATCGATCTCCCATTGCACTGCTGACTGCGGCGCGGTATCTGCATGCCTGCCTAGGTGTGCCTTGTTGGCGCTACTGCAGGAGACCATACACCGATTAAGGAGTGCTGTTGCCAAATGCTGTATTCCTTTATTCAAATAATCTTCGGTTTATATCTATATAAAATCCTTCAAAGATTAATGTAAAATAGTCGCAATGCTATAACATTTTCATTTAATTTAAATATTTATGTATTGTAATACTGCAGTACTTATTAGTGTCCACCCCATCACTTACAATTCATTGGCTATTGTTGCCATCAGAGTGATCAGGCTGCTCAGCCATACATTTACGTCTGCTGCTGCCAAATGCTATCACAATCTGCGATCGTTTTTTTTTTTACTTCTGAGTGTTAACAATCTGAAATCAGTCTGTCAATTTCAGAATTATTGCCTCTCTTGTTGTCCAAGACTGTTGAGTATGTCTGACGGTGGTAAATTATGACAGTATACATGTAACTTGAACCGCGGAAGAAACGCCAGCGCCAGCGTTATCATAATACCGGCGCCGGTAACGGCGACCAGCAGCCCAATACACTCAGCGTAATGGGACTGCGTACTGTAGCATTCAGGATCACGATAAGGTAGTTATCGCGGATATCGCGGATAAATATCAACTTAAAATCAAAATATTTCTTCAATTTGAAGACTTCCTAGTAAAGTTAAAGTATTGAAAACAGGCTTCGGACAACGTTTGGTTCTGCCAATGGTCCCTTTCTGTTCAAATTGATGACTTAAATGTGACTCGGTCGAGAGAAACCTTGGAGAGATACACTGAATTATTGACAGCCAACACAGGCTCACACATCACACGCGCACAAATTTCAAATCCATTGACAACCGGATAAGATGCGCTGGCGGTCAGTTTAGTGTAGCTCTTCCAGGTTCCTCTCGACGTATGGCTATTTCTTGATATCAAGAATTTGACTTCTTAATATCGAGAATTCGATTCTTGATATCAAGAATTCAATTTCTTGATATCAGGAATTCATTTCTTGATATCAAGAAATCAACTTCTTGATATCAAGAATTCATTTCTTGATATCACGAATTCAATTCTTGATATCAAGAAATGAATTCTTGATATCAAGAAGTCGATTTCTTAATATCAAGAAGTCGAATTCTTGATATCCAGAAGTCGATTTCTTGATTCAAGAATTCATTTCCTGATATCAAGAATTCAACTTCTTGATATCAAAAATTCAATTCGTGATATCAAGAATTCGATATCTTGATATCAAGAAATGAATTCTTGATATCAAAAAGTTCTTGATATCAAGAAATCAACTTCTTGATATCAAGAATTCAATTCTTGATATAAAAAATTATTAAAGTAATTGATTTCGAGCGCAAAAGTTGTGCAGGAATTCATTCTGATTTCGAGCTCAAAAGTTGTGCAGGAATTCACAGTTCATTTCGAGCACAAACCTTGTGCAGAAATTCAATCTGATTTCGAGCTCAAAGGTTGTGCAGGAATTCACAGTTTATTTCGAGCGGAAATGTTGTGCAGGAATTCATTCCGATATGGAGCTTGAAAGTTGTGCAGGAATTCACAGTCCATTTCGAGCGCAAATGTTGAGCAGAATATCAGTTCTTGATAAGCTGCCAATTTGAGATGCAATTAGTTGTATTTAAAGATTATTCTTTGACAACATGAACATTATGTCATTATATGCTCACATGTACGCGCACATGTGCTATATAACGCAAGCATGTGCGGAGTAAATGTATACATTCGGACAATGATGGCTTCCTGGCCTGCAAGTGGCACTGGCATCCATGAATACATGCTAGTGTGCATGAAATAAACACACGTGACAGGATCATTTCACCGAACAGGATTAGATGCAAGATAAAAATGAATTATTCAAAAAGATAGGTAGTCATATTGTCACAGAACTCTTACATACATTGAAGAATCACACCCATTCACTGGAACAACCCACTGAGCTCGGTGTCTCCACCGCGCACCCCGGATGTGACGCTTCAGTGCACACGCCACCATAAAACCACCGCAGCTCCTCGAGTACGGTACAGTCAGCTCACTGAATGAACAGTATGGCAGCCCCTAGCCCTTGATATTTACTTGAACTTGTGAACTGCAAAACTTGTATTTGTCAATCCAGCGCTGACCACATATTAATGTACTCAATAATGTTTTTGATATCACACTCTTCTTTAAAAGTAGTCTGTGTTGAAACGGTTGTTTTTTTTTCCCTTTCAGATCGTTCTATTTGACTTCGGAGAAGTGATCTGCTTTCATTGGTATAAGATTCAAGACGCCTGTCCTTGTCTGTGTCCTGCCATTTTTCTGATTCTCCTCCCCACCCTATGCCTTGCGTTGTTTTTTTCCCCTCCAATGATATTGTAAGAAGGTGTGTGTTCATGCTATTGATTTTTCTCCCATTAAACAAGTCAAATTTAATTTTCCAGTCAGTCCAGTTGTAAAAATCAATGATTTGTGGATACATGTAATACATCTTCCCCATCTGACAAATTATACTCAGCATATTAGAGATTTGGAAGACAACAATATCGCCTCAATTATCTATATTCCTGCTATTGCATTTTTTACCATTACTATTAGTAGTGTGTAGTAGTTATCTCGAATGTACAGTTTGGTATAGGAAGCAATTTAGACATATATATATCTGTATATATAGAATAAAACAGAAACCAAGTTCATGCTAATCGCCAACAATTCATGTCAGCACACCAATTTTCGAGCGATTTGCAACAACACTTGAGAAAGAGCGATTCACTTGAAAATTTGTATGCCGCAAATAAATTGTTGATGATCAACATGAACTTGGTTTCTGTTTTATTTTCGATATCATGATGTTACTGCACCAACATGTAGACTACTTACTCGATATGTATATTATACAGATAGTGCATGCTCTATGATGCACTATACTGGATTAGAGAACGACAAATACTAAATTATCCCGAGTGCTGTTTTGTTTCACCGAGGCCGCAGGCCGAGGTGAATAGAACTGCACGAGGGATAATTTAGTATTTGGAGTTCTATAGTCCAGTACTGGTGCATCAATAGAACATGCACTAATTGTTATAGTAAATAGGTTCCTCGATCTACATGCATTTCAGTAGGTCTAGGCCCTAATTTAGATCTAACAAGATCACCGTACCGCCGGCACTGCACTTGTTGTACACAGAGTTAACCGCAACCTACCATAGTTTACGTACACAGCATGTGATACACTAGTACAGCCGTGTATGCGTATTGCACATCACAGAGCAGACTCGCTTATAAACTCATCATACATTCAGAGCTCAACACGCGCATACGTTGAAATGCTTGGCCTTGTCTTACTACGTCCCTCAGCGGCCCTCCCTAGGCCTTGCGCGAATCTCTTAGTACATCACCACGCACTGTCACAAGCGTTATAGTGGCACGGTCGTGCCACTGCAACAAAATTTTTGCACAATCACGTGATGCTATCCAACCAATCACAATGCAAATTTCACTCTACCTATTTACTATATGTGACCCTGCACCTCAAAACAAACAAAAAGTCGCCAGACATGAATTTTTAGTTAAGACCATATTCTGTAAGAGCAGACTTTAAGCTTTAAAATGATGTATAACTCAAATCAAATGGACTCTCCTAACCTATCTAAATATTGGAAAGAAAGCACAAAGTCATGAAAAGTGTGAACTGAGAAAAGAGGCTCTGAAGTACAGTGTCTATTCAAGTGCTTAATCTTTACCAAACCATGCTGGCTGTGCGATGAATGGGACAAAAAACAGGAAGTAAACCACCAGAGTAACAACAATGAAGGGATTATCAGATTAAACTGAAATTAGGCATGCCTCATTAACACATTCTGTCCATAATTAATGCCAACTTTCAAAGCAGTAGCACTATCCTTTCAAAAGTTATAGAGTTGAAAGTGAAGAGTGTGGACAAGGTTTTTCAGAAATAAAAAAGGGGTTTTAAAGACACACCTAATCACACTATTCTACCAAAAACGTTCGAGATAAACTGCTAAAAAAACACACTTTCCTGCCCGTTTTATGATACCAAATTTTAGCATAATGTAAAAGAAGACCCGCTCTTTCAGAAAATATGAAAAAGTTAAGTTTGGCTAGGTTGACCCATTTCACTTATTTTCAGTCCTCACGCAAAATCAGTGTGTGCGACTTTATGTTCGTTTTGAGGTGCACTGTCACATATATATATATATATATATATATTTATGTTGATAAGGTAGTCCACGTGTTGGCATGATGAAAAGATAAGTAACAAAGCTGCAACAAAGTTCATGCTGTATTCACCAACGGTTTATTTCTTCACACAAATTTTCGAGCGTCTCGCCGCCCTTTCTCAAGTGTTGATACTGAGAGAACAATAACAAAATTAAGCCATAACAATATATTGCAACCATGTTACCAAGGATGCGCGCTTTAACGCATCAATGCTAGGCATCCTAACACCCAGCGCAACAGTGCAATGTTACGTCATAATGAGATGACAATGAGTATAAAGCATACATGAAAAAACTTGGCACGACTGATACAGAAGTAATTCCTCTGAATACGCAGCTGCGGTGGTAATGTAAAAGCAGTGCATTATTTCTTTCAAAATTCAACATACACATAAATTAACTTTAAAGGGAAGATAAACCCCAAGAGCAATGTGGATTGAGTGAAAGCAGCAACATTAGTAGAACACATCAGTGAAAGTTTGAGGAAAATCGGACAATCGATGCAAAAGTTATGAATTTTTAATAAGTTTTGGTGTTGGAACCGCTGGATGAGGAGACTACTAGAGGATATGACGTATGAGTGGACAACAATACAAAGAAAATATAAAGGAAATTCAACAAAAATTCACTTTTCTAGAATCATGAAAGAGCAATGGACCAACCTCTTTGGGGGAATAATTGCTACCCTTAACATATGTCAATATCAAGTTGATGGAATTTGTAATTTTCATGAAAAATGGATTTTTGTAGAATTTTCTTTATATTTTCTTGGTATTGTTGTCCACTCATACGTCATAACCTCTAGTAGTCTCCTCATCCAGCGGTTCCAGCACCAAAACTTTAAAAATTCATAACTTTTGCATCGATTGTCCGATTTTCTTCAAACTTTCACTGATGTGTTCTACTAATGTTGCTGCTTTCACTCAATCCACATTGCTCTTGGGGTTTATCTTCCCTTTAATTCTAGTGTATAGATAATCTTTACATAATCTGAAATTATCATGATTAATGTAAACATTCGATTTTTTAAAATCAAACTGAATCGTCACACTGACGGTTATGCAAAATATGTGCAAGCAGTTTACTATTCCTTTCAAACTGAACAGCATACACATACATTAACCTCCAAATTCTGGTGAGTAGATAGTCTTTAAATAATCTAAATTTATATATATATATATATATATATATATATATATATATTTATATATACATATATATATATATATATATTCACGTGCACAAACACACACACACACACAAGCATGAACTCCTTTCAAGATTTTTTCCCCACATAAAACAGAAAGTAAAGTTGAACCGAGATAATTTTACTGATTTTTTTACAATATATTTGACATTTATGAAGGTCAAAGTTGATTGGATTGCTGAGAATCAACCACAGTACAGTGACATACTATTTGCCACAAGTACCATTATTATACATAATGCGGTGACTAAAATCACAGGCAATACATGTGTCGGAAACATTTTATGCCAATAATAGGCTAGATAACCAGTATCACAAATTTGTGACAGCTATTATAATCACAAAAGCAAATGTATGTACATGTATAATGGACATGCAATAGGGCAACAACATAAAATCCATGAATAATGGACACTGTCTGGCAAGAATATCTAAGGCAATACATCTGTATAGTGCACAATTTCACTTGCCCTTGTTAGCTTCAAGTGTGATTCAAAATGAAGTCCTAATGAGTGTGAAAACATACTATCTCATGGTATATGAGAGAATAATGTGGCAACAATATGTAGGCAACATAAATATCACAAATATGACAACTATTATATATTGCAAATTCAAATGCATGTATGATGAACTAACATGCAATACATGGCAACAACCTAAAGTCCATGAATAATGGACACTGTCAATTCAGAATACTACCAAAGGCAACCTTGGCAACAATATCAAAGGCAATACATCTGTATAATGTAAGATTTCACTTGCACTTGTGAGCTTCAAGCACCATTCAAAATGAAATCCTATTACATGTAAGTGTGAAAACATACTATGATATAGTATGAAAACATATTGTGTTGGTGACAATATGCAAGCAAGACAAGTATTGCAAATTTGACAATAGTTGTACATCGCGAAAGCAAATGCAAATGAACTAGCATGCACTAACACTATGGCAACATAAAATCTACAAATTATGGACACTGAAAAGAACACCAAAGGCATTCCTGGCAACAATATCAAAGGCAATACATCTGTAAATGCAAGATTTCACTTGCACTTGTTAGCTCAGCATGATTCAAAATGAAATCCTAGTAATCAGTTTAACAACAACTACCACATAGTATGAAAACATACTGTAATGTGGTAATAATATGTAAACAAAACAAGTATCGCAAATATGACAACTATTGTATATCACAAAAGCAAATGCATGTAAAACAAACTAACATGCAATATAGCAACAACATAAAACCATAAATATTGAACACTGTCTGGCAAGAATATCAAATGCATTCTTGGCAACAATATCAAAGTAAAGGCAATACATCTGTATAATGCAAGATTCCACACGCACCTGTTTGCTTCAAACGCAATTCAAAATGAAATCCTTATGAGTGTGAAAACATATTACCGCATAGTATGTACATCTGTACAGTAGGCAAAGCAAGTGTCACAAATAAGAAAACTACATGTATTACGCGTATATATCATGAAAGCAAATGCATGTATAGTTAGCATACGATATGGCAGCAAAATAAAACCATGAATAATGGGCACTGGCAAGAATATTACAAAAAAAAGAAGACAATACTATATAATCCAAGATTTCACTTGCACTTGTAAGCTTCAAGCGCCATTCAAAATGAAATCCTAATGAGTGTGAAAACATACTATGGTATAGAGTGAAATATTAATGTGGCAACAATATGTAGGCAAGATAAGTTTCGCAAAAATGACAACTATTGCATATCATGAAAGCAATTGGCAACGATATCAAAGGCAATACATTCATAGAGTGCACAATTGCACTTGCTCTTGTTAAGTTAAGCACCATTCAAAATGAAATCCTAATGACTGTCAACACATGCTGCGATATAGTTTGAAAGCATGATGTAGCAACAATATGTCGGCAAGACAAGTATCGCAAATGTGACAGCTATTGTATATTGCGAAAGCAAATGCATATATAATGAACTAATATGCAATACTGGAGTGTGGCAACAATACACAGTGTAAAATCCATGACTAATGGACACTGCTAGTTAGTGATGTTTTCCACCATTAATTTGACAAACTTGTTTATTCTTTACGGAAGCTTGGCACTTTGACAACCATAGTCACCTGTAATGGATACAAATTTGTAATTATAAGAAATATCATGGGAGAAGAAAGTTTGGTGTATATCATCATTGCAATTATTTCAAATGCTGAGCAAAAGTCATAGAAGCAACTTTTGATATTCTGCAGAAAATCAGCCAGTGCATCATTAGGGAAAAAGATTTCAGAAAATGTAGTCAAAATCGGGCATGTACACTCTCTCAAAGCTGCAATGCTATCAAGTCCTCAATTTTCAATGACGTTTAAACAGGATCAGCTTCGATAGGTCCTTTCGAGTAGTTGGTCCGCTGATGACTTCAGTCATGTGTTTAGCAAGGTAGTGCATTCTAATAGGTAAGAAGCGGCTACTTTCCGTATCAGAAAGAAGACATGGTTGCAGTCTGCTGGGGCATCGTACATATGATCTGAGAGCAAGGTGAAGATGCTACCTTGCCCAACTTCTCCTAGGACTGCTGAGCATATGACATAAGGGAGGTGGGACGACTGAGGTAGATTGCCTCTGGTTACCTTCAGAAGTCGCTGCAGGCACATTTCGGTTCTTTCACACACTTTGACAACATCTCGTGCGGGTCTCACCAAACCACCTCTGTCTTTCTTTCCAAGAAGGCTCCCTCCCATTCGTGACTTCTCCAGTAATGAGGACCTCTGCACATTCTTCGCACGACAAAGTTCTTCAGGCGCTTCTTCAGGTTTGACATGTGGTCATACATCTTGTCAAGCCGACGCTTGACACTTCTTGGGCTGTCACGAATGCTGTATGATCATGATGAGAGTTCAGCTGCTTAGGTGGGGTTCTGGGGACAATTAACACAGATTCACTGTTGCCTTTTGTAACAGGTCCAATGGCTGTTGAAAAATCACTGGTTGTAGGTGGATCACAAACTGGGTCTTCTGGTGCGGTTGAAAGCTCATCAATCATTGACGAGGGGGAGTCTTCTTCTTGATTGGGTTGTGTGTCTGCTTGGACAGAGTTCCGAGGAAAAGGGGCCTTGCGTTGTTTGACTGTCTGTGAAAAGACAAATTTGAAAAAAAAAAAACTAATTATATGGTTCCATTCTTCATTACAAACAATTCTGATTAGTGATATATTGAAAAGATCAATCAATAACAGCATACTAATCCTTTAATGAATTTAAAGCATCCCTAGAGTATGGGCAATGACAGGAATGTATTTTTTTAAACAACACAATCAGTAAGTTACTGAATAAAACAAAATGACAGAGTACACATCAATTTTTACTGGTTAGAGCACCTTTTTTCAAACTGATGTACAGTGCATATGTCTGCACTTCTGTTTTCATGTCGTGAAGTTTAGTCCACTTCCTATTATATCATCCAGCATAATATAAACATTGTACTTATATAATGCAGGTGTGTGTGTGTGTGTGTGTGGTGTTTTTTTTTTTTTTCATTGGACAAACTTTTAAAATGAAAAATTTCTTCAGCAAACACTTCTAAATCATCTACATAATGAAAATTTACTGGGAATTTTATATTGTAACTCTGCATCACAGTAGCAAAATACTGTGTACATTAGATAACAATGAAAACATGAATATGCCCACTGACTCAGTGACCATCAATAATGGGAAGGGCTTCACAGTAATGACTTGCCATCATCAAATCTTGCACATACAATGTACATGTATGTGTACACAAGGTATAGTTGGGTGCATGAAATGGCCCTCAAGTATCAGAGTACATGTATCAAGCCATTCAACATTTCCCCTCTCTTTCCATCTTCAAATGTCTGTATGCAGACATACAGTATGTGTGCTGCATTAATTGTGACATATTTGTTACAATGAAGCAAAATATGTAAGTGTGTATTATTAGATTATTATTTGTTTATCTTTTGGCACACCCCAAAAGTTGTATGTATAATCTATCGTAAAGAAAAAAAATTGTGCAGTCCGAATATCCATTCTTCCATTATCAGTGTGTACCAAGTTAAACATACAAAAACATCCAAAGTAGATGGGGCATGATGGAAGCTTGAAACAAGACTTGCTCACCAGCACAGCAAGAACAGCCAAACTATTCCTTCTCTAATTGGCTCATGCATTTGAAACAGTTTGCTTGCATGAAGTCTTGTCTGTTTACCTCAGTTACTTTAAGCCTCTGGTGGACCCAATTTACAACTTTGCAATGAACTTGAATTAAGTGGATATTTGAGCACAGCATAAGACCAGGAGAAGGAAAATTTATTGACACAAGGGGTGTACGTTGATGCAACCTATTGCAAAAAAAAAAAAAAAACTTTCAAGTTGCGGTTGTTTGATTTTTTTTTTTGTATGCCATATGGTTTGACCTATTACATTCAAAATTAAAATTTGTTCTTCTGCACGTACCCTCATGAGATGTTGTGGAAAGTTGAATAAAGTTGGTACAGCATCTGCCCGCAGCCTTGCTGCCTGGCCGCTGCGATCGAAGTGCTTCTCTTCGAAGTGGTCGGAACACAAGGTGGAGTAGGGCTCTGGAGTCCAGTGGTCTCTTCTCATGTTCACAGTCCATCTTTGGCGAAGAGCAACGTCACTTTTTGGAAATCTAGGATTTTTAACACGCAGAGAACATACGATACATGTGAAAATTATTACCATTTCAGATTTGAATAGACCTCATATTCATAAACACGTGTACCTACAAATATAAAGTACAATATTTAAACATGATATGTGATATGCATGACAAGTGCATGAGGAAAGCTCCTGATAAGATTAAAAACAAGGCAGTTTATATATCTGATAATTACCCCTAACAGTTACGGGTCTAGCTAATTCAGACAGAAGTAAATATAAAGGTTACCTGAAACTAAATCTACTTTACAGTGTGGGATCTGTACACAGCTGGATGCATACACCAACTGGAGATGGTACAGAAACCAGCCGCAAGATGCTCTCAGTTGTTATCACAACACGTCAAGTGTATCTGAAATGCTCCAGCAACTTGGTTGGTCATCGCTCCAGCAGAGGAGAGAAGACATGAGGCTGACTCTGCTGTACAAAATGCGAAACTCACTATGGACTTTAACCTGCACCACTACATACAACCCATCAAAAGACAGACAGACACAGGCCACCCCTACTGCTACCAAGTTCCTCGTTCCAGGACGGAACAACATCAGCAGTCATTCTTCCCCCGCACTGTTCGGCAATGGAACAGCCTATCCCACGAGGCTGTACTTCTCCCCAGGGTGGAAGCATTCCGTTGCCACCTAGTGGAGGATGCAAACTAGAGTGTGGGAATAGGTTTTTTACTTCCACCATGTAAAATACGCACCCTTCATCCAGGCACTTCAACGTAGGAATGCCCATTGCAATTTATGCACACACACACAAAAGTCATCCATAGGAATCTTCAGGACCGAAGGATGCAGTATAAACAGAAGAAGAAGAAGAAGAAGAAGAAGACAGTACTGTACTGACAGTACTCAGTAGTAATACTATATACACATATAGGCCTATATAGCTGTCCGTAGTATTATCATTTGAACTTTAGTCCACTCTAGTCAGTCTAAACAATAATAAATCTACATGTACCTGGTACACCTAAACTCAAATTTACATTAATAGTAGTTTCTCATGTACAAAGCTGTTTGCCCCAACACACAACGTACAGAGTGTAATTTAGACCCTACTTGAATTTTTAGACTGTGATAAACAGACATGTCGACGGCAAACACAGAATCCAGGGTCTGGGACTACATAGTGATTTGCGTTCAAGCAAGCCAGACATACGATGCGCCTAACTGTAACATTACTTAATTGGGGAAATAATTTACTTACATTCTCATCATGGCTTGGTGTCAAAATCACCTGTGAAATGTTTTTCCACATCCTCTTGTCAAACGATTTGTGCAGTTAACAGCCGCACAATAAGGCATTTTAATGCCTGGCTCAGTTCGAATAGTCAGAAAATTGTGGTCAGTGAATGGCGTCTGGGATTTGCACCCTGTACATGTTGATGTATGTAAGAGTTCTGTGCATATTGTACAGGGGGCAATCCTTAATACAGGATTGCGCAACGTAAAACGGCAACATATCAAGAAGTGATTTCTTGATATGTTGCCTGCTTGGTGTATTAAAGATTATTTTGTTGGACTTTTGCAGCTATTGTACTGCTTTTGGATAGTTTTCATGCAGAAAATAATCACACGTTACAAGATTATTTCAAGTAACATCATGAGATACAAGACAAAATAAATCATTCAAAAAATAGGTTGACATATTGCACACGGGGACAATTCTTATTACAGGATTGAGCGACGTAAGATGGCAGCGTAACAAGAAGTGATTTCTTGATATGTTGCCATTTGTGTGTGTCAAAAGATTATAATTGTTGGACTTTTTTGTTTACTGTTTTTCAGAAGATTTTGGATCAAACTTATTTTGGTAAAATGTGTTCAGATTTTAAAGTGTGAAAACATTTCAAAATACAGCAAAGAAATATTTGTTATGAAAGTAATCCTTGAGTAAAAGTGCCATGATGCTCCTCAGTTAGGTAGCTTATCAAGAAATGATTCTCTACTTTTGCGCTCGAAATGAACTGCGAATTCCTGCACAACTTTTGAGCTCGAAATCGGAATGAATTCCTGCACAACTTTTGAGCTCGAAATCAGATTGAATTTCTGCACAAGTTTTGCACTCAAAATAAACTGTGAATTCCTGCACATATTTTGCGTTTGAAATAAAGATGAATTCTTGATATCTAAAAATGAATTCTTGATATCAAGAATTCAACTTCTTGATATCAAGAAATCGAATTCTTTATATCAAGAAATGATTTTGTGTTCTTAACCAATGGCATTTCTTGATATCAAAAGTTCGATTTCTTGATATCAAGAAATCAAATTCTTGATATCAAGAAATGAATTCTTGATATCAAGAAATGAATTCTTGATATCAAGAAGTCGAATTCTTGATATCAAGAAATAGGATTAAATGTTAAAATGGCGTGCCATACGACCGAGTCAAATTAAGTCATTAATTCGAACAGAAAGGGACTATTGGCAGAACCAAGCTTTGCCCGAAGCCTGTTGTCAATACTTCAACTTTACTCTTGAGTCTTCAAATTGAAGAAATTTTTCGAATTTTAAGATGATATTTATCCGCGATACTACCTTGTCATGATTCTGAATGCTACAGTGCACAGCCCCATTTAATACGCTATGCGTATGGGGCTGCTGGTCGCAGTTACGCCGCCGATGGGGAGTATGACGAGGCTGCATCGAGTAGTATTTGTAAGTTTTGACGATAAACTTGTATTGGAGAGCCATCTTGCGCATCTTTCCCGTTCATTTTCTGGGTACGGAGTGGTAAAAAAACTGTTCTTCTGGCCATCGCCCGGTTTATTAGAACACCCAAACACTTGACACATCGGCATTTTTTAAGTGAAGCAATAGATCATGCCGCGTGCATCTGCTGTTTAGCCGGAACCTCCCGGTACGCTACATGCTGACGCTCCAAACAAAAAGCAATGTGGGGCTAATACGTCACGCCGTCACATGATCTTTCTCGCTGGCGTACAGAAATCTAACAGTTACGATTCAAAATTAGTGATGCTAAAAAATTGATGGTGACGAGTTGGGAGGGTATTTTTCAATGAAACTTAGTTGTCCAACATAGATACTTGTATTGTTTTCATAATGCTGAATGCTCTTATGCAATGTACACTGTTTACCAAGAACAAGACAGTGTGCACTTTCACAGATATGTCGGACCCCTACATTGTACCTCTTTTCTTTAATATGGCTCTCATATTGAAAGAAATGTTCATAATTATAATGAATGATGGTAAAGAGAAATGTGCAAAAGAAAAACATACAGTACTACGAGTATGAAAAGGCAGTTAATGAGAATGCACACCTTGCCGAGTACAGAAGAGCCCATTCATACACTCCTCATAATATGAAACACTGGTTACACCTACAAAAGGATAAGGGGTGAGTAAATCAAAGTGTTACATATTGTTGTGATATTTAACATTAAACTACTAAAAAAAATTACTAGTTTCAATAATACTGCTGATAATCCATAATTTCTTACATGTTGCTCTTTACATAGCTCCCTGTTCACTGTGTGATTGACTCCATCAAAGCTGTGAACAAAGAGTAATGATTTCATTAGTCCCTTGCTTGTGATTTTTATATTTGTTTGTATTTTTTTTTTAAATCAATAAACAGTTTAACCCATGAATACTTAAAACTGATAAATTCAATGTTCTTTGTATTATGCTTAATTGCCAACTGGGTGACAGTCTGCTGGAAACTCTTCAGTCAACTAGCTATCCTCATGAATAGGATTACTTCACATTCTCTCTTCTAAGGACATGTATGCCCATCGCTAAATGTGTCAAAGCCTCCACATTAAAGTCTGTATTCTGTACCAAATGTCTTCTCTGCAGTTCAGCATGAATGAACACATACATATGTACAGTGTATGACATGAACATCTTCATGATAACATCATGCAATCACATCTGAATTAAACCAAGTTTCTCTTCCCGTTGCATAAACCTTATCTATCCCAGATCCTACCATCAATTTACACTGAGCTCAGTTCAGTTCAGTTTATTCAAACCAAATCAAACATGACAAAAATACAAGATATAACTGTAAAAATTTAGCCAGGTTTGGGACCCCAGTGAAGCACAGCTTATGGTCAGGGCCCCTTTACACAATACGCTACAGGATATGGCAAGGTGTAACATATTTACATGGAATATAACATAATGTACAAATTATACAACATAATAAATGCAGACAAGTACACGTATACCACCTCCCCATACACAACACACACACACACTCACACACACACACCCATACACACATGCATGCACACTTGACACATGGCTACATCATCTCATTTTCTACATTCATGTACCTAATTTCAATCTGTCGCAAAGGTGTCTTTTACACAAAATTTTGAATCGAGACAGTGTAGTGGAATTAATTATATTAAGGGGCAACTTATTCCACTCTTTAACACAGACTATTCTGAATGAATTTAAGGTAGTTTGTGTTCTTGCTGTTCCATGGCTGATGGATGAGGTTACTCTGGCGAGTATTATATAACGATGGATGGAAGAATTTTCCACAAACACATTAGACAAAAATGTATATTGAAGAGATCAACATTTAAACATAAATATTAAGCATTGAAGAGAAACCATTTCATCAAACGGCAAAATATGTAACTGCAAAAACAAAGGAGTACTAGGTGATCTATAGTTTGAATTAGTTATGTACCTGACAGCTTTCTTTTGAAGAACATACAACTTATGTACATGAGTCCTAAATGTTTGTCCCCAAGCAATAATGCAATACATCAAATGAGGCATAACAATTGCATTGTATAAAGTAACTAGGGTATACTGGGGAAGGAAGAAACGAAGTTTGGATATTACACCAACACTGCGAGACACTTTAGTACATACGTTATTAAGTTGTTCTTTCCAAGATAAAAATTCATCAACTGTAACCCCAAGGAATTGCACATGTTGACTGCAGTTGATCTGGTGACCACCAACATCTAAGGGAATAACATTTTCAGGGATTTTCTTCCCTCTAGATCTAAATAATACACATTTAGTTTTACCAGTATTGTTTTGATAACAGTTTGTTACAGCAAAACCATGCAAAGAGTTTACAAATTTCAGAATTAACTGACTCCATTAGAGTGTGAATATTCCTGTGAGAATATAAGAAGCATGTATCATCAGCAAAAAGAGAATAAATAAATGATTGAGACGAATTAATGATATCATTTATATAAATCAAAAACAGTAATGGACCAAGAACAGATCCCTGTGGTACACCATAAGTTACATTAGTGGATTGTGATTTGGCACCATTAACAACAACAAATTGTAATCTTTCTTCCAAGTAACTTTTAAACCAATTCCAAGCTACTCCTCGAACACCATAGCGTTCAAGTTTGTTTAAGAGTATATTGTGGTCAATAGTGTCAAATGCCTCTGACAAATCTAAAAATAAACCAAGGCAGTACTTCCCATCATCAATTGCACTAATGATTGTATTTACTAAATTTAAAACACCCATACTAGTGGAGCAATTTTTACATTTTTAGTCATTATGGTCCTTGATTTATGTAGATTTTGGTGAAATTTATTTAAAATCGTCCGGACTTCTCCTTTAACTAATTTGTGTGGCACTCTGTCAAAATAGTTGTAAGTCACAAAAGGAGTTTCCCTGTAATAAGCCAGAAATGGAGGGGAAGCACTCCTCTGATCAAAATCTTCATATGATAGATGCTGATTGCTGCCTGTACATTACATTTCACTATGAAAAAATTAGTAAAAGTATCCCAAATCATGGTTTTTCTGAGACAGTTTTTTTCATGCCCCGCCACGAAGTGGTGCCGGAGGCATTATGTTTTCGGGTTGTCTGTCCGTCCGTCCTTCCGTCCGTCCGTCCATAATGAATTTTGTGGCAAGCGTAACTAAAAAACCTTTTGAGGTATCCTAATGAAACTTGGCATGCATGTGTATTAGGGGGTGAAGTTGTGCCTATCAACTTTTGGGTGCACATGCGCGAGGTCAAAAGGTCAAGGTCAAATATGTAAAGTTTCACTATTTCCTCCATATCTATGCATTAGCTGAAGATATTTTCTTGAAACTTAGTGTATGCATGTATTACCCAATTAAGATTCTCTGGTGAAAGTTTGGGGTCATGAGGTCAAAGGTCAAAAGGTCAAGTAAAAATATTAAAATTTCACTTTTTTCTCTGTACCTTGGAAATTGTTCAAGGTATCTTCATGGAACATAGTATATATACATGTACTGACTGGCAGTGATTATCTAGAGAATTTAGGGTTCATGGGGTCAAAGGTCAGGGGTCAAAGGTGAAGGGCAACACTTCAAAATTTTACTTTTTCCCTCATATTTATGCAATGCCAGCAGGATTATTTTTTTTACACTTTGTGTATATGCATGTATAACCCAATAGAGATTCTCTGTTAAGTTTTTTTTTTCTTTATTTTTTTTGCCTCAAAGGTCATGTTCTGCCTGACAGTGATTATCTTAATATGAATTTTAGGGTCAAATCCCAGATGAAAATGGCAACAATTTACTATTCAATACAAAAATTGCACTTTTTCTCCATACCTTGAAAATTACTCAGTGCATAAACTTATGAATGGATCAAAGTCAAGTTAAAGTTCTTAAATCTCCAAATACATGCTCTCCTATTCATCCAATTAAACCTAGGTCAAGGAAGGTGAACATTCAACACATTTGTGACAAACTTGTCATTTTAATATTTTGCCAATTTTGTGAAAACGTAATCACACATTGTCCACATGTACTGTAGACCTATCAGGAGAACCATGCATTATGGCGGAGGCATACCAGTCGCCATAGCGACATTTCTAGTTTTTGCAGTTATGTTTTTTTCCAAACCTGGCCTTTGCATTTCATTTCACTCTTATTGTTCTTGCCTGGTTTGTTGTTATTGATGTGAAATGCAGAATGGCCCTAAAAAAGTTCAAGGCAACGCTCAATCACACCGCAACATCTCTGATTCTTTGTAACTGAGCCTGGCCCAATACATGAAGTATCCAACTTGCGAGCTCTCTTTGTGTGTACTTTTACAAAGATTATTGGCCTCATTAATAAATTCATTCAAATCATAATTATGGCTGTTTCCTTGCATGTGACAGGCTGTCAAAGTTCATCTTTGGAAGTAGGAAGTAGTTTTCATTTTTGTAAAGACGACAATTTGTGTAATACATGTACAATAATTCACTAAGTTGCCAATGTATATTAATGTAAGTTTCCTGGTTCAGAGCCTTAATCCTTCTTTTTTTTTTTTTGTTAGGATGGGTTGGGCAACGACAACAGGGAGAGATATTGGAAGGCAAGAAATAAGTAATGTTCATCTTTAGCTCATGTTCTATTTGAAGGATAATTAACTCTTGTCATCTGAGTCTTCTTAACCCGTTGAGGACAATTCCTGAGTATATTCGGGCTAGGGTCTATGGGAAATATGTGTTGTATCAAAATCAGCCCATCCTCAATGGGTTAAAAGTATTTGAGAAAGTGAGAGAAAGATATGTCACTAGTCAAAGTGTGCTTCTTCATTTTTGTAATCCAAATGTTGGAAGGATAGCTGTGTAGTACGTGTAGCTGACAGTCGAGAGGTCAAGTCTGCAAAGAATTTGTTTGAACAGCTTTGCAAAATAGCAGTGCTAATTGCCTTTTGAAAAGCGTATTCTGTATGAAAGAAGTCCATTATGTGGGTCTTCATCAGCTCGAGCTTGAAGAATAGCTCGCTTATGGGGATCAGAGAAATAAGCCCGAAGTCAGCTGAAATGTGCAATCACGTCTCCACCAGCTTCAGCTTCAGGCACTGTCGGGTTTATAAGCTCAATGCTAACACACTCCCACCCAACTGTCTACGTTCCTGCGTGGTGCGCAATGCATGCAGTGCCGATGTTTAGGCTTGAGCTGATGAAGATGCGCTAAGATTAGCGCGCTTTTTTGCAAATTAGCCGGCTATTCTGCAAATAAATCCAAGATTTCTTTGGCTAATACTTTGGATCAGAAATAGCCAGCTATTCTTCAAGCTCTAGCTGATGAAAACCTACCTACTGTTCCTGCCTTGCATCCCAATTAACCATGCGCAACGAAACGTTGAGCAATGAGAGGTGAGCTGATAATCAAGCAATCATCATTCTTTCTTCGCCATTGATAGCAGGAGTTGGTGAATGTACACAGTGACGCAATGGAGTGATATTGTGGGAGAATTGGCATTATGTCTGCTAATTTGTAAAAGAATTGTTCCGTTCCCTTTTGTGTTAATGTTTTGCCAACACAAAGGAACCACAGTCAGGAACACTAACTCACTTTATCTCATGCAAACTATTGCTAAAAGTTAAAAGGTGAACTCTGTGAAAGTTTAAAGGTGATTGCAAGTCGGTTCTTCTGGCTCCAGGCTTTTATATAATATCATACCATGAAGCTTTTAATCATTTAACCCAGGCATTTACCTGGCTAGAAAAGGCAAGAATAGCCCTTATCACAATCATCCAGATTTGATAACAGAGTGATACACTGTACTTCTTTTTTTTTTTAATCTTACCACCGACCAACGTGTAAAACATTATCTCAGCGTACAGATTTATAGTGTTTTACAAATGTTATGTCATCTCTCAATGTTTAAAAGGCATTCATGTAAATATATATCTTGGAATTTTCCACATGTTGAACTTCGATTGTTATAATTAAAAGAAGAATGAGTCTTAAATATACCATATGTAGATCCAACAAGAAAGTTTTTATTCACTAAATTTTCAACCTGCTTCGGGCCTTCGTCAGTGTGGTGTATACTAGGACAATGATAAGTTTTCGAGAGATGTTATGTCATCTCTCAAAATACCAGGCAAAAACTTATCATTGTCCTAGTATACCCTACACTGATGAAGGTCCAAGGCAGGTTGAAAATTTTGTGAATAAAAACCATTTTTTTGGATCTACAGATGGCATATTTGAGACTCATTCTTCTTTATATATATCTATCTATATATATATATATATATATATATATATATATATATACACACACTTTGGATATGCTATCTCAGTACAGAATGCTTGATGTCCAGGTGGCAGAGAATGTAATAATAACGTTTACACAAGAAGATGACTAAAGGTTCATCAGTGCTTTATTGCTACTCCGAGTTTCACGCACTGCTTGGGATACAATCATCAGGCACCTGAGAGCACAGCATTTAGCATCAATGATACCACCATCGCGCAATGTAGTGAGAGGCACGTTAATTGCAAAACATGAATGCATAAGGGGTGGTGTGCACATTACTATGGTGATGGGGGTGGCCTGGTATGTTAACTGAACTGTTTGTACTCGTATAATTTGGAGGGAACTGAAAGGGGGCTCACCGAAGAACTTACTTTCATGCCAGCATTTAGACACTAGTTCTGGTTTTTTTGGTGAGTAGTGCTTGCTTGTTGGCGTTAATAATTAAAAGTTTTTCAGTAAGACACGGGTCACATCTCTTTGATTAATTGCTATATACCTTATAGTGTAGCTGGTTACAGCTCGTTATTCCGAAGGTTTGTTATTCCGAAGGCTCTTCATTCCTAAGATTCGTTATTCCGAAGGTTCATTGTTCTGAATTTCATTTTCGGATTAACCAATCTTCGGAGTAACGAACCTTCGGAATAACGCCACAAATTTTCAGATTAACGAACTCTTTTTCATTTTCGGATTAACGAACCTCTAGGTATAGGGAATTTGCGTGTTTCGGATTAACGACCCTTTGGAATAACGAACCTTCGGAATAACGAACAGCACCCAGTGTAGCTAGCCTGCAGATAGACCACTTGATGGTGTAGGGAATGCCACTCCGCTTCAAAATGCAGATGTACATGGACAACTCCATACTAATTTGGTGCCTTTCGTGCCTGAATGATTGGAGGTAGTTGTTGTACTGGAATTGGAAGAGGGGCTCTGAGATGCCGATGTAGACTTCGGATGCATTAGGCTCAGTAACTTCAGCATTGTAGACGACGTTTGGTGATAAGCACTTCCCATCGAGAGGGCATGTGGGTTTGTTACGGCAGTTGCACAGTTTACTGTTGGTGGACTTTTTACCTTTATCGAGAGTGCGTTTGTTGTGTGCCTTGATTATTTTGTCTTTATTGGGCATTCAGCTGTAGCTGACCTTTAAAGAATTTCTGTTAAATATTTTCCTCAGCTTTGATTTTCTGGGGAAGTGCTTGTCCACAAGTTTCAAGAATGTGCTACCGATGTTCATCGTGAAGCTCCTGCTATACAGAGGATTGAACCAGATTATGTTACACTTCCTATTTCTTGTTTTCTTTTTGGGCTGCTCAACTGTGTAGAATAGGCCATCTGAAAGGCCACTAGCTTTCAGGGCGGTGGCGTAGAGTGGAATGGCTTCCGCAAAAGTGTCTTCATGAAGAGGGGTAGGGATTCTACTGCACACAAATGATGAGTGAACTCTGGTGCTGTAAGGTGACTTGACATTTATTGGCACAGCGTACCTCAGTGATCCAATACTCAATCCAGCTAGAGTACGTACAGGTAGGAGACAACCTCCAGGTCCATAACTCAGTTATCACTGATTATGTCATATCAGTGATATGGAATCTCTTTCTTGTGGCGGTGGAATTTGCCTCAAACGGAGAGCATGATGAGGAGCTGATGACAATGCTGCTTCATCTCTGTGACTCTCAATCTGAGACACACTGCAGCCACATGTAGCAGTACATTATTGGATAGATGCAGGTCAAGGTCATGATCACCTAGTTAGTCTTAATTACCAGACTCTCACATCCTTTCATTCATCGCAGGAGATATCGATGTCACAATGGGAAGTTTTAATGGTGCCGAAGTCCAAGAACTTGTGGACCTCTATGTCCTGAACATTCTGTCCAAAGAGTACGGCAGACAGAGCATTGGCCTGCACGGAGATGACGGTCTAGCAATCTTCAAGAACATCTCTGGCAGCGAAGTGAATTGCATCAGGAGAAACATGACTAAAACATTCCAAAATCTTGGCCTCAAAATCACAATCGCCTGCAACCTCAAAGTCACAAACTTCCTTGACATAACCCTCAACCTCAGCAACAGTAAATACTACCCATACCGAAAGCCAAACGATTAACCCATGTACATTCACTGAAAATCCAACCACCCACCATCAATCATCAGGAACCTCCCGGCATCTAGTAGTAGATGGTGATCACATATCTCCTGTGATGAATGAAGATTTTGGAATGTTTTAGTCATTTTTTTCCTGATGCAATCCACTTTGCAGCCAGAGATGTTTTTATGCCTCCGCCACGAAGTGGTGCCAGAGGCATTATGTTTTCGGGTTGTCCGTCCATCCTTCCGTCCGTCCTTCCGTCCGTCCTTCCGTCCGTCCGTAATGATTTTTGTGGACAGCGTAACTAAAAAACCTTTTGAGGTATCATAATGAAACTTGGCATGTATGTGTGTTAGGGGGTGAAGTTGTGCCTATCAACTTTTGGGTGCACATGCTCAAGGTCAAAGGTCAAAAGGTCAAGGTCAAATACGTAAAATTTCACTATTACCACCATATTTATGCAATGCCTGAAGATATTTTCTTGAAACTTAGTGTATCTGGTGAAAGTTTGGGGTCATGAGGTCAAAGGTCAAAAGGTCAAGTAAAAATATTAAAACTTCACTTTTTTCTCCGTACCTTGGAAATTGTTCAAGGTATCTTCATGGAACATAGTATATCGTTGCTGGGGTGACAAGACCTCGTATCTACAAAATGTCAAATGTTCAGGAGAGCCAAAAAACATGGCGGCCAAAGCACTGTGGTGAATGGGATAGCCTTTCCTTTGACTTGCTGTGGTGGCTTCATTTTTGGAGTAAGACAGTTGGGATTTAGACAGGACATCACTCAACCCATTATTTGACCATTTATCCAAAAAAAGTCATTTTCACCAAAATTGCAGATACAAGGTCTTGTCACCCCAGCGACGATATATACATGTACTGACTGGCAGTGATTATCTAGAGAATTTAGGGTTCATGGGGTCAAAGGTCAGGGGTCAAAGGTCAATGGCAAAACTTCAAAATTTTACTATTTCCCTCATATTTATGCAATGCCAGCAGGATTTTTTTTAACACTTTGTGTATGCATGTATAACCTAATAGAGATTCTCTAGAAACTTTCTTTTTTCTTTCTTTTTTTGTTTGCCTCAAAGGTTAAAAGGTCAAAGATCAAGGGAAAGTGCTGAACTAACTTTTTCCTCCATATCTCGGAAGTGGCTCGAGTTATCTTGAAACTTACTACATATTTATGCATGTTCTGCCTGACAGTGATTATCATATGAATTTTAGGGTCAAAGGCCAGATGAAAATGGTAACAATGTACTTTTCAATACAGAAATTGCACTTTTTCTCCATACCTTGAAAATTACTCAATGCATAAACTTATGAATGGGTCAAAGTCAAGTTAAAGTCCTTGAATCCCCAAATACATGCTCTCCTATTCATCCAATTAAACCTAGGTCAAGGAAGGTGAACATTCAACACATTTGTAACAAACTTGTCATTTTAATACTTTGCCAATTTTGTGAAAATGTAATCACACATTGTCCACATGTACTATAGACCTATTAGGAGAATCATACATTATGGCGGAGGCATACCAGTCGCCTTAGCGACATTTCTAGTTGAAGATTGCTAGACCGTCATCTCTGTGCAGGCCAATGCTCTGTCTGCCTTACTCTTTGGACAGGATGTTCAGGATGAAGAGGCTCTCAAATTCTTGGACTTCGGCACCATCAAAACTTCCCATTGTGACATCGAACAGACTGTTGTCATCCTTTTTGTCTCACCCACCGGAGGTGAAGGCGAGAATAAGGGATCCAAATGGCATCCGTCCGTCGTCCGTCCGTCGTCCGTCCGTCCGTCGTAAATGTTAAAGTTTACCTGCAAGACTTTCTTATGATGCATAACTTGGCAACTGTTACAGCAATGGCAGCCACACTTGGGTGATAGAAGTACTAGGGGTATCTTCATGTTATGGTGTTGTCGGAGGTCGTGTGATGATGTCAAAGGTCACTTTAAGGTCATATATTAAAGAGTATATGCAATACTCTCTTTTCTATGTTAAAGTTTACCTGCAAGACTCTCTTTTGACAAATAACTTGACATAAGTTGCTTGGATTACAACCTAACTTGGGTCATAGATGCACTGGGAATACCTTCATGTTATGGTGTCGTTGGAGATCACAGGATAAGGTCAAAGGTCATTTGAGGTCATATGTTAAAGTTTACTTGCAAGACTCTCTTATCACACGTAACTCAACACATGTTGCTACAATGGCAATCAAACTTAGGTGATGGATGCACTGGGGGTACCTTCATCTTATGGTGCCGTGAGAGGCCACGTGATAAGGTCAAAGGTCATTGGAGGTCATACGTTGAAGTTTACTTGCAAGACTCTCTTATCACTGGTAACTCAGCACATGTTGCTACAATGGCAATCAAACTTGGGTGATGGTAGATGTCTCTTGGGAAGTTGAAGGTAACCACAATGTCAAAGGTCACAGACAGGGGTCAATGAACTTTTAGGGCCCGATGTTAAGTTTTTAGGGTGCATTTCGTTTCTGGCTCATAACTTTTGATCCCTTTGTCCGTTTGTGACCAAACTTGGATGGAAGATGTCCCTTGGGGAGGTGAAGGTCGTCACAAGGTCAAAGTTCACAGACAGGGGTCAACAAACTTTTAGGGCCCAATGTTATGTTTTTAGGCCAAGTTTTGATCATGGCTCATAACTTTTGATCCCTATGTCCGTTCGTGACCAAACTTGGACGGTAGATGTCCCTTGGGGAGTAAAGGGTCATCACAAGGTCAAAGGTCACAGAAAGGGGTCAACAAATTTTTAGGGCCCAATGTTAAGTTTTTACGGCGCGTTTCGATTATGGCTCATTACTTTTGATCTCTTTGTCTGTTTGTGACCTAACTTGGATGGTAAATGTCCCTTGGGGTGATGAAGGTCACCACAAGGTCAAATGTCATAAGCAGGTCAATTAACTTCTGGGAGTTATAAAAAATATCAATTCCTTGTACGCGAATGGGCGAGACACAATTTGGGACTTGCCTTGTTCTTCCAGGGGATACCTTTGTCAAAGAGTAGGGACTTCTTTGCATGCATTATAATCTTGACATCCTTGTTGGAGATATTAATGTACTCTCTAGCGAAGCCAATGGCTTTCATTAACAGGTTCTCAAAGATAGAGGGTAGAAGTTTATCATGTCGAAGGTGATGAATGTGTGTTTGCATTTTTATGCCTCTGCCACGAAGTGGTGCCGGAGGCATTATGTTTTTGGGTTGTCCGTCCGTCCATCCATAATTCTGTCCGTCCGTAATGAATTTTGTGGACAGCGTAACTAAAAAACCTTTTGAGATATCGTAATGAAACTTGGCATGTATGTGTATTAGGGGGTGAAGTTGTGCCTATCAACTTTTGGGTGCACATGCTCAAGGTCAAATGTCAAGGTCAAATACATAAAATTTCACTATTTCCACCATATCTATGCAATGTCTGAAGATACTTTCTTGAAACTTAGTGTATAAATGTATTACCCAATTAAGATTCTCTGGTGAAAGTTTGGGGTCATGAGGTTAAAGGTCAAAGGTCAAAAGGTCAAGTAAAATATTAAAACTTCACTTTTTTCTCTGTACCTTGGAAATTGTTCAAGGTATCTTCATGGGACATATATATATATATATATATATATATATATATATATACAAAAGGTCAAAGATCAAGTGAAAGTGCTGAACTAACTTTTTCCTCCATATCTCAGAAGTGGCTCAAGTTATCTTGAAACTTACTACATATTTGTGCATGTTCTGCCTGACAGTGACTATCTTATGAATTTTAGGGTCACAGGCCAGATGAAAATGGTAACAATTTACTATTCAATATAGAAATTGCACTTTTTCTCCATACCTTGAAAATTACTCAATGCATGAACGTATGAATGGGTCAAAGTCAAGTTAAAGTCCTTACATCCCCAAATACATGCTCTCCTATTCATCCATTAAACCTAGGTCAAGGAAGGTAAACATGCAACACATTTGTGACAAATTTGTCATTTTAATATTTTGCCAGTATTGTGAAAATGTAATCACACATTGTCCACATGTACTATCTAGACCTATTAGCAGATTTATGCATTATGGCGGAGGCATACCAGTCACCATAGCGACATTTCTAGTTCCTTTATGTTCTTGAACTATGCCATCACGTCCATGAAAATCCGCCATTGGTTTACCCTTGAGGCTCTTCTAACAGCATCGTTGATGTTGTCCCGGATCAATTTGGCTAACGATGCCCATTTCACTTTTGGCAGGGTTAATCAACCTGCAAGGGAGTGTATTTCCAAAATTCTGCTTGAATGGGATCTTTCAAAGTTATGAAGGCTTGCTTCACAGCCATGGGCTCCATACAGTCGTCTGTTCTCAAGTCAGCAGCGATGGTTAACGCCTCAGCATCAATATCATTGGTGCTTCTCATGTTCAGTGGTAGTTTTGTAGCTGTTGGTGATGTTTTCCCAAAGGAGTTTTTGGTAGAGAGGTCAATCCATCTTGTAGAAGTTTCCCGTTTTGTCACCACAGATTAGTAATTTATCCAAGCTTTGAATCTTCATTGTCAATAGTTTTGAGTTTATCTTGGAACTGGCGTGGTACCTTATTATTAAAGCGTAGATTCTCAATCATGCTATGACAGACGTAATCAATTTTGTGGACAGCGTAACTGTCCACAAAGAACCGTTTGAAGTATCCTAATGTATTAGTGGGCGAAGTTGTGCCTATCAACTTGTGGGTGCACATGCTCAAGGTCAAAGGTCAAGGTCAATTTCTCAAAGTTGCTTCATTTCTCCCAAGTTATTTTCTTGAAACTTTGTGTATACATGTACTACCAAATAAAGATTCTCTGGATAGAGTTTCGGGGCATGAAGTCGAAGGTCAAATGTCAAGTGAAAATGTTACATTTCACTTTTTTCTCCATGTCTTAAAGGTAGGGGGTACCTTTTACAGACCTCCCAAAATGCAGCAAAACATTAAATATGAACCTCAGGGGACTTGCTTAGGCCACTGCTTAGAAATTTGGAAGTCAACAGTTATCTTAAATTTGAATAATGCACAAAACTCAACTACTCAGTAGTTCTGTGTGTCAGCCACACTTAAGCCTTTTTGTTGCATTCTTCTGTATTTGTGATCTATAAACACAAATCTAAAAGTACAAGAGCTGATGTAATAACATATAGAGTGTGTGGCAAGAATGTATATAGAAATGTTTGTAAGTGTTGATGAACTTTCTTCACAAAATATACATGATGGACACACATGCAGTACATGGGTCTGCAATGGTAGCCTAGTAATGTACTGGAATTTACGGTGAGCCCCGAAAACAATTCAATTCAAAATCTAACGGTCAAAAAAATGTACTAAATGTTACCTTCCACTTTCAATACTTTATTGGAGTTTCTAAAATGATACTCTCTTCAACATACCACTGTATTTATACAACTCTTCATTTAAGGCGTGCAAATGGGATTTCCTACCTTTAAAAAAGAAGCAGTAAACTCAAGGTGCAGCCTATGTGCCAGCACAACCTGTTCACATGGCCACACATGGTCACATATTACCACCGAATTTATGCAATGCCTGAAGATATTTTCTTGAAACTTAGTGTATCTGGTAAAAGTTTGGGGTCATGAGGTCAAAGGTCAAAAGGTCAAGTAAAAATATTAAAACTTCACTTTTTTCTCCGTACCTTGGAAATTGTTCAAGGTATCTTAATGGAACATAGTATATCGTTGCTGGGGTGACAAGACCTCGTATCTACAAAATGTGAAATGTTCAGGAGAGCCAAAAAACATGGCGGCCAAAGCACTGTGGCGAATGGGATAGCCTTTCCTTTGACTTGCTGTGGTGGCTTCATTTTTGGAGTAAGACAGTTGGGATTTAGACAGGACATCACCCAACCCATTATTTGACCATTAATCCAAAAAAGTCATTTTCACCAGAACTGTTCACATGGCCTTTTCATCATGGTGAATAAGGGTCATTCTTGGCTTAGTGTATATTTCTATTTCTGTGTCCCTCCAGTTTAAAGGTATACAAAAATAATAGGTCTTTTCATTACTTTCTGTTCTGTTTACAATGACTTACATTCATGGAGTTAAGATAACATACAAAAAAGGGGAAGAATCATTTATCCTGACCTATTGTTTTAATTTTCCCGTATCCGTACCACTGAAAACCCCATGTCCCGCTGATACAACAAATAATCATCCTTATGTCGCATTTCAAGATGGAAGCATGTTGAAATGTTCTTAAATGCTTTTTTATTTTATTTCAGAGTGTACTACTACTAGTGAATTATTAGCATAAGATATACCAATATCAAACGATTTAAGAAAAAATGAAATTGATAATTCAAAATTGTGTGTCCCGCCATTCCGTGTCATCTCCGTCACGAACATTTAGGACGCCATTATCGGGTACCCAAAGTATCGATTTTAGTGCTACGTGACAGTTACATACTGAAGTTGAAGAACTCACCTGGTTTTCCCCCTATTTTAATCAAGAAAGTTATAATTAGGTGATCCGAGTATCCTCTCGGATCACCTTCTGTATCTGTACTGATTCTTTGTTCTTCTTCTTCTTTCTCCTCAAAAGTTGTGCAGAGGTTAACTCAGAAAGTCTTCTGCCTATCAATTTCAAAATTATACCATTATATGTATCATGTCCCAAAGACGACAGATCTAATAAAATCATTGTGATCAGTCGACCGTGACGTCACTATGACGTCATTATCTGAAATCACATTCTCATTCATATCTCAGTAATGAAATGGAATTTCTCAATGAAATTTACGTCTCATATAGTTCAAGTCAAGCTCTTTCAACTCATATTCTCAAAACTCATCTCTACACTCAGAACGTGGGCGTATGTGCAAGTTGAAATGTTTACATGCTCCAATCGAGCTCAAAATTTTTTTGCACACGTTTCAGATCATTTGGAGCTTTTTTTGAAAAATTGAAAAAAATGGACGGACGCATATGCGCACGCGCATATACACATGCGCAGCTCGTATGCAATAGAAATTTCCCGTTTTTTCACATGTATCGGATGTCTAAAATGTAAAGGAATAATTCTACCAAGTTTCAAGCCAATCTGACTAATATGACGTCATACGGGCCCGACAAAGTTGAAATTCCGCGCGCACGTCAATAGCGATACACAGTGCATATATACCCAAAAAAAATGCTAATTTTAAATCATATTTAACTCATCAGGATGGACGGTGACCCCCCATTTTCTTTGCATATTCTGAAAGCTGGTGAGTTGTACATATCATTTCATGGGTGCCTGATGCTGACAAAATGATTGAAAGGTTTCAAATTCCTTAATATGAAATAAAAAAGGTAAATTTTCGGAATGACGTCATCAAATTTCACGTTCACTTGAGCGTATCTCACTTATCCTTTGCCGATTTTCACCCAAATTTCAGTATGTTGTAGCTTATTGAATGCTCTTTCAGTAAAGTGATATCAGAATTTTGAATGGATGACGTCATCACCTCGTTAAAATGGATTGAAAGTAACCTTGTCAAATTTGACCAGTTTACGTGTTATCTCTATGGGAGTACAGTTTTTCTGGAAATGAAAATTGACATGACTGTCCTTATCGAGCACTAGCTCACTTACCCTTCGGTGAATTTCTCCCAGATTTTAATATGTTGTTGCTGAGACTTTGGGCTATCGCAAGTGTACCCTCCATTTTTTCACACGACGTCTTCCTATCTGTGAGGCAGCTCCAGTTTAGCACATACTTGTATAAAACCTCCTTGGTAAAACCAAGCTCCTTTTCCTTGCCATTGATGGCAAGCCTCAAAGCATAGTCAAGGGCTATGATAAACAGAAAGGGTGCTGATGTGTCTCCTTGAAGTACTGTACCCCATTCAGTATTTGAATGTACTCTGTCTCTCCATGAGGCAAGCATACCTTTGTATGCATCTTGGAATAAGTGACAATGGCATGAACTAGTTTCTCAGGAATGGCATAAGCATTGAAAATCTCGAGGAGCTTCCGTCGATGAATGTTTCATAGGCCTTCTTGAAATCAATAAATGTGATCACAGCAGGAAGGCTCCTATCTCTCACTCCTTCAAGTATTCTTCTAAGTGCTAGGATCTGTCCTCCAGTCGATTTTTCCTGTCGAAAGCCATTCTGAGAGTCACTTAGAGTCTGTAATATGTTTCGGTTACTACTGAGCTCAGGCAAATCCCATGTTAGTTATCAGTCTGGGAGAGATCCCCTGAATTTGATACTGGTATGATGTTAAATGTAGACCACTGTTCCAGCTGGTCCCCATCCGCATATGAGTGGTGGATAATTTCTAAGATGATGTCATCCACAGGGAGATATTTCAGTACTTTAGGGGCTAGTGTACCCCATCCTCCCCACTGCTTTTGTCCTTCAATTTATGCATGCTTTAGCCTTCTTGTAATCACTCATCGTAAAAGGCCATCTGGTATGGGAAGGTCACTGAAAGTGGGTGTTATTGGTTCATTATCTTCTAAAAGCTCAGGAGGGTTGCCCAAGAGGTTTTTGGAGTGTGAGTACACAGTTGCAACTTCCATCCAGAACTGTCATTGATAAGCTTCCACTGAGCTCAGTCCATACCTTCAATTTTCATGTGCTTATTCCTCTGCTTCAGTTATTTGTCTGGTCAGGTTTTCCTGCTGCCTGATCCAACATTGAATCTGTCCTGTATAATTTTTCCTTTTTCCTTGCATACTCTTCTCTCCTCTTGCCATGCTCACTCTTGTCTGTCATGAAGCAGCTTAGACCATGACCATATGGCCAGGACGCAGTTCCCACTGCATCATGGCCATTTTTCTTTGACACATGGCAGCGAGAACTCCATGGACATAGCATTGGTGTAAAGGGGATATAAAGTTGGCAAGGATTTATAACTCAATTCCCTCATATTGTCCATGTATCGAAGTGTTTGTCAGAAAGTCATCCTGATTGCTCTAGTAGTCCATGATTTTACCACTCCTTGTGTGATCCTAGATGTGTCTACGCTGTCCTGCTATGATCAGCATTTGCTGCAGCATTTTTGCCCTTATTGATTCCTAGGACACTCCTAGGTATGTCTGCAATCAGTACTCACACATTCCTAGTAATGTGTTGAGACAAGCTTTTTCACACACTTTTTCTGCATGTGATGTGGAAAGAATGCCAAAATGGCATAATTTGCTTCTGCAACCCTTCCTGATCTTGTCAGGACACTTGTTGATTTCAGCCCTTATTAAAAGAAGTTCCAGTGTGACAGATGCTGTGAGACCTGTGCCAGCTGTATTTTACAGTTGCGTATTGTATCATTCAAATGAAGACGTGATATCATGGGTGGAACTATGGGTGAAAACTTCATCCTCAGTTTTCCAATTTGTATGCCTATTTGGGGAAAAATATCATCTGCACGGTGAAATTGGCTCTCATCAGAGAATTTTCTGATTTTAAGATCATAATATCATACTCAAGCCCTTGTTCATTTTTTGTAACATTCAGAAAGTCAAGTCATGAATCAAGGCAATTTATTGTTTTTTGTCATACAGATCATGCAACCTTGTATTTTTGGATAGAAATCCTCTTTTTTTTTTTCTTCCTCTTGCAAAACAAATGCAGACATCTCTAAAAATTATTTTTTTTTTAAGAAAAAGATATCAAGTGCAATTTCAAATGAATTACCTACACAGAACAAAAAATGTACAAAGTTGTAGTGTACAAAATTATACTGAAGGTAAAAATATATATAGGTAATTGGTCATCTCTTGTTATGTGTTTCCAATGTTGTTTTGACTATTTTGTCATATGAAATCTGTCAACGTGTATATGTTCTTTTGCCTTTAATACTTCAGACAAGCTGCAGATGACTTATCCTGCATCAGTTTGTTCAACAATCTAATCATAGCTTTCTGATGCTGGCAGTCATATACTAATGATATTATCTCCTAACCTTTGCACTTGTTTGTGTATTATAAGTTTGATGGATGATTTTCTTATTCTATTGCTTAAAGAAGTGTTTGTGTAAGGTTTTTTTTTGTTTTGTTTCTGTTTTTTTTTTTTGCATGTCATGTCCTTGACTCATTGGGTGGAGTGCTTTTGCCCTGTGGTCTTCATGCAGTCATCGCAAACTGGAAAGACAAGCTAGTGTAGTGGTTCCTGACTATAACATGTTATTGTTATCCCAATGGAATCTCATTTTCTTTGCTCATTTTTCCACTAATAAATGTGTTATTTTTTATAAATTGTTCTCCTCCATTTCCATCCAGTTGTGTCTCAATTGTATGCGGAGGAATGGTTGCAGATTTTGTCATAGTGAGACATACAGTATATACATTTGGTTACTTGGTGTGTGTGTGATGACTTTGTGCACAGTCCCCTCAACAGCCCATTAGGCATTATTCTTTCTCTCACTAACCATGCAGACATATGGAAAGATGTGCTTGGATGACTGATACAGAGAGTTGTTTGAAAACCCAGACTAGATTTGAGGTGAAATTAGCTGCCTGCCATAAATCATCGTGCTGGCATGGTTTGCAAAGTCTGCTACTTAACCACCTGAGATTTTTGTTTTGTTTGCAAGAGACATTCAGAGAGGATAGTTGGCTTGTCTAACTACAGCAGGTCTTTGGCATGATTTCTCTTAGCTGACGCCTGGTGTGAGATATCTTTTTTCTTTTTATCAGTTTAAAAAAAAAAGGAAAGTCTCCCTCTTTTATTGCCATATATGGCACCCCTCTCTATTTTCCCATCTATAGCTTCAGATGGGGTTGCTACCAGGAAGATGGGCGTCAGGATATTAGTTCCAGAGGGAGTGGCAGGTAAGTTATCCCTTCTTACACAAGAAAATTCATTAGTTCCCCTCAAAGCAGCACTGTGCACATCAAGCTTGGAAAAGAGAGATTCTCTGTACTTTTTTTTGTATGAAGTGCAGGTTCACAAATATTGACTACAGTATATGTATTAGAAGCAAACCACTGAGAAGTATGTACCAGCATGCAAGAGCCACAACTCACCATACTTGTGGATTAAACGTTGTGTGATCATGGAGGACAGTCCATCATTACTAGAGGGATGAGCTGCAGAAAGTGCCTGGATGACCTGTGTGAGTGTACCAGCATCTAAAGGCAGTACTTCATTATTTGTCATTGTTTTCAAGTGACAAAAACATTATCAATGCTGATGGTGGGGCAGCATAGCAAACCTATTGTGCATTTTCCCATGCAGCATTGTGCAACATAGGAATTTAAGAGCTCTTGAAGCGCAGTAGAATATATAGACATAGTTTCTGCGCTTAATAAATGATTTATTATTATTATTATTATTTTGTGATACAAGCAGCAAATTTGGCACACATGTACATTAACATATTGCGAACGTTTTCAGATATTGGGCCACTTGGAATTCTCTCTTTATGTCCGCCATATTGGATTTCAAAGTGGCAACCATTTGAAATCTACTTTTGCAATTATCTCTGGGTCTAATGTTGCTATTGACTTGATTCTGGTGTCTAAATGTATGTTTTGGGGGGCAAGGAATCCAATGGTAACAATCTGCATTGCGTATTTTCACCAATGGGCAGCCATATTGGATTTCAAAATGGCCGCCATTTGAAATCTACATTTGTGATTATCTCTTGGTCTAATGCTGCTATTGACTTGATTCTGGTGTCTAAATGTATGTTTTGGCCGGGGGGCAAGGAATACAATGGTAACAATATGCATTGCGTATTTTCACCAATGGGCCGCCATATTGGATTTTAAACGGGCTGCTTTACATTACATGGCCGCTTCTCAATCTACATTTGTCATTATCTTAGGATCTAATGACTTGATTCTGGTGGTGGTGGTGGTGGTAGTACCCATGGGTAGTAGTTGCAGTGGTAGCTCTAGTGGCAGTGATGATAACAGAAATGTTACCGTACATTGTGTTATTCCAGGTTTATTGTGATGTATGCATGCCTGTAGACTGACAGTGCTGGTTTTTTGTTCAAGACAGTTCCACCATGTCCAAGAGGTTCCGACTAGCTCATGCTGAGCGAACTTCTCCATCAACATCACCGCACCGCACCACAACTGACTGGAGGTTATGCCTCATATGTCAAGAAGACAAGATGGAGACGGTGACAGTGAACTTGGAGAGCTTCCAGGATCATTTCACTTGGAAAGACGCAATGATGGTCATGGCATTGAAGCTGCGATGGTTGCACACGGTGCACAATATTACAAGACGTGCAGGCTCCAGTACAACAACACAAAACTACAGAGGGCACAAAAGAGAGCACTCAAGAAAGAAGGGCAGAGCGATGAGGAACAATCTTTATGCAAACGCACCAGGGCACATTCACATTCATCGAGTACAGAGAAGGTCCCAGAACACGACTGAAACAGAGACTGCTATCTCAGTTTCCTAACATGCAGGCGCACACCAAGGGGAGAGACATCCTAATAGCATTTGAAGAAGATCTCGGTGCTGCTCTTGACAAAGCCTGCGAGCTGGACAGTGATAGTGATGCAGTCCATCTTGCCCGTGCTGCACACATTGTTCACCGTCACACGTTTGAAGAAGCCAAGCCCTTCACAGGATTCCCTGAAGGAAGTCAAGAAGAATCTGTGCCACCGTTGCTGCTTGCCTTAGTCAGCATGATCCTAGAGGGACCCAGCATCAAGGACCAGATGGCAGACACTAACCCTGCAGCACTTACCGCAGCCCAGATACTGAAGTTCAACAGCATCAAACACAAGCGAACATGTGGCACCACATCATCCACCTGTGTCAGGCAGTGTTGCACAGGAGACCCCACTTCCAACATACATAGGGATGATGCTGCATGCTCATACACGCAAGAAGGAATTGGTCGACAGACTGTCACACGTTGGCCTGAGCATCTCTCTCTCGTCATTGACCAGAGGAGACTTTCAAACAGCAGACTGATGAAGAAAACCAATGGCTACGCAATGCAAAACAAGTCCTGGCAGACAACACTGGTACACTGGACAATGAAAACACATCTTGGGGTGCATTTCATGCCAGCCGACAGCACCAGATGCTCGAATCATCTGCCCCACATCGCTGCTGCCACTATTCCTGGAAAGTGCCCACACTGTGGCCATGATCCAGCATTCAATGGACGTTGTGAAAAATGCTGTAGAACACCTGAATTCTGGACAGACACCAGTGGTCACCTTTGATCAGCCACTCTTTCCTTTGGCCAAGCAGATACAGTGGAAGTGGCCAGAGAATTATGGTGAAGACCACATAGTGGTGATGTTTGGTGGTCTCCACATAGAGATGGTGACACTGAAAACACTGGGGGACTGGCTCTATGAAAGGGAGTGGTTGGGTGCAAGCGCTTGTGCAAGCTGAGATTACGATCGTGACAGCAGGGACAGCAGACTCATTCCTGCAAGCATCTCATGTCTTGCGCACAAGAAGAGCACATCAAGTGGCTGCAGCAGCACTGTACTGTACATCCTGCAACACCATGCCTACAACCACTACTGTCTGGGAGAAACCAGGGATGCAGAGGACCTTCCCGCGTTTGAAGACTGGTGTCGCCAGAGATGAGACAAAATCCACAAGTTTTGCTTCTGGGAAACTGTGCTGGAACTGTATGTGCGTTCTCTAAGGCAGGGATCATTGATGATGTACCTCGATGCTCTGACAGAGCTGGTCCCCTGGTTCCACGCACTAGATCATACCCACTATGCTAGGTGGACACCTGGTACCAGTGCACCTAAAGGACATGGCCGAACTCACTACCAAACACCCAGACCTAGCCAGGAAATTCAGTGAAGGCCACTTCACACACACAGTTCAGAAAACACAGAGGGTGTTCTCTTCAATCCCGATTGACCAGGCACTTGAGCAGAATAATGCCTGCATCAAAGGAGACAGTGGCGCAGTTGGGCTCACTGACATGGTCAGGCGTGTTTCTCCACTCAATCATGGCAAGGTGAATATCACTTCCATCGTTGATAGCCTTTTTTACAAGAGTTTTGGCTATCTTCACTGCCGACTCAGATTTACCATTACTTTGACTGTACCGGGGGGAGCTGGTCACGTGGTCTCTTGTAGTCTCTTGGGAGCACCATGGATTGCCTTCATGAAGATCGGCACTAAAGGTTTGTGGTCTGTTTCTACAGTCACAAGTTTGCCTTGAATGTAGTGGTCAAACGTCTCACAGGCAAACACAATAGCTAGACATTCCTTCTCTATCTGTGTGTAACACTGCTCTGTTCGGGATAGAGCCCTCGAAGCAAATGTCACCGGCTGGCCATTCTGCAGGAGTGTAGCTCCTAACCCCTTCTCAGATGCGTCATACTGTATGGTCGTTTCAGCAGCCTCATCAAAGTACTTTAAGACTGGAGCTTGTGTGAGCATTAGCTTCATGTCGTTCAGGACTTCTGTGTGATGTTCCAGCCATTCGAAGTGTGTTCCTGCGTTCGTCAACCTCCTCAGCAGTTCTGCTACTTCAGAAAGCCTTGGCAAGAACTTCGCTAGATATGTCACACTGCCTAGTAGATGCTGCACTGCTTTCTTGTCTTCAGGTGGGGCCATGTCAACTACAGCCTTGACTTTCGCCAGATCTGGTCGAAGTCCATCCACTGTCAGTTTATGTCCCATGTATGACACAGTGGTCTGTCTCAACTTCAGCTTGGCCTTGTTTAGCTTCAAGTTGACCTTCCTGGCCGTCCGTAGGAATTGTTCCAGGTTTCGATCATGGTCAACTACTGCCTCGTCCATGGTATCTCCACTTCCAAAGACCAAGAAGTCATCAGCTATGACTTCAACACCATGGAGCCCTTCAATGATCTCATGTTGCCTTCTTTGGAACTCCTCTGGGGCCGGTGAGATCCCAAATGGCATTCTCTTCCACCGGTAGCGTCCAAATGGCGTAGCAAAAGTGGTAAGATAGCTGCTTGCGTCCTGTAGTTTCGCCTGCCAGAACCCATCTTTTGCGTCAAGTACTGTGAACACTTTTGCTTTAGAAAGGTTAGGCAGAATGTCATCAATCACTGGGATAGGGTAGTGCGGCCTCTTCAGAGCCCGATTCAGATCCCTTGGATCCAAACAGATGTACATTTTTTGTGGCTTTCTGACCACCACCATACTGCTAATCCAATCCGTTGGCTGAGTGACCTTGGGTATTATGCCTCTGTGTTCAAGGTCTGTAAGTTTGTCCTTCAGTTCCTGCTTCACATTGATTGGAACTTTGCGTGCAACATGCTTGACAGGCATGACATTGTTGTCCAAGGTCAGGCTGTAGTCTCCCGGCAAGCAGCCAAGACCTTCGAAGACGTCATTGTATTCTGCAATCAGGTCTCTTGATTGTGTCAGATGCACAGTCTCCACTTCGCCACTGATGGAGGATTGTCCACTAAGTAGGGGCATCTCACTCGACGTCTCCACAATCTTAAAGTTGATGTTGTACGAGCTCCCCTCAAAGCTCCATATCAGATCTGTCTCACCCTTGACTGGTATGTAATTTCCATCGTATAATTTTATCCTTGTGGCTGATGGGTGCATGCATGGTTTTTCACCTTTTTCAAGTTTGCATAGTTCTCTGTAGGACATTACATTACAGGTGGCCCCTGTATCAACTTGACACATGACTTTCTGAACATTTTTTGAGTTTTGATCATGATAGGGACTACAGTCTTACACCCTTTCTTTTCATTTAGACATCCAACATGTTCCAGGCTGAAATTCGACTCATCTGTATCGTCTGTGTCACTTTCCTGGTCACCGGCATGTACAGTTTCAATTCTGGCTTTGCAGGCCTTTGCAAAATGGTTCATTTTCTTTATACATCGGCTGCATTCTTTGCAATATGCTGGGCAGGTCCTCATTCCTCTTTTATGCTTGCCTCCACAGTACAGGCATGCACTTCCTTCCAATGGGGGCTGTTGTTCTCGCTGTTGTTTCTTTTTCCAGTCATCTTTTCCCTTTCTTGGATTCTTTGACTGACGTCTTTGCTTGTTCTTAGCAAAATTTAGTTCTTGCTGCTGCTCATGTTCACCACCAGTGATAACTTTCAACTGCTGTGTGGTTGCTTCACTGATCTTCAGGGTATCAAGGGCTTTCTGTAATGTGCATTCATCTTCCCGAAACAGTCTTGCTCTCGCCCCTTGATCCCTACAGCCCATGACCAGTCTGTCTCGTATCATCTCATTTTCCAAGCGTTGCTCTCCAAACTTGCAGGTAGCTGCCAGCTTACGCAGCCTGTCAAATTGAGTAACAGTTTCTTGTGGTTGTTGCTCTGCTGTGTGAAATATGTACCTCTCATATAGTACATTTCGTTTCATAACAAAACGCTCTTTGAGGCTACTCAGAATCTTGGTGATATCTTTCATATCCTCAGTGGATAATTTGAGACCTGTAAGCACTGTGCGGCAATCTTGGCCCATCACCGTCTTCAGTGTAGCAACTTGGATTTTGGCATCCTTTTTATCAAGTTCAGTGGCAATGCAATAATCATTCCATGCTTCCTCAAAATTCAGCCAATTCGTCTCTGTGTTCCCTTTGCATTGCATTTTGGGAGGAGGGGGAATCTGATATGCCATTCTAGCAGTTGAGGCTTGGAAAGTCACTTTAATAACGAATTCAAACTAGCATTTCAGTGCGCGAACTGCCGTGACAGGGTACACCCGCCAATTTCATCACCATACAAACTGTAGCACAGTCACAAGATTGTATGCACAATGCAATGTTGAATTTTTCATGTCAGGCAAATCGAACTTACATCCAAATTCTCTCTGATCCCACCTTGAAAATTCCTTTTAGAGGCAGATATTGCATTCTGCTGCGGAGATCTCCACTCTAAGACACCATGTTAGCTCTTTCTATGCTAGATATAGGCTAAATAGAGCATGATAGAGGCACTGTCATCTTAGTACTCTACAGGCATACATTCAAGTGCTGTGTACTGCTTACAGTGTACGTACATTGCATATGATGCTAGTCTATGCACAAGACCTCATAACAATGACCATCATCAAGTCTTTCCAAGTGAAATGATCCTGGAAGCTCCCCAAGGTCACTGAATTTGATCAAGTTCTCTGTGAATGAACTGTATCCACTACCAATGTCTTTCCTCTTTGATTTGTCAGGTTTGGTGTGTGTCTCCATCTTGTCTTCTTGACATATGAGGTATAACCTCCAGTCAGTTGTGGTGAGGTGCGGTGATGTTGATGGTGAAGTTCGCTCAGCATGAGCTAGTCTGAACCTCTTGGACGTGGAGGAACTGTCTTCAGAACAAAAACTAGCACTGTCAGTCTACAGACATGCATACATCACAATAAACCTGGAATGACACAATGTAACATTTCTGTTATCATCACTGCCACTATAGCTACCACTACAACTACTACTACCACCACCACCACCACCAGAATCAAGTCATTAGATTCAAAGATAACGACAAATGTAGATCGAGAAGCGGCCATGTAATGTAAAGCAGCCATTTTGTAATCCAAATGGCGGCCCATTGGTGAAAATGCGCAATGCAGATTGTTACCATTGGATTCCTTCCCCCCCCCACCCCAAACATACATTTAGACACCAGAATCGAGTCAATAGCAGGATTAGACCCAGAGATAATCGCAAATGTAGATTTCAAATGGCGGCCATTTTGAAATCCAATATGGCGGTCATAAAGAGAGAATTCCAAGTGGCCCAATATCTGAAAATGTTTGCAACATGTTAATGTACATGTGTGCCAAATTAGATTTCAAATGGTGGCCATTTTGAAATCCAATATGGCAGCCCATTGGTAAAAATACGCAATGCAGATTGCTACCATTGGATTCCTTGTCCCCAAAAACATACATTTAGACACCAGAATCGAGTCATTAGCAGCATTAGACCCAGAGATAATCGCAAATGTAGATTTCAAATGGCGGCCATTTTGAAATCCAATATGGCGGTCATAAAGAGAGAATTCCAAGTGGCCCAATATCTGAAAATGTTCGCAACATGTTATGACATGTGTGCCAAATTTTGTGCTTGTATCACAAAATGCACAATTCTTTTGAATATTCGGGCTAAACCGCACCACTATGATGGTATTTACGTCAAAGGGGATGTATATCATATGTACAGGAACAAAGAAAGCTATCCTAGTATTGCTGTCTATCCTAGCAGCACATACTCATGGAACTTGTTTACTCCTTTTAAACTGCACTTGGTGTAGCACATTTACACAGCCTATGTGTAGTACTGTTGTATTGTGAGCTTTCACTTGTTACAGGAGCTGACAAAAGCAATCACTTACACTCTATTACTAAAAGATGTTTGCATATAATAGAAAATTAAATGAAAAACATTGAAATTTAATTTGTATTTTATGAGTAATGGGAGGATAGAGAATTCAGCCATTGGCTGCGCATTAGCCATTGGCTGAATTTGCGTAATATGAGAGGCCGTTCCGTGCGCAATCGCCATCTTTAAAAGCTGATGACTACTGTGAAAAATTATTCCGAGATAAAATAGATCTTTTATAAGCCACATTTAAAGCTGTTCAGAGTAAGGGAGGGAGCGGAGGGTGCTGAATTCTCTATCCTCCCATTACTCATAAAATACAAATTAAATTTCAATGTTTTTCATTTAATTTTCTATTTTATCTCGTAATGTACGGTAGAGAATTCAGCCATTGGCTGCACATTAGCCATTGGCTGAATTTGCGTAATATGAGACTTCAAAGATTTTCACAGTAGTCATTGTTCACAGAAATATATTGTCAGAGAAAAGTTTTTGGGCAACTTTACCTACTATGTTTACAGGACTGAATCTTGTCCCCTCCTAGAGGTCTGTTGTCCCAGAACTGCTTGTCCAAAAGATGTTGCCTGGGATGCGGGTTTCAGGTGAAAATTCCTGAACGTGGATTCATTTTTCCACCCAGCATGCTTGAGAATGTCTGCTATTGGAAAATGATTCCTCTTGGCAGATGAGGTTGCCGCCGATCTCGTTGAATGTGCTTTGAAGAGATCGGTGTCGATACCTGATGCTTTCAACACAGTTTTAATCCATCGAGCGATGGTTTGCTTTGATGCCTTCCCATGAGGTTGCTTGTAGGTGACAAATAGTGCATTCACCTCCTTTCTCAATGTGCTTGTTCTGTTAATGTATTCTTTAAAGGCAAAATTTACCATTTGCAGATGAAACAAAAACCCAGCATTAGTGCTTTAAAATAGTTCTAAAATGTGAGTTAGGGATAGAAACAACCACTGTAAAAATTTGAATCTGTATTATCAATGTTAAGTATTGTTAAATACACAAAATGTGAACAATGGTTATAATAAGAATACTTCAAGACTAAACCGTCTACAGTTATGGTTTACTGAGAAAAATAGTGATATCTCCTTATATTTTAGGCTTTATTGCGAAAATTGTATATGGTAGGACGTTTTGTGATACAACAGATCTACACATATGCATAAAAGGTGATATCATCAAAAATTTCAAAATCACTTCTCCCAAAGGTAAACTGGACCTTTAACATAGTGTACAACGCAGAGTTTCTTATCCTCGGGAAAGGCTTTCAGTGTTACTTTCACTCCCACATTCCCAGGTTGACTCTGCTTTATCAAATCAGCCACTGCTATTTCCACACAATCCTTAGACACCTTCACATTGTCAAGGGTTAGGTATGAAAGTGTTTGCACTCTTTGGGCGGAAGTCAACGCTAGTAAAAAACATACTTTGTGTGTCAGTTGACACAGCGAAATCTTGTGAGCTGGAGTTACTTGTCTGAGGTAGCTCAGCACCTTCCCCACATCCCATATGAAGCTGTATCGCGGAGTGGGTGGTCGGAGATTAAAGATGCCCTTGAAGTACCGGCAAATCCAAGGATGTGTAGAAATGGTGTATTTCTCGTCCCGTAGAAGAACAACTGATGCTAGTGCGCTCCTTGATGTATTCAAGGTGCTCTAGCTTGCTCCATTTTTGTACATAGAATTAAAAAACGCAAACAAATTTCCCGCCTTCGTATGGGTCCAACATAAATGACGCTCGTGACAAAACCTTTGCCACTTCCTAATATACACCATATACTGCTCCTTGGTGGATTTCCTCCAAGACGCTGCCATAATATCAGCAGTCTCCTCCGTCAGTCCCTGAGCTATGAAATGTTTGCTCCAACCCTGCAACATAAGAGGGAGAGATGTGTAAGTGGATGGGGTCTACCTGTAATGGGTTGAGTTAACAACTGGTGTTTTCGCATTACCCAGGGCTCCTCCAATAGCATGTTACGTAGTACGGTATACCAGGGCTGTGTTGGCCAATTTGGCACTATCAAAATTCCCCTGGCGCCATCTTGTCTGATTTTTTGGAGACACTTTGCAACCAAGCTAAATGGGGGAAACGCATAAAATTCTAGGGGTCCCCAGTCAATAGTGAATGCGTCTACTGCCCATGCCCCTGGATCTGGTCTCCAGGAGACGTATGTTGGGAGCTGGGCATTCAGTCTGGTGGCAAAAAGGTCTACGTTTGGTAACCCATACCTCTGCACTATCTCAGTGAATATTGTCTTGTCTAGCATCCATTCTATATTGTCATTGAATTTCCTTGACATCGTATCTGCTTCTGTGTTCTTACAGCCTGCTAAGTGAGATGCTGTTATCCAAATTTGTCGTCTACTACACCAATCCCAAATTTGCAACGCCATTTCGTTACATGCTTCAGACTTGACGCCGCCCATGTTATTCAAGTATGTCACCGCTGTGGTATTGTCTAATCTCAACAGTATGTGTGCATCTCTGACATTTGAACAGAAGCTTTTGAGTCCCAAACCGGCTGCTAGCATTTCCAGATAGTTTATTTCATTTCCTGCTCCTCTTGCTAATTCTTGAGCATTCCATCTACCCCCTGTCTTAGATTGCAGGTCTGTGGCACCCCAACCTTGTCCACTAGCATCTGTTCTTATTTCTTTTGATACTTTCCCTGGGCACAGGGGTTTAGACACGAGATGTGCATGGGATGACCACCAAACTAGTTCCGCTTTGGCTCTATTCGATAGGCTCATATGTCTATCGAAATGCCCTTTCTGTTTTCTCAGGGCTCTGATTTTTTCCTTTTCCAGCTGCCTGTAATGCAAGGGGCCGTACTGAGATGCTGGTAAGGCAGCCACAATCTTCCCAATGACTTTAGCTACCTCCCGGATACTAGGTTTGTTATTAGCAAGTAAGGATCGACATGCATCTTGAATGTCATTGCTTTTACTGGCTTGGAGGGTGATTCTCATTTCAGATGTATTTAAATGGAAACCCAGAAATTCAATCTCACGGGATGGTTCAAGTACCGATTTTTCTGAGTGAATAATGAACCCTAGACTAGTCAAAAGGTCAGTGGTGGCTTGCACTGCTGAGCGAGTGTCTGCTTTATTGTTCCCAATTATCAGTGTGTCGTCCAAGTACGACAAAACTGTGTGTCCCTGTTGTCTTAGTAAGGCAAGCACTGGTTTCAGTATTTTGGTGAACAGTCTTGGGGCGGAAGATAAGCCATTTGGCAAAGCTTTGAACTGCCACAATTGGTTTCTCCATACGAAGCGGAGATATTTACGAGAGTCTAAGTGAATGGGAATTGTATAGTATGCATCACGGAGGTCTACTGAAGCCATATAACACCCTTTTGAGAGGAGCAGAATACCAGATTGAATATTATCCATTTTAAAGTGTTGGTACTGAACACTTTTGTTGAGTTCGGACAGGTCAAGTATTAATCGAACTCCTCCGTTCTTTTTTGGTCTCGTGAAAACCTCTGAAATAAATTCCCCTTCTTCATGGGCACATTTTTCAATGACCTGTTTTTCTTCCAGAACAAGAATCTCATGGTCAATCTTGGCTGTTTCTTCAGCATTCCGCTTGTAAGAACGCAGAGGTTTTTCTCGAGAAGGGGGAAATTTTTCTGGGTCAAATTCTATTGTATAGCCTTGAACTGCTTGTATAATGTGCGAGTCTCTCGTGATATTTTCCCAAGCAGGGAAAAATGGCTTCAGACGACCTCCGACGACAGCTGGTGTTGTAACTAGATCGTTATCTATGTTGTGTCACCTACCTGTTCTATTTCCTCCCCTGGCTTTGGCTCTGCCTGTGGTAGGTTGGCTGCTTGTTGCCACCCTCCCTTGCTGCTGTCGGTGTGTAAGTGTGAGGAGGGTCTCGAGGTCTCCCCCTCCAAGCCTTCCCTAAAAAAGGCTGTGCAGATGAACCGGCCATGGGGTTTGGATGTGATGTTCGGCGGTCATAACCCCTCCCCAATGGGCGGGTGAATCCAGTCGACGTGTATTGACGGCGAGATGTCACATCCGGTTTCTTGTACGGCTGGAACCGTGATTGCTCTCGTGTGAAGCGTGATTTCATCATGCCTGACATTGTTTTCCTTTGTTCTTGGATCTCTTTCACTTGACGCCCCAGGTCATCTCCAAACAAGTACTTTGTCACTTTGTGAGAGGGCTTGCACAGGTGGTGGAAATTTGAGTTCATGTCAGGCTTTATGCTGTCCTTTCTCATGCAGTTGAGGGAGAAGTTTGCATCGCAGAGAAAAGCCATAGCATCCTGCTGAGCTTCAGACAGAGTTGCTGGAAGGGTACGAGCAAACGCGTTTATCCCTTTCAAGAGGGATGATTGGATCATTTGTAGTTTCAGATCCCTGTGTCTCGTCCCCGTGGAGATGTTCTCCCAGATAGTGCTGTTCACTTTAGGGGTTTCTAGACATGTGCAGTTAGATGGGCAGGGGTAGCGAGTTGCTGCTTCGTCGAGAGATTTCTGGTCAAGTTTTTGTCCCATCATATACACAATGGTGTCCGCGACATCCTCATCTAGTGGTTCCCCTATCCCGGACGGAGCCACGAATTTCTGAGCCATTCGTGGTATCTTGAATTCTGGCCGTTTGTCTTTATCTGCCTCCTGTAGGCCTACGTCCGAAAACAAGCTGACTGCGTCATCGCGGTTTGCCGATAGGAAATCAGCCACGCTGCGATTATCCGCCAATTCTATGACGGGTGGTGAGCTGCTTCCCCTTTGTGTGTCGCAGTCGCCATATTCACTGAAACAATCCCGCGGCGTGTTGGCATGTTGTTCTCCATGATGAGGAGTGCTCAAAGTCTCGATCATTTTCTCGAACATTGACTCGAGTTTCCCAATGCGGGACATAACCTCCGTGCTATTTTCCGCTGTAGTCACAGTCGGGTTGGGAGCGGTAGCAGCTGGTGCGGGCGGGTTCGGCTGTGCCTTCCCCGAAGCCGCGGGGCGGGATGCCTTAGGCTTCCCGCCGCTAGACAGAGTTTTGCCTGCAGCCTTCTTCTTTGCTGCCGGAGCTGGGCTGGCCTTAGGCTCACACAGCTCGGTATCTTTTTTGGCTTTTGCCTTCTCCGATTTGTCAGCTGGTTCATCCATGCTGACAATGATAATCACGCTTGTAAGAGAGCACGAAATCAGTTCCGTATTTCCGCAGATTTCGATGATATTTTCCGATTTCCCGGTCAGATAAAAATCGCTTCGCGATCGAACATTGCGCTGGAACGAAGATGGCGATTGCGCGCGGAACGGCCTCTCATATTATGCAAATTCAGCCAATGGCTAATGCGCAGCCAATGGCTGAATTCTCTACCGTACATTACGAGATAAAACAGACATTTTGCATATTCTTGCCAGCAATTGGTGACATCTGGTATGCGCTCCGTCAAAATGAGTCAAAAGTTGCAGAAAATGAAATTTTGGTTATGCCTATACCAGGGCTTGACACTAACGGTGGCCCGGGACCACCAAAAACGTACGTCGGGCCACCAAGACTTCGGAAATGAAGAATTTGGTGGCCTGATCGGGCCACCAAAAAAGGCCAGATGTTTGCCTTTGGGCCACCAAAAATAAAAGTTAGTGTGGAGCCCTGCCTATACTGTATGTGAATTCTACAGACTCTTAGCTTTACAATGATTTATACACTAAAAAGAAAAAAGAGGAAACACTTTTTCAATTTCATATTTGTTATAGAATATTTGGCTAAAAGTTAATGTACTATGTACTATATAAAGACAATTCGATTAGCTTTCACCTCGGTAGGTCAATAGAAAGGGAAACTTTATGCATGGCTCGACACTTACTTTTTTGTTTGGTGGCCCAATGGGGCCACCAAAATCCTAAATTTCAAATTTTTGGTGGCCCGAGAGAAAAATTTGGTGTCCCGAAAAAAAAACAATAAAAAACATTAAAAGTCCCTTTTTTTTTAATGAGTCAAATATTTAAGATTTATGAGAGTAAGAATTAGAAGTTGGACATATCTACTCATAAATAAACTTCAACAAACTTGCAACACTCACTCTCAGGCATTCATTCAGTCCTTTTCATCCATCCTTTGAACAAATCTAACTGCTAATTTCCGGCGCAAAAAGTTACGAATTTATTGACATACTTTTCAAAAAACTAGAAACAGCAAAAATGAACATGATGTCATTCATGCGTAAGTGCTCTTCCATGTAACATTAAGAACAAATGACAAACTTAGTACACTAAAAAACAATTATTAATTTGCAAAGATAAACCTTTGATTGGTACAGTACCTTTGAAGCCCAAAAGATCAATAAAGGCTAAAAAAAAATGGAGGAAAATGAAGAATCTTCTGTGAAATTCAAATTCAAATGAAATGAAAGAGGAAGCAATATTAACAAAAATGGCTGGAATTTGAATTGATTGCTCAAGTTTGGAAAATTATGAATAGTATTTGGTTCTTTCATTTGTCTCATGAACACTTAGATTACTGAATCAAAGAATGAATAATGATATTCTGTTCATTTATTCATCATTATGCCCTTACTCCCAATGTCATTTGAAGTTTGAGTTGATAGAAAATTCTTATTTCCCCCCCCCCCCTTTAGTTTCCCACATTGATTTTGTTTCAGGCTATAAAGAGAAAAAGAGTAAGAAATCCTATTTTTTGCTATTTCAATCATGCTAAATCAATCATGTTAAACTGGTCTTTTGTTATTATTGTTATCTTGAAGGGCATTTGCAAATTATTACTTTTGTGCCTTGGAAGACAAAAACGAATGTTCACTCATGCGTGAAATATCCCTTTATATCAACCTACTAGGTCGATAGCCAAGTAAATTACAATGTATCTTTATTCTCTCTTTTTTTTTTAGCTGAGTATATAATTCAACCCATTTCCACATCCCTATAAATCTTAGGGCTCAGTTACACTGCCCAAAAGTCGCGTAAACGCATGAATCACGTAAGAAATTCGAGCCTTAACGCAATACATGCACAATTTGTGCATTTCATGAGTTTGACGTGGAACCTTCGTAGTTGTCTGCCGATTTGCGCCAGATCGGCGCTTTACGCGATTCTATGGGGGCTCGGTCACACTGCCCAAAAGTCGCAAAAACGCATGAATCACGTAACAAATTTGGTTTTGCGTGCTTGTCCGTCGAGATTTTAACATTTTCGCTGATTTACGCGATGAAAATCACTGATGAATTCCGCAAGAACTACAGAAAGATCACACAAAAATCACTAATATAGCGCCAATCATACGTGAGTTGTCAGTGAAACATCAGTGATTCATCAGTATTTTATAAGCATTACATACGCTTATTTAGGTGTTCTGTTGGAGATACATACGCCAACAATTTTTTTTTTTCAGTGATTTTCAGTGATACGTAGGTGTTAGAAGCGTGAGACATGCGTCATATGTCTGCTAATCGTCAGTGGAAAGTCATCGGTTAAAATGATAGCGGCAACATTTTCGCGAATAATCACTGATATTCCACCATATTTCACGCATTGTTCGTGTAAGAACTACACAAACTATGCAAAAATTACGTTAAACAGCACATTACTGCGTAAACTTTTATGCGAAGCCGAGTTTTGAGCTGCTCAAAACCCGGAATCACATCAGCTGACAACTACGAAGGTTCCAGGTCACACAAACTCATGAAATGCGCAAATCACGCATGTATCGCATGAGGCTCAAATTTCTTACGTGATTCATGCGTTTACGAGACTCTTGGGCAGTTTGACCAGGCCTTGGCCAGGTTTTGAGCAGCTCAAAGCTCGGCTTCGCATAAAAGTTTACACAGTATTGCGCTGTTTTACGTAATTTTTGCGGGTGCTGTTCGTTATTCCGAAGGTTCATTATTCCGAAGGTTCGTTAATCCAAAACACGCAAATTCCCTATACCTAGAGGTTCGTTAATCCGAAAATGAAAAAGGGTTCGTTAATTTGAACATTTGTGTTGTTATTCCGAAGGTTCGTTATTCCGAAGATTTGTTCATCCGAAAATGAAATTCGGAAAAACGAACCTTCGGAATAAGGAATCTTCAGACTAAAGAGCCTTCGGAATAACGAACCTTCGGAACAACGAGCTGTAACCATTTTTGCATAGTTTGCGTAGTTCTTACGCGAACAATGCGCAAATATGCATGGAATATCAGTGATCGTTCGCAAAAATGTTGCCGCTATCGCGTTCATGCACGATTCATACGCAGTTCATTAGTGATAAAGCACAGATTATGCGTGGTTTTCCGTGGACCTCAGTCGTCGCGCAAAACCATAAATTCGCCCTATTTGGGGCCTTTGCGTGCCTATGCGCTGAAAGTGCGTGGTTTGTTAGTGATTTTTGCATGATCTTTCCATTGTTTTTGCGCAGTTCATTGGTGATTTCATCGCGTAAATCAGCAAAAATTCTTGACAGACAAGCACGCACAACCAAATTTCTTGCGAGATTCATGCATATATGCAACTTTTGGGCAGTGTGACCGGGCCCTTAAACACGAATATAAACTATGCTAATGTATGTCAGTTCATTTTTTATAAAACAGAGAAAATTGCTCTCAAAGTTCAGGTTATGTGCAAGCTCACAACCTGTTTCTTTCTCCAGATGAAACAATACAGCAGTCCTGCTTAGCGACGGCTTTTACGCTCCATCGCAGGCACTGCTGTATAAGGCGACAGCTTAGGTGTGTGAGATAATTATCCAATCACAGGACAGGTCTATTACTGTATTTTACCCTCACCCACACGTACTGTGTATGGGGGTATATAGGAATCACTCTGAGGTCGGGTGGCCGGTCGATCAGTCGGTCGGGCGGGCGGGCGGTCGGTCTGTTGGTCCGTTGCAAAATCTTGTGATTCGAACTTCTCTCTTATTTTTTTAGCAATTGACCCCAAATTTGGCATGTATGACTGCTATCAAAGGAAGATGTGCAAGTCACCTTTTTCGTTAGTATTGCATAATGTGTTGCCATGGCAACAGCAAATTTTAAAAAAAAATCTTTTGCAAAAAATTGTGGATCAAAATACTCTCTCATTTTTTGAGCAATTGACCCCAAAGCTTGCATTTGTGACCACTATCAAAGGTAGATGTGCAAGACACCTTTTTCGTAAGTATCATATAATATGTTGCCATGGTAACGGCATATTTTCATTAAAAATTGTGGATCGAACTACTCATTTTTTGAGCAATTAATGCCAAATTTGGCATGTATGACCGCTATCAAAGGAAGATGTGCAAGTCACCTTTTTCTTTAGTATTGCATTATGCATTGCCATGGCATCAGCAAATTTTAAACAAATCTTTTGCAAAATGTTGTGGATCAAACTACTCTCTCATTTTTTTAGCAATTGACCCCAAATCTGGCATGTGTGACTGCTATCAAAGGTAGATGAGCTAGACATCTTTTTTGTTAGTATCGCATAATGCATTGCCATGGCAACAGCAAATTTTAAAGAAATCTTGCAAAGTGTTGTGAATCGAACTACTCTCAGTTTTATAGCAATTCATTTGAAATTTGGGATGTATGATCAATGTAATGTGTAGTTGAGCAAGACACCTTTTTATTTGTAAGTAAATCTGTTGCCATGGGAACAGCAAGTTTTTTTTGTTTTTGCCAATCATACAAAAATATGTAGATTGAACTAACTTCTTGAGTTTTTGAGTGTTTGACTTGAATTTTGGCACATGTGACCACTACAGTAATGTATGTAGATGTGCACAACACTTTGTTTGTCGATGTTAAAGGACAAGTTCATCTTCATTAACATAAGGATTAAGAGAATGCAGCAATATCAGTAGAACACATCAGTGAAAGTTTGAGGAAAATTGGACAATCGATGCAAAAGTTATGAATTTTTTAAACTTTTGTGTTAGAACCGCTGGATTGTCTGATTTCCCCCAAACTTCCACTCATGTGTTCTACTATTGTTGCATTCACACAACCACATGTATACACATGTATACAACATTTATTTCACTAAAAAAAAAAATAAATAAATAAAATATTGTTGATTCAGCTAACTCCCTCAGTCTTTGAGTATTTGACTTGAATTTTGGCACATGTAACCACTACAGTATGTGGATGTGCAGAACACATCTTTTGTCATTTGTTAAACAATGTGTTGCCATGGTAACAGCATATTCTGAATGAAAATCATACAAAAAAATACTGTCGATTCAGTTATTTCCCTCGGTCTTTGAGCACTTGGCTTGAAATTTGGTACATGTGACCACAATAGTACGTAGATGTGCAAACTTAATTTTTTTTTTGTCATTGTTAGACAATGCGTTGCCATGGTTACAGCATTTTTTCACTAAAAGACATATAGAAATGTTGTGGATTCAGCTTTCTCCCTCAATCTTTTAGTATTTAGCTTGAATTTTGGCACATGTGACCACTATGGTACGTAGACGTGCAAACTCAATTTTTTGTCATTGTTGAATGATGCGTTGCCATGGTAACAGCATTTTTTCCCAAAAAGAATACAAAAATATTGTGGATTCAGTTATTTCCCTCAGTCTCTGAGCACTTGGCTTGAAATTTGCTACATGTGACCGCTATAGTACGTAGATTTTCAAACTTAACCTTTCATTATTGTCAAACAATGTGTTGCCATGGTAACAGCATTTTTTTTCACTAAAAAGCATACAAAAATATTGTGGATACAGCTTTCTCCCTCCATTAGCATTTAGCTTGTATTTTGGCACAAGTGACCACTACAGTACATAGATCTGCAAACTTAATCTTTCATCATTGTTGAATGATGCGTTTCCATGGTAACAGCATATTTCGATTTAAAAATCATACAAAATACTGTGGATTCAGTTAACTCCCTCAGTCTTTGAGCATTTGGCTTGAAATTTGGCACATGTGACCATTATAGTACGAATATGTGCAAATTTCATATTTCGTCATTGTTGAACAGTGTGTTACAATGGTAACAGTATATTTTGAATGAAAATAATATATAAATTTTGATTCAGCTAACTCTCAGTTTTTGATCATTTGGCTTCAAATTTGGCACATGTGACCACTGGTATTACCTCTAGATGTGCAAAATTTATCTTTTGTCATTGTTGAAAAATGTGTTGCCATCGTAGCAGCATATTTGGAATTAAAATTCTGTGAAAATATGAATTCAGCTAACTCCCTCAGCTTTTGAGCATTTGACTTGAAATTTGGCACAAAGTCATGTGACCGCTGTGATATTTGTGCAAACTTCATTTTTTTTTGTTAATGTCAAACATTGTGTTGCCATGGTAATAGCAATTTTAATGAAAATCACAGAAATTGCCAATTTACTTATCTTACTCCACGCGTTTTGAGCACTTGACTTGAGATATGGCACATGTGACTATCAGTGAGCAAAATATACATTTATGCATTGTTTTTCAATAAAAGCATACAAAGTAATTGCTGGTTGAGCGAACTCCCTCAGTGTTAGGTGGGGGTTTTAATGACATTGAATGATAGTTCTAGTTAATGATTCTAACCAATACGGCGGCCTGGATGTAAACTTTGGCGCATTTGTGTCCATGCTGCCGTATGAATGAGTCAGTATGCACTGTGTGTCAGCTGTGGTGTAGTTTACCGCAAGTTATTAACTCACAAATGATAGAGACAGAAAAAAGAAAAAGGCACGCAATGCATATTACAAAAAACCTCTTTTACTGAGGACGTTGATCGCTTCCATTTTCCTCCCATGCTATTGTCAATGGAAACTAAAGAGGATGCTTTTAGCAAGTACCAATACCTAGAAAGGGGCCTGAGGAACCCATTCTGTAGGCGGGGGTTCAAAGGCATTATAGGTAGCGAAAGTCAGTTGAGTGAATTAACAATAGTCGTTTGTCAAGATTGTGTTCTTTGCCTGTAGTAAAAAAAAAAAACATCAAAGTATGCACATGGTCACAATGTTGCAGCTACTGTTGTAACATTCTGAATTCCTGACGTTAATAGGCACATGTCCTTTATAGTCGTTGCTTCCACAGTAACTATCACTTGTTGCACTTGTCCATGCAGCACACACTATATGTATCAGAAGCAAAGGCTGATGTATGCGCAACTGCTTCACATTGGGTCTATAAAATTGTATCATGATTATGCTTCTCATACTCAATATCACTTTGTAATACTGTAGCATGTGAAGAACCATGAACTTATAGCTTAAACTAAGTGTTTTTTTACACCACATTTACAGAATTCTGCATTTTGAGAAGTTGATTATAGATATACCGACAAATATTCAGAATTAATATGCAGGCCTTCCTTATTTTGTTTTTGTATTCACAAACTTTACGGGAATAACATTTATTTTTTCTAACCTGTGTGTAAACGAACCTCACTTCATTTTTGGGTTAACGAACCTTCGGAACAGTGAACCATGTGATATTTCATTGTGAGATTAACAAACCTTCAGAATGATTAATTGTAACCCCCCCCCCCCCCCAAAAAAAAAAAAAAAAGCTTCATAAAAATGTAAAAGGCCCATTTCTGTTTCGTACTATGTGTCAGTACTCCTGTGTTTATTTATAAGGATGTGCCTTGCTTTGTGATTACAATTTATGTTCAACCATTTCTTTTCCACAAGCTTGGAAAAGAAGAACCCAAAAATTCAGGGACGGAGATAAGTTTTTTTCTACGAGAGAGAATCATTAAGATATACCTTCACTCCCGAAAGTTGCACGGTTACTTTTATTTAAAGCTAAAGAATTGTGTCCATTCCATGTACCAGGCACTGTATAGAACAGATGAAATTTGCTGAAAGTGGGTACACTTCGTTCTCGATTTCATTTCCATTTCAAGCGGGAATATACTAGAAATTAGTTTGTCTACTGCCAGGAGACATCAAGTTTACCAATACATACTCCACAATTAAATAGTCACAATATTTTCATGGTCAAAATCAGATAATGGACAGGTGATATTTAAAATGAAAATACAGCACAACGAACACACAATGTAAGTACAAACATACTGAACTTTAATGAATTATATTTACCTGTACTCTGCATAAAGAACAAGCATGCCCATTTGATGACCAGAAGAAATTTGCCAGAAGCTCTGCTTATGTCACTTGTAATTTCTTGCGGTAAGTATGATTAATCTTGCACAGGATTGATTTCTTCATTATAAAGAGAGAGGAAAAAACACAAGAGAACAAGCATAATATTCAAGAAGTATACGGAGCCACATTTGCTATATAGATACAGAATGTTAACACTGTAGAATGTAAATTATAAGATAGGAATACAACTAACGTTCACAAAGAGATTTGCTTTATTTGTAAATTAGAGTGAATAGATGATAAAAGCGATATCATGCATGGTACACCAAAACAAGTTCAATAGGCAAGAAAATCAATGAAGTTTGAAAGTTGACTTCTTCACATTTCTCTTTCAAGTTATGAAAACAGAATATATCTATTTAAGCGTATTGTCTCTGCTACGAACGGTTGCCGTAGCAGTGTTGGTCTTCTGAGCAAATCCGAATCCCTATCAGTACTTTAATTTATGCTTGATATTGTAATAACCCTTATAACTTGAAGGACTCGCATATTCAAAGTTTCAAACCGTATACTAAAACATTAACATTGTATTTCAAAAACATTTTGAATGCCTTGTGTGTTAGCCTTTAACAGCATCCGTCTGCCTTTTATTTTACATTCACAAAGCTCACAGAAATGCAACCAAACATTACCAAATACAGTAAAATGTGTTGTAAAGCATTATTAGAAGTATGCATGTACCATCTTCGTAGTAACATCAGTTAGGTATCCTATGTATGAAAATAATTGTTACACATTTATTTAGTGCTATAATCGCTATCATAGCCATTGAAATTTTTCACCTGTTGACAGTTTAAGTTACTAAGGTAATAACAGTTTTGAAAGAAGCACTATACAAGTTCAAAATACAGTCAATGTTATCAGAATGCCATCGTAGGGGGAACTGATAGCTTTAGAAAACTTGTGTTTAGTTCAGTAAATATTGCCGTCCGTATGCAATATTTGTAGAAAGTTTTGACCCATGCCATCTTCTGAGCATTTTGAGAAATTGTATAAAGAAATGTTTGTTCTGAATATGTTAAGAATTAGGTTGAACTATGAAAATAAAATGGTGTGGTTACCTCAACAAATTGTAGTTCAGTTAGATTACTGAATTGGTGATCACTTCTGTAACCATCAATTTAGTCTTGTAGATAGATACCTCAGTAATCTTAGTCAAAAATACTTTGGAGTAATAAAGACCAAAAAAAAAAAATGAAATGTCATGTATCATTGAATGAGTTTCAAACATTTAGCGTCACCTTACCAATTTTCAAGTGATGAATCAAATGTATCACTATATACATTGTGCGATAACAGACTGCTTTACAATTTTTAAATGTTATGAGCAATTGTTGAAAAAATGAAAAAGAGGCAAAGTTCAAGAAATGGAAAAAAAAGCATAAATGTAGGTGATCATGTTTAATATTCAAAGTAAGAAATAACAATTGGCCTTGCGTATGTATATGATTGCCTCATTTACATGTCATTTGATTTTTATAAACTATGCTATCTTTAAATTGAAGTTCCCTTCCCTTCTTGATAAAATTTTGTTGGGTTTTCACTAAAGGTACTTATTAGGAAACGCTGTAAAAAACAACAAATGCCCACTATGCATCAAGAGATGACCTATATACATGAAACACACATATTCTGTACGTTGTCATATGAAACTTCTTTATGACCTTGGTCTTGTTCAGGGGAAAGATACATAAAAAAAAAGAAAAGTGATCACTCTGTTATCACATCCAGATGCTTGTGATAAGGGCATATATTCCCGCCTTTTCTATACAAGTAAACAATTAAAAACTTGGCATGCTAGTGTATAAAAGCGTGGAGACAGAAGAACTGATTCACGATCTCCTTTAACCTTTCATAAAATTCACTTGTTAACTTAGTACCGATAGCTTGTAGGAGAAAAGTAAGTTAGCGTCCGTGACTGTGGTTCTTTTGTTATGGCAAAACATGAACACAAAAGGAGACTGAAAAATTCTTTTACAAATTAGCAGACATAATGCCAATTCTCCAACAGTATCACTCCCATTACGTCACTGATTCCTGCTATCAATGGTGAAGAAAGGTGTGTTTGTCAATAAACTCTCAAATTTTCCAAATTTTGTAAAATGCGAATGAAGTAGAACAACATTTTTGTGACAAAAAATTTTCCATGAGCAATTTATCATCCAAGATTACACCTAAATTTCTACAAGTGTGTGCTGTAGTACCATTGAAATCAAGAAACTGTATGGGTTCTACTGCCCAAAAACACAAAGAGATATGGAGAAATTCTGTTTTGGCATTGTTCAACTTTAGCCCGTTGAGTATCGACCATTCCTTTATCGCCCTAAAACAAGATTCAATCTGTGGGATTACATTCTTAACTTCAGATTTCTTAAAAGCCTAATACAGCTGGTTATCATCGGCATAAAACATCTTTTGAACACCAAATGAATTGATTAAATCTTCCAAAGGAGTAGAGTAGAGATACAGATCCTTAAGGAACACTGTGTGTAACTACATGGTCAATAAACTTATTTTCCCCTATCACAACTTTTTGAGTACCTCCAGAGAGGTGAGACTTTAATTAGAATTAGGGGCCCAAAATGCGGCCTCAGTCAACCATTGGAGCTACTGCTTCAAAACACTCGTAGATTTATAAGGCCATCCCACAAAGTAAGGAGCAGCCCATGCCAGACAAAAAGTCTGCTGCAAATGGCCCAGTGGCCAGATGCCTTTAAATTGTGGCCCAAAAGCCATGTAGGCCCAATGAAATATTGTTAGTACTGTTCAGAACACCTACTGACAATGTACATCAAATGTGCAGATATGCCGAAAGTATGTAATATCTATATTTGTTGCTGTACAGGAACAGTATGATACACACAAAAAAATGAAGGCATTAGGACCCCTGAGTCAATTTCACTGAAATTAGTCAAAGGAAAATGATAAAGGTACCACACAAAGTGTATGTTTAATTCCAATTCTCCCTACCACGACATGGAATCTTTAGGACAGGACATGATTGATATGAAAAAAAAAAGAAAAGAATAATCAACCTCACTTCTGGAAGAAAGTACTTTTTTGTTGAATGATAGCTCCAGTGCTTTTGTTTCCTTTTTTAGTCATCGGTCATCATGTCTTGTTATGTTGTAATAACAAAATACACAATGGCTGAAACAGATGAAAGACAAATGTAGAGTGAATAGTTGCACATATTACGGTATATATATATATATATATATATACATATATTTGTTTAATCATGACTTTATTCAAGTTCAAGGCAGTGTTAGAATGACATAGATACAAAAAAAAACCAGGTCCAACGTTTCATTCAAAACGAATGGCAGGTTAAAACACATACATGGGATACCAAAAACTATTGAAGTTTACATTACCGCAACGTACTTCATATTACTTTATATATATATACATATATATATACATATATATATATATATATATATATATATATATATATCTCGTATGATAAAAACTATATGATAAAATGTTATGTGATAAAAACCTAAAATGGCATTAAAATGCTTTATCCTGGCAGGGAAAATGCATGTTTTAGAAACAAGACACAAAACAGGTTAGTCATTGCATACTTCATTCGCGACCAGGATGCGATGTGATGTTAGATTTAAGTCCTTTTCTGAAGCATACATACACGCAAGGGTATACAACCAGGAGCTTTATATATTTATATAATATATATATATATATGAAGAAACAAACTGGTAATGCATTATTGGCCAATAAAGCATGAGCATCCTACACCTTCAGGAGTCTTGACAATGAGGGTATCAAAACAAAGCAAAACAAAAATTGAACATGTAGACCATGCATTCATAGACAGACTTAGTTGCTGTCAGACACGGCTTGGGGCGCGCACCCTTTACAGTGATGTTGCCTTGTAGACACAATGTAGTCGCTGCACACAGGAAGGAGAACATTGAAAGATTTATTACATAACAATGGTGTTCAATTTAAGCATCATATTACTTTGTGTTATCACATGCAATGATGAGATACTGAATAACTGTACTTTTATCTGAATCTTAAACATGGAATCAAACACTGATGCGCTGATGTTCTTGTCTACATTTGTTATATCTAGGTCTTTACAATGCACAATTACACTGTATGTTTTGAAAACTAGCATATGATTTCTGAATATAAAATGAAAATAAGATATAACTTTAAATGTCACTAGCATATAGAGAAACAGTATTTCTATGCTCTGTAAAGTCCTCAGAACAGAATTGTCATTTTAAAACACTTTGTTGAAACTTTGGAAGTCATGCCTTTCATTGAGGGGATTAAAAAGCTACAATGACATTGCAGTGATTATTGTCACAGGGGTTGTCCCCATCAGGTGTCCGCATAATGTATCGCCATCGCAAAAAGGTATCGCCGCGATGTTTCATGAATGATTTAGTGATTTATAGCAAATAGTCTGATATTCATTTATCATTATGCATAAATTAGTGTAATTTAGTATAGATTTTTTTTTTCAAAAATCAACTTTACAGTCTTTTAGATTACATCGCAGGCAATGTATGTGCTAATTTTTGTCACGATCACGCGGTTGACAGCTGAGATCTGGAGGGGGTGCCTGGGACCCCCCAGCTCTATCATCCACCAAAATAGCCTGGCCTAGTTAGGGTTAAGTCTGAAAGGTTGAGAAGTATTTGATTGTGCATATACATGTTTCCACCAAACAGAAATGCACCAACATATTATAAATTTCATATCTGATTTTAGGCTTCATTTTTCTGTGAAAATAGAATATCAAGTACATGACAAATAGTGTCCAATAAGACTCATAATGCATTCTACTGATAAGCATGAGAGGGGTAAACCTTGCACATATGCTTTTTCTCCATTATCTAAAAGCCATGATTCTTTCGGTGGAGTCATCACCACAAATTAGCAGGGATGAGTCGGAAGTCTGGAATCCTCTCCACTCCCCCCCCCCCCATAATATCGTAAAACGCTGAGCATGGCTCATTCCTTTTATCAATATCAGTATAAGGCAGTAATAACATTTAATCTTGTTGCACCATTTATGCACAAGTAATGCAAGAACGTACGGATTGTCTCAAATTTATTGATCGTTTACACTTTTTGTATGATTATTGTTTGTCATGACTCAAAATCAAAAGTACATTTTTATTCTGTATAATAATATTTTAAAAAAATATATCAAAGTAGACACAAGTTAACAATTGATGCTTACCTTGGTGGTAGTTAGATTCTGATCAGCCATACTGGATTTGATATCTGACATCAGTGAATACACCTTGTACAACCAAGATTCAGTGAAGAAATTTCATACTCCTAACAGTACGTGTGATGTCTAGTCCCTTTCAGATGTTTTAATGAAAAATTGACAATCTGAATTCTCATCTCAACATTATTACAGAGGGACTTACCATGATACAATGTAGATATGGATGTCTGCTGTGTTGCTTCTGCTACATGTGGGCCCAAGGTCCCCCTTGGGACCCAGGATCTCAATTTATTGAAATGGGCACCATGCCCCATCCAGGGGGCCCCAGGAGGCCCTCAATGCTCCCAAATTTAGGAATCTTAAAAAATTTGGGCCCATGTTGTACATTTTCATCTTCTACTTGAGAATGCCTGGTCAAATTTGGTAGAGCTGTGAATAATTAAGATTAGTGACAGCGTGAAAGGCGAACTTGCAATACTCGGGTGAGCGCAAGACCCCCGGGTCTCTTGTTATTATTTCCCTTGCACAGCCATAATGATATTATGAGGACGCAAGCGTGGAAAACTCCACATTGACATGCTGTTTTTGTTTGTTTGTTTGTTTGTTTGTTTGTTTTACCCACTTGCTGTAACCATGTGCAGAAAGTGATACTGGAGGAAGAAGAATACATACAACAAAATGGGAGTTTTGGCATTAGTCTGACAGTTCTCCAAAGGAAAAACAAATCTTAATATAATGGCGTTGATTGTAGATTGCATTTGTTGGTTGTTGCAGTTGGTGGCAAAATGTGTGTTGTAAACTATGGTGATGTACCTTGAGTACCCCCCCCCCCCCCAAAAAAAAAAAAAAAAAATTCTGTGATTCTCCTTTTGTTATACTAGATTTGGTAATCAAAACAAAAATGAATATCTGAATGGTGAAAGTAATAAATGGTTCCATGACATTTTCTCCTGCTCCCATGAAATATCTGTAGGCTAAGTCCAACATAAAACCTACTCAAACACATAACCCTCACCCTAATCCTCACATTAAAATAAACCTGAAACCCTATCACAACCCTAACATTAACCATAAGTCCTTGGAGAAAATAAGACCGGAGCAATTGTCGCAGGAGCAAATGTCGTGTCACTGTAATAAATACATGTTTGGTAATACTTTCCTGACCTTGTATTTTGTAACGAAAAATAAAAAAATAATATTTTGTATTAGTAATGACAATTTTAGATCTAATTTAAATTTTAACAGAGATACTCAGATAGTTTTGGTTGTTAAACCTAAAGATGAAATGTGTCTCATATGTTTGTTGTTGTTGATGTTGTTGTTTTTAACACCTAGTCTAGTAGACTAGCAGTCCTCGACTAGTACCTATAGGTACCTTAGCACTCGACTTGACCATGTTGATGAACAGATAATGAACTGCATGTCACAAAACAGATCTATAAATTGAAAATAGAAACAGCTCAGTTCCACTTCCAAGCTTCCTGATTCCGTCGATCAGTGTTGTGCTACCATGACCGTGTATATGCGGCTTGGACCGCTGAACTTTGCATAGTACCTACAGATTGTAACGCGTACAGTCGGCACGCGAGCCAAGGGAGGCCGCCCATCGCGGCGGCCGCGGTGGGGAGCTGTCGGGTATCCGTACGTACTACTCTCTAGCTTGATCTACTAGCAGCTGCTCAGCTCAGCTAGCTCAGCTCATCACTCGTGTGTGCACTTCTATGCTCTTGTTAAGTCACTGACCAACCTGCGCAGGAAATGTCCTTAACACAATCTGATTTTGTTCATTAACATTTTATACTGGATTTCACAAACAATATTTTCATTCTTTCAGAATGGTTCAAAACACAAGGAAGAGATTATGAATTCAACCCTGCTGTGCACCTTTCAAGAATGCATGTACAACACTCGCGAAGAGATTTTATGGAAGAAAAACAAAGAACACAGTTTCAACCCCTTCTTTTTTTCGCCTCTATCACGAAGTATCATTAGAGGCATTATGTTTTCGGGGTTTCCGTCCTTCTGTCTGTCCTGCCGTCCATAATTTTGTGGACAGCATAATTAAAAAACCATATGAGGTATCCTAATGAAACTTGGCATGTATATGTGTGAGTGGGCCAAGTTGTGGCTATCAACTTTGTGGTGCACAGCATGCTCAAGACTATTTTCACTATTTTTCCCATAACTATGCAATGCCTGAAGGTATTTTCTTGAAACTCAGTGAATACATGTACTACCCAATGAAGATTCTCTGGAGAAAGTTTCAGGCCATGAGATCAAGGGTCAAAGGTCAAGTGAAAATGTTAAAAATTTCACTTTCTTCTCCATATCTTGGAAATGGTTCAAGGTATCTTAATGGATCTTTAGTAGTACATATGCATGTACTGATAGGCAGTGAATATCTAGGGAATTTGAGGTCATGGGGTGAAAGATCAGGGGTCAAAGGTCAAGGTCAACTCCTTAAAATTTCACTAGTTCCCTCATATATATGCAATGCCTTCAGGATTTTTCTTAAAACTTTGTGTATGTGTGTATTACCCAATAGAGATGCTCTTGGGAAGTTTTTTGCCAAAAGATCAAAGGTCAAAGGGTCAGTGGTCAGGTGAAATGCTAAATTTCTCTTCCTTCATATTGCAGACGTGGCTCAAGATACTGTATCATCATGAAACTTAGTACATATGCATGTACTGATAGGCAGTGATTACCTAGGGAGTTTGAGGTTATGGGGTTAAAGGTCAGGGGTCCAAGGTCAACTCCTCAAAATTCACTGTTTCCCTCATATCTATGCAATGCCTTTGGGGTTTTTCTTGAAACTTCATGTGTATGTGTATTACTCAATAGAGATGCTCATGGAAAGTTGTGTACCAAAGGGTCAGTGGTCGAGTAAAATGCTCAATTTCTCTTCTTCCTCCATATCTCAGAAGTGGCTCAAGGTATCATGAAATGTACATATTTATGTATCTTCCACCTGACAGTGATTTTCTTGAGAATTGTAGGGTCAAGGGGCAAAGGCCGGGTTAAAAAGCCAAAATTTTACCATTCAATACTGAAATTACACTTTTTCTACATATCTTGAAAATTACTCAATGTATAAAGTTATAAAAGGGTCTTAAGTCCAGAAAAATCCTCAAATCCCCTAATACCTGCTCTTGCAGACAATATAACCATTTATCCAGTGAAACCTAGTTCAAGGAAAGTGATCATTCAACACATTTGTGACAAACGTGTCATTTTGAAATTTGTCATTTCTATGAAAATGTCATTACACATCAGGGACTTTTCGATTGGGTGAATGAAAATGTTGTCAAGGTGTCACCTCCCCATGTCAGCCCGCTCCTGAAAAACTTTTTATACCCCCGCCAAACAAAGTTTGAAGGGGGTATATAGGAATCAGCGGACGGTCGGGCGGTCGGGCGGTCGGTCGGGCGGTCGGTCCGTTGCAAATCTTGCGTCGCGAACTACTTCCTCAGTTTTCAACCGATTCCCATAAAACTTGGCACAGATGTGTGCCTTGGGTTGTAGATGTGCAAGACGTATTTTTTGACAGTACCCAAAAGTACGTTGCCATGATAACGGCATATTATGGGCAAAAATGGGTACAAATCTTGCGTCGCGAACTCCTCCCACAGTTTTTGATCAATTTTTATGAAATTAGGTACAGATGTTTGTCTGAATATGTTAATGTGCAAGACACATATTTCCGCAGTGGCAAAAAGTGCGTTGCCATGGTAATGGCATGCTATTTGTAATATATAGGGCAAAATGCTTCTTGGCAAAACTGCTTCATCAGTGTTCTTCCAATTCTCATGGAATTCATATTGAATGTTTGTCTTAGGATATAGGTCAGCATGACACATTTCTTGACAGTGACAAAAAGTATGTTGCCATGGTAACAGCTCACATATTATGAGCCAAAATGATGGAAAATTTTGTGTTGCAAACTACTTCCTCAGTTTTTGCCCAATTTCCATGAAACTTGGTACAGATTTGTGCCTTTGGTTGTAGATGTGCAAGACGCATTTTTTGACAGTACCCGAAAGTATGTTGCCATGGTAACGGCATATTAATGGCAGAAGATCAAGGAAAGATCTTGCGGATTTAACTACTTCCTCAGTTTTTTGACCAAAGCTTATGAAATGTGGCACACACCTTGATCTTGGTGGGAAGATGTGGAAGACATATTTTTCGGACGTGTCGGAAGCTGCGTTGCCATGGTAACGGCATATAAATGGCAGAAGATCAAAGAAAGATCTTGCGGATTGAACTACTTCCTCTGTATTCGACTGAAGCTCATGAAATGTGGCACACACATTGGTCTTGGTGGGAAGATGTGCAAGACATATTTTTTGGACGTGTCGGAAGCTGCATTGCCATGGTAACGGCATATTAATGGTGGAAGATCAAGGAAAGATCTTGTGGATTGAACTACTTCCTCAGTTTTTGACAAAAGCTTATGAAATGTGGCACACACAATAGTCTTGGTGGGAAGATGTGCAAGACATATTTTTCGGACGTGTCGGAAGCTGCGTTGCCATGGTAACGGCATTTAAATGGCAGAAGATCAAGGAAAGATCATTCCTTGGGTAAGACTGTCGTCACGGGGCGGGGGTATTAATCACCTTGAGTGATATTTCTAGTTTTTTTCAGTCGTCACATCTTGTAAAGTGAGAAGTACCTGTGCCTTGGGTGCATATGTGGAATTTGTGTGTTGTTTTTTTTTACTTTTGATGCTGACTTTGTCTTTGACTAGATACTGAATAAGTATCCTGGGATGAATTATGTGGATTTTGAAACATAATGCATAGTAAGGCTGCAGAGTGCAATGCACTGCACCAGGCCAAGCACCAAGATGTGATTGCGTACACTGTGTGTACATGCATGTGTGGGACTATGGTATACAATTGCAAATTGCAGGACAGTGAAAGCGGGCAAATAACCAAGGTACCCAAGGCTGTAGATTGTAAGTCAGTGGTGCGCTGTGACATATAAGATCATAAACTTTCATGTAATTAAATTATTAATATTCTCTTGAAAGAATTAGGAAAACAGATGAACTGAGCAGTGATTTGCTGAGAGTCATCATGATCTTTTGCACAATATCATCTATCGCGAGAGGAGCATGATGTCATAGACAACGCTGCATGAGTGCAGCACGAGTGACTTTTGGTAGACGGTGATATCTGGGGTGAAAGCGTTCGAAAATTGGGTGGTGAAGGAGGGGCGACACTGATGCATGCACAGTACGTTAAAAAATATGCCATAGTACAGTGACGCTGGTGTCAATGTGCAAATCGAAAAGTGCCTACCTGGTATTGTCAAGACATGCCATCCCAGATAACAAAATATCTGGGGCCCATATGACCTATATGTGGGTTCATGTGGGCTTGGTATGTGGGCCCCATACAGGTTTTGCATATGGGACCCATTTATATTTTGCACCGTACAGCCCGTCCGGGGCCCATATGGGCCAAATGGGTTATACATGGGTTTTAAATGGGCCTTATCAGATCATCCCCATGTTTTCCCCATATCAACCATATGGGTCCAACCATATGGGGCCCATATGGTCCCCATGTTCACCGAATTTGCCCACTTGGCCCATATGGGACCCACATGTATTTTGCACCGTACACCCCATCTAGGGCCCATATGGACCAAATGAGTTTGTATGGGTTTAATATGAACTTTGTCATGTCAGCCCACATTTCAGTGGATTACCTATATGTGACCCATATATGATTTTGATGTATATAGATATAGATATAGTTGGGTTGAAAGGGAAATTTGTTTCCACAGTGGAATCACAGATTACTCTCATGTGACAATGTTTGCAAAGTCATGAAAAACAAAAACAAGCAAATGACATGTCGAGATGTTTTACAACAGACGGGTTCTGTAGTGTAGTCAGATTTTATGCATGCTTTCTTTGCAAAAGTTACCCATAACAACCACAAAGCTTGCCAGAGGCTTGCCCGAACCAGCAATATCCAGGCAAAATTCTGCCTATGAAACTCGATGGAAGGGAGCAGGTGAATGAAATGCTTCATTTCTAGGTTGTTGGAAAAGAAATATCCATAAGTTGTATTACCGTACAGAAATGGTCTATTGGCACAAGAAGTGATGACATTTCCAAAAGGCTGACAGGAATAATGAACAATATGATGTAGTTCAAAAGCATGCAATCCTGATACAAGGTTAAGTTGAGAGGAGTGGAGGAACAGAAGAAACTTAAATCTGAGTAAACTTGATGCAGCATAAAACTTAAAGGAAACCCAAAGAGAAATGTGGATTGAGTGAAAGCAGCAACATTAGTAGAATGCATCAGTGAAAGTTTGAGGAAAATCAGACAATTGATTGCAAAAGTTATGATGTTTGGTGTTGGAACCGCTGGATGAGGAGACTACTAGAGATTACTTGAGGAGACTACTAGATCAATAATTACAGACCAATATCGTTATTAACTTCAATTTCTAAAATTTTGGAAAGAATAGTATATCCGAACTGTAAAATTTTTTAATATGAGTAATATATTTACGAATTTTCAATTTGGATTCAGAGAAAATCACAACACCACCCACGCTTTACTTACCTTTGTGGAAAAGATTACACATGCACTTGATACATTTTCGCATACAATAGGCATCTTCCTGGACTTTTCCAAGGCTTTTGATATGATTAATTACGGTATACTTCTCTCTAAGTTATCCCATTATGGTATTCGCCGAAAAGCCTTGCAATGGTTTACAAGTTATTTATCTGACAGATTTCAATATGTACATGTGAACAGTTTTGAGTCTTCTATGAAGAAAATAGAATGTGGTGTTCCGCAAGGAAGTTTGTTAGGCCCACTATTATTAATAGTTTACATTAATGATTTTTAAAGATCTTCAGATAAACTCTCTTTCATGTTATTTGCGGGTGATTCCAATCTTTTTTATTCCCACCCTGACCCTAATACTTTAATTAGTACAGTGAATTATGAATTGAAGAATGTCTCACAATGGATATATGCAAATAAATTGTCACTGAATATTGAGAAGACAAAGTATGTGTTTTTCAGTAATTCTTTAGATAGACTACCAGGTAATGTATATTTGACACAACTCCCCTAGAAGAGGTTTCGTCTATTAAATTCTTAGGTGTTTGTGTTGATAATAAGTTATCATGGAAGTGTCACATAAACAATATTTGTACCACAGTAATGTAATTGCACGTAACATAGGCATAATGAATAGATTGAAATATTATCTTCCTTCTTCGGCTTTGATTACGCTTTATTCAAGTTTGGTTTTGCCGTACTTGAATTACAGAATTCTTGCTTGGGGGAATACATATTCGACATTCTTTTGCAAAAGATGGCGCTCAGAATTGTTTTTAACCTTCATATCCGAGCACATACTGACAAGCTGTTCCTTGAACACAAAATTCTGAAAATAAAAGAGTTGTATTTGTTTCAACTTGGTCAATTTATGTTTAATTACAACTGCAACCATCTACCCAAAATATTTTATTCTTTATTTCACTGTAACAGCCATGTACATAATTATCCCACGAGACAATCTAAAGAATTTCATCTTCCCTTAGTGAGAACTGTACACACTCAAAATACATTTGTTTATAACGAACCCAGATTTTGGAATAGTTTAGATAATGATCTAAAAGAATCTGTGAAGTTAATTACATTTAAGTATAAACTCAACAAATATTTGTTTTCTAAATATACCAGTTAATCTTTTTTAATAAAAAAACCCGTCATGTTTCACTTTTCCTTGAGATTTTGTAGTGTGTCCACAGACCTTTTCCATCCCTCTCCTTTTCCCTCTCCTTTTCCTTCTCTATTCTTCCCTGCTCCTTCTTCCTCGTTCTTCATTGTCCAGTATCTGTCTGAGTGCATTTCCTCAAGTTCTGTTATTTCTGTGTTTTGTATTATTGTTGTTGTTGTCGCCATTATGTTTTTTGTGGCCGATTGCATATCTTCCTTTCCGTTCAATATTCCTGGCATACCTGGCCCGATAGTGTCTGTGCCACAAATGTGATATGTATATAGTTTATACGTTTACATTCTAAAATCCTAGCAAGTATTGTTCATAGTATCAGCATCACATATCAATGAGTAAATGTACAATAGTATATAGAAGAATTTAAAATTAATGTTTTATTGGTATAACAAATTGGTGCTGTTGTTGTTTTGTTCCAGTGTTCCACATCTTACAAGCTTGGCTTTTTTTAGTGGAACACTGTTTTCCATCATTGTGATTATTTACTATTTTTGTTGCCGTGGCAAAGTGCATTGTTTCTTTTTTACAACATCATTCGTGTATATACTTTATATTGTATTTTTAAAAATCCTTTATCAGACGAGTGTAAGAGAAATGAAAAAAAAATGTATCACTTTGGATTATGTCAACTTTTTCTTTTCTTTTCTCTTTGATGATGGAAATAAATAAACTATTGAATTGAATTTAATTGAATTATGACATATGTGTGGACAACAATTTAAAGAAAATATGAAGGGAATTCCACAAAAATTCACTTTTCTAGCATAATGAAAGAACACTTGACTAGCTGCTCTCTGACCCTAGCATCTCTGCCGTAGCAACAGACTAGACACACATTAACCCCATATCATACACCTGGATGAAGTGTGAATAAACACTACTTTTTATTCCTCTGCCATGAAGTGTCAATGGAGGCATCATGTTTTCGGGTGCCATCCGTCCGTCCGTAATCAACTTTGTGGACAGCGTATCTAAAAAAATGTTAGAGGTATCCTAATGAAACTTGGCATGTATATGTATGAGTGGGTGAAGTTAAGCCTATCAACTTTTGAGGGCACATGCTTGAGGTCAAAAGGTCAGTCAAATGCTCAAAATTTCATCTTCCCCCATATCTATACAATGCATGAAGATATTTCTTAAACCTTAGTGTATACATGAACTACCAAATTAAGATTCTCCAGAGGAGTTTCGGGGGCGTTAGGTCAAAGGTCAAGTAGAAATGTCAAAATTTTACTTGTTTCTCCATATCTCACAAATGGTTCAAGTTATCTTCATGGATCTTAGTAGATATGCATGTCAGGGGTCAAAGGTCAGCATCAACTCTTCAAAACTGTACTATTTCTCTCGTATCTACGCAGTGACTACAGGATTTTTCTTGAAACATGTATTACCCGATAGAGATTTTCTTGGAAGTTTCTTGCCAAAAGGTCAAAGGTCAAGTGAAAGTGCTAAAATTCACTTCTTCTGTAAACTTATAAAATGGTCAAAAGTTGGGTACAAATCCTCAAATCCCCAAATACCTGCATTCTTAGACAGTGTAGCCATTCATCCAAATAAACCTAGTTCATGGAATGTGAACACTCAATGCATTTGTGACAAACCTGTTATTTCAATATTTTGCCAGTTACGTGAAACTGTCATCACACATTGTCAAGACATTGTGCTATAGACCTATTCGGAGAACCATGCATTATGGCGGAGGCATACGAGTCGCCATAGTGACATTTCTAGTTTCATGTTTGAATTAGTTTCTTTTTGATAGCAGGTGAAGAGTATGCAATGAATGCCGACTTATGGATAGTATCCTAGTTACCAAGCCTTGTACCGTACTCTGTTATTGATTATGGCAATACGTTTTTGAAATACAGAAGGTACTTACTCTGTGGTTTGATCATTTTCGATTATCGTCTGTAATGTTAACTTTCAATAGATCTGCTATGTAAACAGGCATGCATCATTTCAGAAGTAGGACCCTTATACATTTGAAATAAATATAGTAAACTACAGTGGGTGATGTGTTCTCAACAATGGTTTGCTACATTACATATCGTCGGTTGAGAATGATAGGGGCGTTAAGTTACCACTAAACCCATAGTGTTCAAGACCACTTAAAGCCCTTCTCATTCTCAACAGACGATATTAAATGTGACTTTTTTTTTTATTGCATGCATTCTATCAAATGTCGGGATAAGTTTACAACTTTTTCAGGTGTGAGTTTCTTCAGTTTGTCTCCCTCTACAAATTAAATTTGTTAACCCTATCTCTGTCACATAGACAAAGCCAGAATGCTCAGACATTTTGCAGTGCGCAGACATGGGATTGTTGATGGCCAGTTCTGATTGTTATGATTGACATTAATGTGTCATGTTATATATCATTTGAAAGCTTATGGTCTATACTTTCATATTGCATAATAATCTGAGTGAGGGCGCCCTCATATTTTAAGTAGGACGCCCTCTTATGTCACATAATTATCTTTGCAGACTTACTTCTACATGTTACCACCTCATTTTCTCACACAACGTGCTCTTATATCCCAAAAAGGTCTCACAAATGTTGTAGAGAATTTATTCAGCTTTCTGATGATGTGATTTTTTCGTCAGTAGCATTAGTACTTTTCATTTTATGAACAAAAGTGTGTGGCAAGTACAACCTACATTTCACACACTTCGCGTACCGGTAATTTCTGATTTTATGAATGAAATGTTGGCCTGAAAGTAGATAAAGCGTGCTTACATCTAGTCAGGATGAAAATATTAATTGATTATACAGCTTTTACTTGTATTTCAAATTATTCGTGTCCTATAATATTGCCATTAATGATAAGATAATCTAAGGGTAAAAATTGTCACTGAAAATATTCAGTCTTCAGAATGTCCATTCCTGTCGAGTATGCTAGACTTCTATTTGCACTCTCCTCATTGAAACAGAGTTGAACTATCACTGTAGTCATTTGCTTTATGATAAACCTGCATTGAACATAAGTTTCATAAAGTAACGGTTTATTAGATAATAATGATCGACAGTCAAACATACCTCGGCTCGAGACCGAGACTGTGCAGCTTCAGGTAGGAGGCTACTGTAACCTTATTGCTCCTAACACCCTACCCCGCTAGTCACGGCTAACTAGAGACCCATTGCACCGCTGTTAGTGTTGAGTAAACAGCTACAACTGCTGCACTGAATGTGCAGTGTTCATTTATTCTACAGTTCATTTATGAGGCCGATATCACTGGAACTATACCCTTTCACATAATTCAAAGATGTTGAAATCCCTATCCCGATTGTTTTCACTTCATATTTTACTATATTGACTTAGATAAAATGGATGAAAATTGACCCATGTGTACGATCTTTTCATCGCACACGGCGATCCTCTTACAGTCCCACATATACAGATTCGTATAGGTTCTCCACACAGGAAACCTATAGCAAAACTGTACACAATAAATTGCAGTCTGAATGCAAATAAACATGGGCGGGGCCACCACAATTTCTTGGACTTTGAGAAGGCTTTCCTGATTGGTTAAAGATGGGGGAGCTTTTTTTCACAGTGGATATCGTTTCCTTACACTGTCAGCCAATCACAAATGAGTTTAGAGGGTGGTAGTGTCATAGCCTTTGAAGTAATCTGTCAATCAAAATAGGGCCGGTGAGATCGGCCAAAGCATTTACATGGCAGGTTTTGGGCCGATTTAATCGGCCCATGACACAGATAGGGTTAAGATCGCAACTGCTGATCTGTAAATTAACAAACATGTCGGAAAAAAGGAACCAGTGGGACTCGAACCTGTCATCTACTGCTTTCCGGCCAGCGACACTACCACCAGGCTGTCCCTGGTTGCCGGCAGTGACACGATGAACATGGAAAAAATACCCAAGCTCCGAGATTCCGACACTGTTATGTTAAGTAGTCCAAGGCGGACAAGGCATAGGATAAATGAAAGAAGGATATTATTCAGAGGGGTGAAGATTCAGGTGTGAGTTTCTTCAGTTTGTCTCCCTCTACAAATTAAATTTGTTAAGATCGCAACTGCTGATCTGTAAATTAACAAACATGTCAGAAAAAAGGAACCAGTGGGACACAAACCTGTAATCTACTGCTTTCTACAAATTAAATTTGTTAAGACATGTTTGTTAATGTCCGTCTGTCCATCCGTAATCATCATAACTAAAAACCATGTGAGGTATCCTAATGAAACTTGGCAGGTGTATGTACGTAGGAGGGGGTGAAGTTGTGCCTATCAACTTTTTGGTGCAGATGCTCAAGGTCAAAGGTCAATGTCAAATGCTCAAAATTTCACTATTTCCCCCATATCTATATGCAATGCCTTAAGGTATTTTCTTGAAACTTAGTGTACTGTAAAACAAGATATATTTTGCGGCATGAAAATTTCGCTAATTGGAGCCGACGGCCTTTCTCGCAGCATAAAATTTTCGTGCTGGATGCACTGGCATCCAGTGCATATTGTGTAGGCAAGAATTTTCGCATGCATTTTGATTTCACGAATTTTGGCACTCACAAACTTCGCGAAATTAAAATGTATGTGAACATTCTTCGTTTTACAGTATACATGTATTACTTAATAAGGATTCTCTAGTGAGAGTTTTGGGTCATGAGGACAAAGTTCAAAGGTCAAGTGACAATGTTGAAATTTCACTTTTTTCTCTATATTTTGGAAATGGTTCAAGGTATCTTCATGGAACATAATTCATATGCATGTACTGACTAGCAGTGATTATCTAGGGACTCTTGGGGTCAAGAGGTCAAAGATCATGGTCAATGGTCAAGGTCAACTTATTAAATTTCACTTTTCCATCATATTATTATGCAAGACATTTCTTGCAACTTGGTGTGTACGCGTACATGTATTAATTACCCAATAGAGATTCTCTGGGAAGTTTTTGGTAAGAGGTCAAAGGTCAAGTGAAAGTGCTAAATTTCACTTCTTCCTCCATATCTTGGAAGTGGCTCAAGGTATCATCATGAAACTAATATTATGCATGTTCTACCTGACAGTGATTTTCCTAGGAATCTTAAGGTCATAGGGTCAAAGGTCAAGGTCAAAGGCCAGGTCAAAATGCTAACAATTTACTCTTTAATACTGAAATTACACTTTTCTCTATACCTTGAAAATTACTCAATGCATAGACTTATAAGAGGGTCAAAAGTCAAATAAAAGTCCTCAAATCACCAAAAACATGCTCCATTAGAAAATGTAGCCATTCATCCATTAAACCTAGTTCAAGAAAAGTGAACACTGAACACATTATAATATGTCATTTTAATATTAGATCAAACTGTCATGCCACATTGTCAAGACATATAATATAGACCTATTAGGAGAATCATACATTATGTCGGCGGCATACCAGTCGCCATAGCGACATTTCTAGTTCATGTGTGAAATAGAGAAATTTTGTGTGGAATTAAACACAAAGTCCAAACATTTTGATTTCACATTATCCAACCATTGCAGTAATGCTGGAAAGAATAAGGAATAACAAGTGTTTGAGACAGAAAAAAAAGAAATCTGGGGAAATTGTTGGAAATTAATATTTTTTTTATCATCTGGTAATAGGGTTCCACAGCATCTTTGGTCAATGGGATTTAGCATTGCGTGATGGCGAACGCTGTAGCTTAGTTGGGGATTGTGGTGATAGAACAACAATGATTTGTTTACCTCCCGTTTTTCAAAATGCTCTTTTTAAATCATGGTAGCCTTAATTGCCTGTAGAGTAGTTGCATCTAATCGTCACAACAACAAAAAAGTTTAATAAATCAAGACAGCACTGGCTAGGGTCAGGGACCCTAGACAGCACTGTAGGGCCTTTAGAAAAAAAAAGCATTGTTCATGATTTTTTTTTTTTTTTTGTGCTTTGAACTACCTCATATTCAGGGTAAAGGATGGAGAAATAGACAGTTTGTTCTTAACAAGACAAGCACAAGTGTTATAATGGCACAATACCTAAATTTGGGCAGATTAAGGATTGTAATACCTACTTGGGAAAAGACATATTGTGCAGCTATAGTTACACATTCCCGGCATTGTACCATGATTACGTCAAGTCAGCCGACGAATGCACACTATCTTTTGTTTGGTTCAACCATGCCAAAGTCCATGGATCCCTTCAGTAGAAACAATTCATTACTCAAAATTTATGATCAATCATGCTTTGTAACTTGACCTTGGCCAATGAACGACTTCAGTGAAATACATCATCATCAACCAATCGGCTTCAAGCAGTTACTGGGGGCGGAGCTTATGGACTCGCCGCGTAACGCCCTCGCTCAAGCTGTGCAACCGAAATTTACAAGCAAAGATCAAAAATGCCCATACATAATCATAACTACATATAGTTTCCAGTCAGCCAAAAATCAAAATTTTGATTTTCTCCTGGTAACTCAAATAAAGTGTGATTTTTCTCAGCTATGGTGCTAGCGACTTGTTGCTGCTTTTGACGTGACGGGTCACATGCATATACAGTATGTGTGTTATGTTGCAATTCTAATACACAAGTTCCTTACAGTACGCTACTTGTCATTTTAGAAAATAATAGCCTTGGTGTCCTTATGACCAGAATTAGCTGAAAAGTAGATGGCTATATGGGACTTTCTAGTACTTGCAAAGGTAGTTCCTTATATTGACTCTTTCCAACTACTGGCATACATTAAGCCCAAGCCACCAGACCTGCAGAGGGAGATAACAAAGAACCTTATTAATAAAGCTAATCCTAACACACTCCCCCTTGTTTCTTCTTTTGATTAAAACCAAGGTCTGGGGAGGTATAACATACATGAATACCATACTTGCCAACATTTTGAAATCCTGAAGAGGTAGATTGTGCGAGGGAGCGAAGCAACCAAGCCCGAGCGCGCTTGCGCGCAAGGGGGGGGGGAGGTGTGGGAGGGGGGTATCCCCCCTCCCACGGTGTGGACTTTTTTTGTTTTTCAATATCAAAATATGAGATTTGGTGCATGCTTTTTAACCTTTTTAAAGGGTTCTTGGTATTGATAAAAAAGCATAATCCATGTAAATTTATGAACTATTTTGTAGACTATGCATATAAAAATGAAATCAGACATATTGGTAAATAATTTTTGTAGGCTAAGCATATGTGAAAAAGTAATCAAACATATTGGCAAATAATTTATCCCCTTATAGTGTACTTTCTATTGTGGAGCTAGTTTGATGAATAAGACATAATGTTGCCCTCACCAAATCTAAATCAATTAGCAGATGACCTGGCTGTGAGATTCCTGTACATGGCAGATTTTGCTCTCTTCTGCAGTGTTTGGGAGGATTTCCATTTGTAGCATTCACTCTGGCAGAATGTGAGCTACCAAAACATTACTATTACGCGTGGTTCTAGCTACACGTACACGTGTACAGTAAGTCTTGCACACACGTAGATATGATAGAGACTAGTGCGCCACTGCAGTGTGCATATTAGAAGTCTGAATACGGCGTTTTTGAGGAACGAGTTCCTTGAAATGAAGAGTTTGATCGCAAAAACCGATAAGTCCATATTTGCCATATGGAGATATTTGCGATTAAAGGTCAAGAAAAATAAAGAGAATAATAAGAAAATTTTTGCTTCTTTTGACCATTACTTCAAAAATGTACCTTTATATGTAGTGATTAATACATCATTTAAAAGGTATTATTTTGTACTTTATGACAGAGACCATACTTCAAAATCTTCAAAAATGGACTTATCGGTTTTTGCAAACAACTCTTTAAATTATTATTAGTAATTCTAATTACTAGCTTATTTTAGGGAATCAACGTACAATGAAGGGAAAATATGACTTCCATTTCATTTTATGGTAGGTTTGCTACAAAATCGGTAGATCAGAAGAGAAAATCGGTAGCCAGTCAAAACCTCTAAAAAGCGGTAGTCTACCGCCCAAAGCGTTAGAGTTGGCAAGTATGGAATACAAGAACACATCTAAAACTACAACAATACAATAAAGAGTATAACACACAAAGATCTATTCAGGTGATCCTGAAAACACATGTCCATCACACTCCAGGTAGAGTCCTTTCAAATAATGTCCAAGGTTCTCGGTCATTTTCAGCTGGCAGTTTTCTTTCACAAAACATAGTCTTATTAATGTCACATATTCAAAACCATTTATTCAAGACGTTTAGGTGCTTTTCCTATAATTCCTTGGGAATCTCAAATGTCAAAATGGTCCATTGGCAGTCCACCATTCTTGAAACTCTCCAGAAGCAGTCTGTTATTGGCACCCTGTTTGGTCAGACAGTCAGCCAGTTGCAGCTTGCTCGGCAACCACTCGATGGCACAGATTTCTCCAGATGACAACATCCTCTGGATATCAGCCACGTTGATTCTCAGACGCTTCTCATACACTTGCTTCGTGGAGTGTATGTTTTGGTGCAGAGACTTGTTGTCAGTATATACAGTGATGGGAATCATGTTCTCTGCATAGCTGTCATTGTAGATCTCCGTTATCAGACTTCCAAGGTAGACTGCATCATCAAGGGCATGCTGCATGGACAATGCTTCTGCTGCTAGAGTGCTTGACACTTTCCTCTTTATTAGCTCACCTGAGCCGAATGCTCAAGTGAGCTATTGCGATCGCTCTTCGTCCGGCATCTGGCGTCCGTCGTGCGTAAACTTTTTACATTTTCGTCTTCTTCTTGAGAACCCCTTAACCTATTTTCACCAAAATTGGCAGGTAGCATCCCTAGGGGGATAGAATCTAATTTCCATCAAGTGCACACCATGCCCCACCTGGGGGGCCCAGGGGGCCTAAATTTGGCCCAAAATTGTGAATTTTCATCTTTTTCTTGAGAACCCCATGATGAATTTTCACCAAACTTGGCAGGTAGCATCCCTTGAGGGATAGAATCTCAATTCCATCAAATGGGCACCATACCCCACCTAGGGGCCCCCAGGGGTCCCCCCCCACCCACCCACCCCCCCCCCCCATATGGAATCTTATAAGTTTTTCTCTAGAACCAGAAGTGATTGAGCTACAAGTTATTACAATGAGTCAGTATATTGATGACTGTTGTTTCAAGTTTGTCCATGGCAGATTCAGGGGTATCCTCCTCCCCCCCCCCCCTCTTGGGACCCAAGGAAGTGGGATGGGTCCAAATGGTGATGTAAATTGTACATGCTCATAATCATTGGAATCCCCTTGATGAATATTCACCAAACTTTGACAGTTAGCATGCAAGCTCTTAAAGCTACCCTCCACCACAAGTTTCCAATGTTCTCAGGTAAGAGTCTGCAAGAATGCATGGAAGGTGAACTTGCGTTACTCAGGTGAGCGCGAGACCCCCGGGTCTCTTGTTTTGTTTGACATCCAACTCACAGGACAACTTTTCTCATCTTGTCCATGGAGGAAGATCACATGACCCTGAGCACTTGACACTCCGTCACAAAGGTTGCCCCAGGATGCATCACAGTACACAGCAAGTTTCCATCCACCAGAAGGACCTAGTGGTGGGAAAAGTATCCCTTCTCCTTGACATTTGGAATGGCGCACATTTTATTTGCTCTCAGCAGCTGGTCTGCATTTGGGTGGTTTCTAGTCATATTTAGTTCCAGTGCATCAAAAGCTCAAGTCTGGTATAGTTTGTGTTGCCATCCAGTTGAGCTGACCTGCCATCATCCTCAAGTTGTGCATCTCATTTTTGTTCAGAGTGGAGGTTTTTTCAAATTTTTTCTCTTGAATGTGATGGGTATCTCTTCCATTTCTGCCTCATATGCTTTTTGCTGTACTCTGTTGCCATTGCCGTCTTGAGAGATCTCCTGCCCAACATGCTGGAAATTGTCAATCTGTCGCTTTCCAACCTTGTATTTCTGAACAAGGGGATCAATGACTCTCCTGTTGAAGTCATTGGTTCCATCACATAGGAAGTCATCTACATGCATCAAGAAAATGCCTTCCATATTCCCAGAACTGTACCATCTGACTGTTTGCATTCAAGCTTCACTAGTTCTTCTCTGACACTGAGATACCAGTTGCGGCATGCATCTTCTAAGCCATATGCTGTCTTGTCTAGTTTCCGTAGGATTCCTTCTGATGTACTTCTGTGGGAGGTGTGACATAGATATCTCTGTCTATTTTTCTGCCTTGTAGAAAGCGGCCTTGATGTCTATGCTCTCACACTTCCATCCTTCACTCGCTGCTATTGCCATGGCTAGTCTGAATGTGGATCTTGAAGCAGCTGGTGAGTCAGAAGGGACTTTGTCTTGTTCCTCAAATCCTCTGACTACCAACCTAACCTTTACTCCTTTCTTTCCATTAGGCATTGTTTTCTCAGAAATCACCAAGATTTCAGCAGAAATCTGCTGACCAAGATCCTCAACTTCATAGTACACTTCAAAATCATTCCAATTTTGAAGTTCCTTCTGTTTGGCCTCTATGGCTTTGGGTTCATTGTGATGATTAGGAGGTATGAAGACGACATTGGCCTCTTCAGCTTGTCCTCTTTGATCAGTGTCTGCTGGTTGCTCTCTTTCTCCATTAGACATTGTTTCAAATTCAACTTGATCAAGGTGAATGCCGTATCTGTGCTTATCAGTCTCTATGTTGACATCATACTTGTTTCTTCCAGTGGCTTTACCTCCTTTTCTCAGGAATTTTGCCTTTGTCCATTCTGTAGTGCCTGGATGTCGATACTTTATGTTTGCATTCACTTTGGGTATAAGCACTTGTGCATTCTCCTCATTTCTCATTTGATCAACCTGTTCTTCGATTCCCTCTTGTTGTTGGGCTCTATCATTGTCACTTCCTTCATTTAGCACAGACACATTGACATCATCATTGTTGTGATTTTCTTCCACAGATTCGCAATCATCCATTTCTGCCGGGACAGTCAGTTTGCCACTTTCAGTTTGTTTGATTTGAGTGTCATCTTTGCTTCTGTTGTCTGTCATGTCATCTGGAGATGTAGTGTCGTGATTGCTTTTGATCAACTTACAGGATGCCACTCTGACTAGTTGACTGCCATGTCTGCTAAAGACAATCTTGCCATCCTGTCCTATCACTTTTCCCAGACCTCGCCACCTGTTACTGTCTTCACGTTTATAGTACACACATTCACCAGGTTGAAACGGGAATTCTGGAACTCTGAAGTTGTGATGTAGGGCTCTGCGAATCCGCCCGGAAGCTTCAGACCATGCATAGACTCTTCTGGCAGCATGAAGGGCATTCAGATGTTTTACCACAGCTTCACTGACTTCAACATCTCCTAGTGCTGGTGGGCAATTGTTCAAGACTGAAGGAAGGTTTGGATTTGTTCCCAAAACTAGCTGGATTGGGCTAAATCCACTCTGATTTTGCATGCAGTTTTTTTTGCATTTACAGCCCATGTAAGGGTGACTTCCAGGTTCATCTGAGGGTCCTCTTCCATCATCTTTTGCACACAGATATCCACAACATAGTGGTTTCTTTTACAAATGCCATTTGACCATGGCGAGTATGCTGCTGTGGTGCAACTTCAATGTTCAATTGTTCTGTCAACTCTCTGTATTCGGCATTGTTGAGCTCTCCTCCATTGTCAACCAGGAATTTCTTGGGTGGCCCGAATCTGACTGCAATCCACTCCATTGGGATGCTTTCTACAATCACCTTGGGTGTCTTTCTTCTGATCACTTTGCTCTTACTGAATCTAGTGAACAGGTCAATGAAATGCAAGAAGTACACTTCGCCAAACTGCTTCAGATCCGTGGCTACCACATCATTGAACTGTGTAGCCAGAGGCAGACTCACTGCAGGGTGAGGTGGTGTTTTCTTGTACCTCTTACACACCTCACATTTGTTGCTGACCTCCTCAATGAGGGTGGCATAGTCATCTTCAAGAGCATCCTTCATGATAAAGCTTTCAAGCATTTTGCAGTGGGGTGAGCAAACTGGTGGTGAAGTTTGGTGATCATCTTTTTCTCTTCTTCCTGGGTTGTATTTTCTAGAACCATATTCACCTTTTCAATCTGCATCTCACAATCTCTCAGTGGTAAATAGTAGTGGCCAGTGAAGTGGTATCAAGGTCTAGCTTCTTTCCATTTACTTCTAGGGTGTCATCAGCCATGTTCAGAGTGAATCCCAACCGTTTCATATCTGGCTTACTGAGTAGCAGTGGGATGTCACTTTCTATCACATTAGTCACAATTGTCTTCTGACCAGCAATGGTGCATGGAAACTCCATCTGTTCATCTGATCTGACTGTACTTTCTCCTCCAATCTTGAACTTTGTATCGCTGGCTCGAATTTTCACATGCGTCTTCTCGTCTGAGGACAGTGAAGCCAGGTCTTCATCAGAATAGTCTTGGACTTTGTATACTTCTTCATTTTCAGTTCTCATGACATTTTCTGATTTGCCTGTACTGATGTGAGGGCAGTCCTGTTTGAAGTGTATGATAGATTCACACACAGGACATTTCAATAAGTTTCCATCTGCATCACATGGATTTTTCCTCACTGAACTTCCTTTCAGTGTGTTGGATCCTTTTTCATTTTGTGATTTGTTTCTCTCCTGTTCGTAGTCATGTCCACGTCCTCTACCAGGCTGAGTTCCCCATCTAGGCCAGCGACCTCCTCGTCTACGATAACCACCTCTACAGCCTGTACCTCTTCCTCGAGTGTAGTAGGCTTCTTCTGACCCCGTGTTGAACACAGCTTCTTCCTTGTATGTTGTGCCTCTTTGTTTCTGCGTCATTTGTTAACCAAAGAACTTTTGTAAGGCATTTTTCATCTGATCATACATCTCTTCTTTCTTTGAGTAGTCTACCGCAATAAGAACTATCTGCTTCTCCTTCTTCTCCAAACCAGCACTGTCAATCAGTTGCATAGCCAGAACAACCTCCTTCCTTTTTGAGCTTTTTTGAGCTGGGGGTTCAAGTGCACTTTGCCTCAAGATGAAAGTGCCCTTTTAAAATAGCCGTGACCCTCAAAAATCTTATTTTGAGTCCTGAGCATTATTTGATGCAATGTTGTACTCAGCTGTTAAATAGTACAGTGTTTGTGAATAAATACTCAAAGGTACTCAGCTATTGAATAGTGTGTGTGTGTGTACACACGCTCAGTCATTCTTCACATTAGGGTCCTACATACTGAAATATCATTCAAAATCCTGACGCAGTTTTCATCAGCCAGAAACAAAACTTAAGATTAAACAAACATAAATTATCACTAGGAAACATGTGGAAAAAATGTATAAATTACAAAAATAAAATTCATCAAAATAATTTTGAAGAGTAATAAAGTTTTGATCAGAACAAAACCCCTCAGATTTTTTTTGTTTTTTGTTTTTTGTTTTTCATCACAAAAGTCGGGATGCAGCTTATCCGGCATTGTGGCCTTATTGCTGGCAAATATGGTATGCCTATTAAGCACAAAAAGACAAAGAAGGGGGATGAGGTCCCCATCCTAGCCCCACAGCCAAACCTCTCTTCCTGTTATGAGGAACAGGTAAATGTCAGCATTTTCCAGCACCCAGTGAAGAAGGCAAAACACAAGGCAGTGGTAGCTTTGTCAAAAGTAACTACATGTAGGAAGAAGAGAAAGCAGCCCCTAGCTCCTAGTATTGTTTGTTTGTTTGTTTTTCTCGCTCTTTTCAGAAAACATTTTCATTTGATAGATGTTGAATGTTTGCCATTACATTACACTAGTACATCATTTTGTTTGTTGCATATATAACCATCCAGCTCAAAACCCACAAAAATAGAACTAGCTCAAAGCAAATTTTTCATTTTTATACTTAGTTCTATTGAAAAGTACTCAGCTCTAAGCTTGACAAAATTGTCTTACTCGTTAGTATTGGACCATTCCAACCCATTCCAAAATTGATTGAAATAAGAGATGGTTTTGAGATGCAGTTGCATAAATTAAAGGGGAAATCCAGTCCAAATATATGTTAGTCTGACAAAAATTCAGATCAAATATAAGAAAGTTATGACATTTTGAACTTTTGCTAATTTCTGCAAAAACAGTTCTTGTACAGTGGATATGAATATGCAAATGAGTGAGCTACCCATGTCATAACCTCATAATTTTCCATTGATCGTGCACAAAAAAATTACAAAAATTCATTATTTCTGTCATTGAAGTCTGAAACATGATGTTATTCCTGGTTGAGTAACTTTACAATCGTGATTAGTTAGGTCTACAAGGATTTGAGCCTTGGACATAATTGCATTTGAATGAAAAACTGGAAATTTCAAAATTTTATGTACAAGCTATATGGTAAGTTGTGCGGGAATGACATGCTCACTTTCCCATTTGCATATTCATAATGACCGTTCAAGGACTGTTTCCCCCAAAAATAGCGAAACTTCAAAATGTCATAACTTCCTCATTTTTCATCCCATTTCAATCAAAATTATACCGTTGAACTCGTAATATTTTACTCTCTTTTATCAGACTAACTTATATTTGGACTGGATTTACCCTTTAAAGAGAGAGAGAGAGAAAAGCAAATTTGAAGATTTGGATTGCTTAGGAATGCTGTGCAGATGCATCAAAGAAAATACATATTTCATGGTGAAAGAAGTACATGTCCAAAAATGTATTTGGTCCAGAAATTCTGCTAATATCTCAATTTTGTTTTTATTTTTTTTGTTTTTATTTGATTTTAATAGTAGGTAGAAAAAAGACTCCTGTAAGACATTTTTTTCTTTTTTATGCCTCCGCCACGAAGTGGTGCCGGAGGCATTATGTTTTCGGGTTGTCCGTCCGTCCGTCCGTCCGTCCGTCCGTCCGTCCTTCCGTCCGTCCGTCCTTCCGTCCGTCCGTCCGTAATGAATTTTGTGGACAAGGTAACTATCGAAACCTGTTGAGGTATCCTAATGAAACTTGGCATGTATGTGTATTAGGGGGTGAAGTTGTGCCTATCAACTTTAGGGTGCACATGCTCAAGGTCAAAGGTCAAAAGGTCAAGGTCAAATACATAAAATGTCACTATTTCAAACATATCTATTGAATGCCTGAAGATATTTTCTTGAAACTTAGTGTATACATGTATTACCCAATTAAGATTCTCTGGTGAAAGTTTGGGTCATGAGGTCAAAGGTCAAAGGTCAAAAGGTCAGGGTCAAATACATAAAATTTCACTATTTCCACCATATCTATTGAATGCCTGAAGAGATTTTCTTGAAACTTAGTGTATACATGTATTACCCAATTAAGATTCTCTGGTGAAAGTTTGGATCATGAGGTCAAAGGTCAAAGGTCAAAAGGTCAGGGTCAAATACATAAAATTTCACTATTTCCACCATATCTATTGAATGCCTGAAGATATTTTCTTGAAACTTAGTGTATACATGTATTACCCAATTAAGATTCTCTGGTAAAAGTTTGGGTCATGAGGTCAAAGTTCAAAGGTCAAAAGGTCAAGTAGGAATATTAAAACTTCTTTTTTTTCTCCGTACCTTGGAAAATTGTTCAAGGTATCTTCATGGAACATAGTATACACATGTACTGACTGGAAGTGATTATCTAGAGAATGTAGGGTTCATGGGGTCAAAGGTCAAGTGCAAGACTTCAAAATTTTACTATTACCCTCATATTTATGCAATGCCAGCAGGGTTATTTTTTTACACTTGGTGTATGCATGTGTAACCTAATAGAAATTCTCTGGAAAGTTTTTTTTTTCTCTCTCTTTTTGCCTCAAAGGTCAAAAGGTCAAAGATCAAGTGAATTCCAATATTTTGCCAATTTTGTGGAAATGTAATCACACAGTGTCCACATGTACTATCTAGACCTATTGGGAAAATCATGCATTATGGCGGAGGCATACCAGTCGCCAAAGCGACATTTCTAGTTTTAAATGAGTTGTCCTCCGAAATTTTGGTCCATCCAAGGCCAGGACCAGTGCTAGCTGAGCATCTTTTACTGCTTGTATTTGGCAAAGTGTATTCCGGCTGGTGTGACCTCAATGATGGCTAGCAGTAAAATGACAAAAAATCGAAAGTCGGTGCCAAATTTATATCCTTGCATTTTTCCCTTATATTTTCCACATATAACTTATGCTGTAGAAAAATCGTTGCGATTGTCCTAGTTCATGATTTTGGTGTGATCTTACATGTGTCCATGCAGGCTGGCTAGGATCAGCATATTCCAAGGCATTTCAGGCCCTTCCTGAGTAATTCCTAGGACATGTACTCCTTGGAATGTCTGCAATAAGTCCGCAAAGATTCCTAGGAATGTCCCGGACAAGCTGATTCCCACACTTTTTCCGTGTTTGATGCGGAAAGAATACCAAAACGACAGAATTTGATTCTGCAACCTTTGTTGTCTTGTCGGGGCTCTAGTGGATGTCAGCCCTAAGAGCATGACAGCTGCAGCCATGTGACTTCAGCCAGGGACATTGTGATTGATAGTCACATCCATTTAGCCACAACAGCTCCTATTTAATAAATACATTTGTTATCATACAGTCATAGGCAATGAACAATTCTCTTCTCATAAACAATGCAACAAAGATCTAGAGAGTATGTGACAACTTCATAGGATCCATGTGTGTCTGAAAATTCTTTCAGTGGTTACAAGGTTATGGAATAGTGTCACTGCACAGCATGTTTAAATTTCTATTGAATTGTGTCCTGCTGTGTGAAGTTGGCCAGTTCAAGCACTGCCCTTTTCTTCTTGATGAATGCAGTGATACATTTCATGTTATAGAGAAAGTATGGTTAAAACTTATTGCAGGTGTGTGACTAAAGAAAAAAGATCATGCGTATTTTGTCTTCGCTAATTTCCTTCTTTATTCTATGTTACCTTGCAGGGAGCGATGGAGGAGACATCAAGTTGGACCGCAAAAAAAGTTTTTTCGGCCGCCATCTCGGTGGATTTGACCGCAAAAGTCGGATGAGGGGAACTATTGTCAAGTCACGTAGTGGTAGGCCAGATCGAGAAGGATCACATGTATCATCCCAGTCAAGTGACCACTCCATCCCAAGTGGTATGTCCAATGAGTGGGATGGACGGGGTGCTAGTCCACAAAATGATAGCAGCATGCGTGAGGCACGGTCCACAGGCAATCTCTGTGACGGCAGCCCAGTCCCACGCCGACATTTACACACCTTAGATAAGATGGGCAACTCACAGCAGAGCAATCCTTCTGACTCAAGCCCCCAGATTGAGAGGCGGATGCTACGAGACTACCACCACCGAGAATACCACAGCATGGATGAGCGCTATGGCCCAGATGGTCGCGACTATCATTACTCTGACCGGAATCGACACTACAGTGACAGATCACTGACAGACCTAACACCAGACTCTGGCATCAGTACCACATCAGACTCAGACAGACTTCGGCGTGAGGCCATGTCTAACCAAAAGAGGGCACCACCTAGGAGACAGCTAACACGGCAAGAGGGACTTGATGATGCATACAATCATAGTGGGCACAACCGCTACGATGCGCACTATGATTATGGGGATGATTATTATGAAGATGAGTCATACATGGACAAGGAAGATGATTCCTATATTGATGACAACCTTGGGGATGAGACTGATCAGGAGGAAAAGTTGAAGCTGCAACATAAGCAGAAAAAGAAGAGTAAATTTACAGCTGACCTGGCAACCAAGGTGGATGCAGCCCCTCCAGGCCACTACCGCACTTTCCAGGGTAAATTCCCAGCAACATGTGGGATCAAGTACCAGCCCAAACCAGAAGGGGAGGAAGATGAGGTGCGAGATCCTGAGCTGGATGGGGAGGGTGCTCTTGTTGTTCACTCAGCAAAAATGGTAAGTTTTCATATTGTTAGAAAATATGAAACTCCATGTGTATTCATAGTCTGCACAGCATATTCATCCAAGTATTTCATATTTTAGCACTTTATATATACACCATAAATGCATAGAGTACATGAAAACTCACTTCCAGGGATTTACACTAAGTTTACTCTTTGGGTGCCACGTTTATATGCTCCACTAAGTCAACAGCAGGCCAACTTTCGTATATTTTGCTCGAAAGGTGCAACTGCACACAGACTGATAAAGCACAATATGCCACAGTTATTCATTGACAGCATACCAATCATAGCTTTGTTTCAAAATTTACATCACAACAAAGCTTGCAATTTTCTCTCAATTTTACTGTTCTACATTTCTTGCATAATCGTCATAAATGGGACTTTATACTGTACATAGGTTTGTAAAAAAAAGTTTTCAATAAGTGTTCATTATGTTGCAGTCTCAGAATGTGGCACACGTGGGGTGTACAACGTGGCAAACAGAGTTAAGGAAGTCCACTAAATGTAAATACAGGAGAAGGCCTATAGCTGCTGAACTCATCATTTTGCACAAAAAATCTCTGGTGATTAATAACTGGAGTGTCACATTCATGAAGGAAAAGAATTCAAAAATAGTTGAACAGTAAAAATTTTACTCTAATCTTACAGACCGATGGTCGTCAAAACTTGTGCAGAATCCTGTGCTAGATTTTGAAGAATATGACATATAAATTCTGTTCGCTGGTGCTGCTGCTGCCTACGCTATACATTGCAGGAGCTTGCTGCAGTGTAATGCGGCGAGTGGACACAGTAATATGATCCAGATCTGTCCTTGCGAAATAATAATATATCTGATTCAACTCGGAGAGAATGCTTATCTGCAACTCTTGCACAATTCATCTTCGTCTGAAAATACACTGGTATCTTAGTTTATTGATGTTACTGTTTTTGCTGGCCGGTGTTGGCAGGCATGCACATAGAATAAGGTAATTGAGATTCTACATGTCCTTGACCTGGTCCGTCCAATACAATTAAATATAGAAATAAATCAGGCTTGAAAACTTGTCAATTCTGACAAATTAGATGAAGCTTTGCTGTGCGTATTTACAGTTGTAGTAGCGTCGTGTCTCGCTTGTTCTTGATTGGGCAGAAAACCGGGATGTATCAGATCAGGATATCATGAAAAGTTTGTTGACTGGCACAAACACAAAACATAATATGCTGTTGAACTAACGGTCATTCATACTTATTCTAGAGAAAAAAATCAAACAAGAAACTGGCGAAACTAGATTTTGAAGCACTTCATTGATCATGTAATTTTAGTAATTTCAACCCACCATTAAATCCATTATGATCAATGTTAGGATGCTAGGTATTATGATGTCTCGTTGAGAAAATCAGTCACCTTTGTGGCTTTGAGCAACAATTCAGACGTCAAATCAACTACTGTACAAAGGCTTTAAGAAGTGTAGCAGAGTTTTAGCACCTGTTATCTCAAGAATCATAAATGCTAGCCTGAGATTAGGTGTAGTTCCACAGGTGTGAAAAAACAAAAGTTAATCACCCAACTTTAACCAGGCTTAGATCAGGAGTATCTGCAAAAATACTACCCTTCTTTCAAATTTATCCGATTTGAGTAAACTGCTTGAGAAGGTTGTTTTCTCACAATTGACAACATATCTACAAGATAATGAATTGTTTGATTCATTTCAATCTGCTTAACAACCCTGGTCATACTGTGGAAAACACTGTTAGTCAACTTAACAGATAATGTGTTTAGAGAATTTGATGGTGGTAACATCACTGCGCTTATCATGCCTGATATGAGCTCAGCTGTTGACACAGTCATTCACACTATTCGGCCGTCAGATGGTAACACGGTCTAACTCGAAAATTTGACTTTTTGAGGTAAATTCACTCTCCGGGACATGTGAGGGTGCTCTTTCCAATGGTGCTATCGAGAAAATCCCATCATGTTTTGTTTTAGAGATAATTTCCGCTATCTTGGTACTTTTTTGTATTTTTCCTTCAGATTTGATGGTAAAACAGTCTATCTTTGAGTTAGCCCATTGTCGGTAATATCGTTTGGAGGTAAAACGAGCTATCTTTTACATAAATCAAATAACCTTCTTAACTGAGATTTTTTAAATCATCGCTGTCAGATGGTAAAATGGTCTATCTTCGAGTTAGACCAGTTAGACCAGTTTACATAGTGTTTGTGGTCTATACAACTTTATTTGTCTTTTAAACCTACTGTGTCTTCCTTGTCATCCGCCATTGCAATACTTGAAGCATGTTAATTGCAAGACCTGAAAATCTGGCTTACATCCAATGGCCTTAAACTGAATGATGAGAAAGCTGAGTTTTTATACCCCCACCCACACATAGCGTGTATGGGGTATATAGGAATCACTCTGAGGTCAGGTGGCTGGTTGGTCGGTCAGTCGGTTGGACGGTCGGTCAGTCGGTTGGACGGGCAGTCGGATGGTCGGTCAGTCAGTCGGTCCTTTGCAAAATCTTGTGGATCGAACTCCTCTCTCATTTTTTGAGCAATTGACCCCAAATTGGCATGTGCGACCACTATCAAAGGTAGATGTGCAAGACATCTTTTTCTTTAGAATTGCATAATTTGTTGTCATGGCAACGGCAAATTTTGAAAAAAATCCTGCAAAATGTGGATCGAACTACTCTCTCATTTTTTGAGCAATTGAACCCAAATTTGGCATGTGTGACCGCTAAGACCAGGCGTCCACTAGGGCGCGGACAAGACGCGGACAAGACCCGGAATGCAAATTTGGTATTCCGCACTCCTTCGGCAACCTGTCCGCACGTTCCTGAACGTGTCCGCTCACTGTCCTAAACATGTCCGGGCGTTTCCGCACCTTCGGGAGAGAGAAAAATTTCCGCGTCCAAATTTTGATCGAGACCAAAATTTGGACGCGGAAATGAACTTCCTGACACCTTCGGCGACTTGTCCTGACGATGTCCTGAGGATGTCCCGCTTGTCCGGAACCCTTCCGCTCCTTCCGCACACGCTCCGGAAAGAATCCCGCGGTGTGGGGAAGCTTCGCGAATGAAAGCGGAAGACACCAGGAATGTTTTAGGACAGCGCGGAGCCGATGCGGATCTATATATGCAAGTGTCCGGAACCGATGCGGAAATTTTGTGATCCAGACACGAAAATGTCGACACTTTCCGCGAGCGTCATGCCAATGAAACGCAAAATGAGCAAGAAGGCAGGCGAGGCCCCCATGCAAATATCCCCATCACAGGCACACCTTTCGTCTAGTGATAAAGATCAGGTAAATCTAAGGAATTTCCGGTCCCAGAAGGCAAAGAAGAAGGTAGTAGAGACTGTGCCAAAAGCAACCAGAAAGAAGTGAAATCAGCCCCCTAACTTCCCAGTAAGTTTATGTTGATTTGATCTTTTCAGAAATTATTTTTAATCTGAGTGACTTTTCTGGTTCCTATTACTTACTATCACAATTTCCTCTATGTGGTTTTCGTATTTTATTTGCAAACAAACTAGGTTGTCCCATGTGACAGCCCAGCTGAAAAATCACAAAAGTAGGTGGAAGTACACTCAGAAAAAAAAAACATAGACTTTTTGGCTAAATGTTAATGTATTATAAAAATATAAACAAGTTGTTATTCGTACGTTGATGCTTTCTAATGATACAACATTTTAGAACAAAAGACAAATTCATCACACTAAAAAGCATGAATTCAATTGCAAAGATACACCTGTGGTCTCATTACAATGTAATATCTTTGAAGCCCAAAATAACAATGAAAACTAAAGATGATGGAGGAAAATTAAGAATTTTCTGTCAATTCAAAATCCAAGTGACATGAGAGAAAAAGCAATAAATTATGAACTCGACAAAGTGTTAGATTTCTGTCTTTCTTTTTTTTTTGTTTTTTTTTTCTTCTTTTTTTTTTGCTGAGTGTATATATTTAAGTACACATTAAGCATCACAAATCATTTCAGAAATATTCTTTACCTGAATGATTTTCATAGTTATTATTACCTAATGATTTTATCTTCTCTTTTTGTTTTAGTTGCAAATAAAATCGATTGTCCAATTTGACAGCCCAGCTGAACCCCCCCCCCAAAAAAAAAAGTAAATCAGACAAAGTATCAGACAAAACATGTATACAATTCTTCACGATGGATAAAGCACAGGTCTAAAAAAAAGGGAATAAAGAATATATATATATATATATATATATATATATATATATATATATATATATATTATAAGTAACAAAACTGCGACAGAGTTCATGCTGTATTCACCAACGGTTTATTTCTTGGTGAATACAGCATGAACTTTGTTGCAGTTTTGTTACTTCTCTTTTTATCTTGCCAACACGTGGACTACCTTATCAACATTTATATATATATATATATAATTCAAAAAGTTTGCGAATATCATCCATGTGACTGTAGGCAGAGAAAAGATTGTTCTCCCAGATGAGACAATTTAATTTTAAAAAAAAAATGAGTCGTCAGCCGACATGCAGACAATCCTTTTCTTCGACTTTTAGAATTGTCACATTTATAAAATAATATTGACCAATCATATCAATATAATATCAGCAGCTACTGCAGAAGCACAACAAGGAGCATCAATGACGGCTAGCAGTCAAATGAGGAAAAGTCAAAGTCAGCGCCTAATTTATACCTTTCCATTTTCCTGGTATTGTCCGCAGTTTGTCCGCATGCCTAACTTGTGTTGTCCGGAAGGCATCCTGATTGTCCGCGTTCATTCCTGGTGTAATCCTAGATGTTTCCGCGCTGCCCGGCTACGATTAGCATATTCCGAGGTATTTCGCGCTCTTCCGGAGTGATTCCTGGGAATGTCCGCAGTCTGTCCGCGGACAGTCCGCGGACAGTCCGCGGACAGTCCTAGGAATGTCCCAGGACAAGCTGATTCACAAAGTTATTCCGCGTCTGTCGCGGACAGGATGCCGAAATGACAAAATTTGCTTCCGCAACCCTTCCGGGGCTTGTCCGCGCCCAAGTGGACGTCCGCCCTAAGGGATATGGGCAAGACACCTTTTTCGTTAGTATCGTATAATACGCTGCCATGGTAATGGTATATTTTCATAAAAAATTGTGGATCAAGCTACTCTCTCATTTTTTGAGCAATTAACCCCAAATTTAGCATTTGTGACCGCTATCAAAGGAAAATGTGCAAGATACCTTTTTTGTTAGTATTGCATAATGTGTTGCCATGGCAACAGCAAATTTAAAAAAGAATCTTGCAAAATGATGTGGATCGTACTACTCTCTTATTTTTGAGCAATTGACCACAAATTTGGCATGTCTGACTGCTATCAAAGGTAGATGTGCAGACCCCTTTTGTGTTAGTATCGCATAATGGTTTGCCATGGCAATGGCATATTTTCATAAAAACTTGTGGATCGAACTACTTTCTCATTTTTTTGAGCAATTAACTCCAAATCTGGCATGCATGACCACTATCAAAAGAAGATGTGCTAGACACCTTTTTCGTTAGTATTGCATAATGTGTTGCCATGGCAATGGCAAATTTTAAAGAAATCTTACAAATGTTATGGATCAAACTTCTCTCTCAGTTTTACAGCAATTCAGTCGAAATTTGGGATATATGATCAATGTAATGTGTAGTTGTGCAGGACACCATCTTTTTGTTTGAGAGTAAATCTTTTGCCATGGCAACAGCAGTTTGTTTGCTATTTTGCCAATCATACAAAAATATGTGGATTGACCTAACTCCCTGAGCTTTTTCAGTATTTGACTTGAATTTTGGCACATGTGACCAATACAGTATGTAGATGTGCAGAACACATCATTTGTCAATGTTGAACAATATGTTGCCATGGTAACAGCATTTTTTCACTTTAACCCTAAAGGGGCCGGGCTTTTTTGGCTATGCTCGGGGGGGGGGGGGGGGGGGGTGGATTCCGCGATCCCGAGATCTCGGCCATCGGTGGTGTGATCGCGATGAAATTTTGCATGCGTGAGACCCGCGTCATAATCTACAAGATTGTGTCATAAGATTTTTTGAAACAATCAATTTCTAATTTTAATTAATTAATTATGCAAATTAAGCTCAAGGTGATATTTTAGTCTAATTAAAAGCATTGAGAGTCTAATTTTTGATCTGTAAATCTGTTTTAGCATATTCAACAATTGTACATCACAAAAACTTCCAAAACTCATTTCAATTCTTATGTATTTTATTGTTTTCAGAATTTCTTATGTATTTCCTTGTTTTTCAACTTTTGTTTTTTCTTTGTTTTTTCATTGGAAATTGTCACTGACCACTTTTCTACCATAATTAGTACAAAATTAATCAATGAAAGTGATTAATTGTAAAAATAATCAGGTTTTTATGCCTTTCATGACAGAGCACTGTTTTCCATAGGAAATATACACAAAATCACAAAATTGTGCCCGTTTTGGAGCAACATTCCGTTACAAAAATGGGCGTGGCTTCGCAAAAGTATGCACGGACATTGCAAATTTGGTCTCAAAAGTTGCGCGAGACTTGAACGAAGAAAGTCAAGAAGCCTCGTGATGAGGCCTTCTCCCGTTACAGAATTATAGCGCGAAACGTCGAGGGGGGCCGGATTCCGCCCCCCCCCCCCGGCCCTTTTAGGGTTAAAAAAGAATACAAAAATAGTGTGGATTCAGCTAACTCCCTCATTCTTTGAGTATTTGGCTTGACTTTTGGCACATTTGACCACTACATTATATAGACGTGCAGAACACATCTTTCGTTATTGTTAAACAATGCGTTGCCATTGTTACACCGTACAGCATTTTTTTTTTTCCACTAAAAAAACATATAAAAATGTTGTGGATTCAGCTTTCTCCCTCAGTCTTTTAGCATTTAGCTTGAATTTGCTTGGGCACATGTGACCACTATGGTACATAGGTGTGTGCAAACTTAATATTTCATCATTGTTGAACAGTGCGTTGCCATGGTAACATATCCTGAATGAAAATTGTACAAAAATACTGTGGATTCAGTTATCTCCCTCAGTCTTTCAGCACTTGGCTTGAAATTCAGTACATGTCACTGCTATAGTACGTAGATGTGCAAACCTAATCTTTTGTTATTTTTACACAGTATGTTGCCGTGGTAACAGCATTTTTTTACTAAAAAGCATCCAAAAATACTGTAGATTCAGCTAACTTCCTCGAGTCTTTTAGCATTTACTTTGAATTTTGGCACATGTGACCACTACGGTACAGAGATGTACAAACTTAATCTTTCGTCATTATTGAATGATACGTTTCCATGGTAACAGCATATTTTGATTGAAAAATCATACAAAAATACTGTGGATTCAGGTAAATCCCTCAGTCTTTGAGCTTGTGGCTTGAAATTTGGTACATTTGACTGCTATGGTACGAAGATGTGCAAACTTCATATTTCATCATTGTTGAACAAAGTGTTGCCATGGTAACAGTATATTTTGAATGAAAATCATAAAATAATTTGGTTCAGCTAATTCTTTCAGTTTTTGATCATTTGGCTTCAAATTTGGCACATGTGACCACTGTATTACCTAGAGGTGCAACATTTATCTTTTGTCATTGTTGAAAAATGTGTTGCCATGGTAACAGCATATTTTGAATGAAAATTATGTGATAATATGAATTCAGCTAACTCACTCAGCTTTTGAGCATTTGACTTAAAATTTGGCACATGTGACAGCTGTGATATAGTTGCGCAAACTTCATTTTTTGTTAATGTCAAACATTATTTTTGCCATGGTAACAACATTTTTATCAAAATCATAGAAATTGCCGATTTACTTATCTTACTCCCTCAGGTTTTGAGCGCTTGACTTGAGATATGGCACATGTGACTATCCGTGAGCAAAATATACGTTTATTCATTGTTGAACAATGCATCATTGCCATGATTTCTATATTTACACCCCCGCCAAACGAAGTTTGAAGGGGGTATATAGGAATCAGCGTACGGTCGGGCGGTCGGGCGGTCGGTCGGGCGGTCGGTCGGTCGGTCGGGCGGTCGGTCCGTTGCAAATCTTGCGTCGCGAACTACTTCCTCAGTTTTCAACCGATTCCCATAAAACTTGGCACAGATGTGTGCCTTGGGTTGTAGATGTGCAAGACGTATTTTTTGACAGTACCCAAAAGTACGTTGCCATGGTAACGGCATATTATGGGCAAAAATGGGTACAAATCTTGCATCGCGAACTACTTCCTCAGTTTTCAACCGATTCCCATAAAACTTGGCACAGATGTGTGCCTTGGGGGTTGTAGATGTGCAAGACGTATTTTTTGACAGTACCCAAAAGTACGTTGCCATGGTAACGGCATATTATGGGCAAAAATGGGTACAAATCTTGCGTCGCGAACTACTTCCTCAGTTTTCAACCGATTCCCATAAAACTTGGCACAGATGTGTGCCTTGGGTTGTAGATGTGCAAGACGTATTTTGTGACAGTACCCAAAAGTACATTGCCATGGTAACGGCATATTATGGGCAAAAATGGGTACAAATCTTGCGTCGCGAACTACTTCCTCAGTTTTCAACCGATTCCCATAAAACTTGGCACAGATGTGTGCCTTGGGTTGTAGATGTGCAAGACGTATTTTGTGACAGTACCCAAAAGTACGTTGCCATGGTAACGGCATATTATGGGCAAAAATGGGTACAAATCTTGCGTCGCGAACTCCTCCCACAGTTTTTGATCAATTTTTATGAAATTAGGTACAGGTGTTCATCTGAATATGTTAATGTGCAAGACACATATTTCCGCAGTGGCAAAAAGTGCGTTGCCATGGTAACGGCATGTTATTGGTAAAATATAGGGCAAAATGCTTCATGGCAAAACTGCTTCATCAGTGTTCTTCCAATTCTCATGGAATTCATATTGAATGTTTGTCTTAGGATACAGGTCAGCATGACACATTTCTTGACAGTGACAAAAAGTATGTTGCCATGGTAACAGCTCACATATTATGAGCCAAAATGATGGAAAATTTTGTGTTGCAAACTACTTCCTCAGTTTTTGCCCAATTTCCATGAAACTTGGTACAGATGTGTGCCTTTGGTTGTAGATGTGCAAGACGCATTTTTCGACAGTACCCGAAAGTACGTTGCCATGGTAACGGCATATTAATGGCAGAAGATCAAGGATAGATCTTGCGGATTTAACTACCCCCAGTCGAAATAGAATAGTTTATAAATAGAGAGAAAATATAACAAAAATAGACCCCAAAAATATATTTTCTTACTATTTCCACACTTGAAAAAATATGGAGAAAATAGTAAGAAAAATAGGATAAAAATATATTTTTACCTTATATGTTTTGGAATATAAAAATAGACTAAAAATAGACATGAAAATAGTAAAAAAATAGATATGAAAATAGTACAAAAATAGTCCAAGATAGGATTATCCTCCCGTCCAAAATAGGAAAAAAATAGCCTAGAAATAGCCTGAAAATCAGTGAAAAATAGCAAAAAATATATTTTCTTACTATTTCCTTGCTTTGAAAAATAGTGAGAAAATAGCTCAGAAATATAATGGAAATAGTGAAAAAAATAGGTTAAAAATATATTTTTACCTTATATGTTTTGGAACATAAAAATAGTCAAAAAATAGACCAAGAAAGGATTATTCTCCCGTCCAAAATAGGAAAAAAGTAGCTTAGAAATAGCCTGAAAATCAGTGGAAAATAGCAAAAAAAATATATTTTGCACATATTTTTTTCCAGAAAATAAAAATAGCTTCGCTCTAAAATATATATGAAAATAGAGTAAAGAAAAAAAGTGAGAGTACAAGGTACATGTACCATACAGATACCACATTATTTCCCAAGAATTGCAGAAATGTAGGTTAAACAAATCAAAGAAGACAGTGTACTGAACCTCAGTAAATAAATTATACAATGTTGTAAGACAAAGAATGCACATTTGTTCAAGTTAATTACTTATGACAATTAAAAAGTAGGTTTATTGCTTCATGTACAGCACGGTGGCTGTACATACGGCTTACTGTATTGCCAGTCACATGATTTAGAGATATGATAACACCTACAAAATTCTAAATTGAATATCAAATACAGTGAAATTTTGACATGTTTCATGTACATAAAAATACAGATGTATGTATAGCTTAGATAATACATGAAAGCTTTGGACTTCAGTGACACCAGGAGCACTGAACAACAGGGCCTATACCTATGGGAGTTGGGAACGAAACAACATTAAAACCTTATCTTACAACCAACAGTCCTGAAATGAGAGCATGTATGCACACTTGTGCTATGAAAGCTGTTCTTGAACTTTTAATGTCCAAGACTATATATAGGCAGGAAGCTCCAGCACAACTTCTGTTGGACGCTTTGCACGAGGTCTGATACAGCTTGGGTAGTGTGCTGTAGCTTTGTCATTGTAGAGCGTTGGGATGTCCTTTCGCAACCGAGAGCCATGAGAATTTTCTTGTTGAAGATTGTTCCTGCAATGAATAGAACATTTATTCAATGCACTATTATCATCTCATAACAGTAGTTCTTGCACAGGATATATACCATGCAACACTGTAACATGTAAAGAATGGGATTAGATTGCTACAACTATTGGTCATTTCATCACTCTGAGGTGCATGTGAGATGCTGTTCAAAGACACGGTGTACTTTTAAAGTTTTTAAAAGAATTTACAGTCATTTTAACTTCTACCTGTCACATATAGGCGAAGCCCATTACATTCAACGCTCCATATCATGTTTTATGCACAAATTGTCTTTAGTAGTTTGATGTTTCTCAATATTTGCACACATGCTTCACTTTCACCTGTTGATTACATTTTATTTTGAGCATGTTGCCAAAATTTGACTTATTTTGAGGATGTTGCTCATAGCATGCTGCTGGTTTTTGAGCATGTTGCACAAACATTTATGGTATGTTGCAGACAATATGCTCAAACCCCTCAGGGGCCACCCTATAGGTTGAACAAAAACAAAAATAATAACAATAAAAGAGGAATACCTTCCCCTTGATGACATGGAGAATTAAGCCGAGAAAAAAAGCAGGACATCAGAGCATCGACTTCTTCGCCCAAGAATTCAGCTAGGAGGATGCCATACACGTATTGACGTTAATCAGCGCTGCATGCATGTACTATGCAGATGTACCGGTACCGGGTACCCAAGAAAGGAATGAACAGCATGATCGACGGTCAGTTTTCATAGATGGACTTCAAGTCTTCTCTCGATGCATCAGCCAGTCAATCTATCATTGATTCTGATGAATAAGAAACAGCAACAAAATAATGTTAGAGTTCTATCTCTTAAAATTTTGTTATAACCAAACAAATATAGACGTCTATAAACAACAACAAAAAAAAAAAAATAGTACACAGAGATGATGAATTGATGAGGCTGCGCCTGAATTTTTACTTTGGTCTTTGTTGTATCTGAAAATAAGTTGTAACACTTGTCATAACCGTGTTCGATAACACTCAAATACTATAGAACAACAAGAGTCACTGTTTTCTAAAGTGTGAGTGTAACGTTAGGTCTAACGCGGTAGCCAATTTAAAACTACGTGGCTAGCTCTAACGTTAACCGTGGGCATTATTCCTTTCTAAATTCTGGCATTCTGCAAATGAAATGCAAATGGTTTCGTTTCCAATTTGGAATCAGTTCAGACTTTCAATTAAAGATCACACGTACACGAAGTTGCAGGACCTTGTGAATAAAGTTTCTAACGTTAGGCCTAACATGTTAGTTTTGTCTACCAGTTATCAATGGTTATGAGTTAATGCAAACACTCTTTCACACAGTTTCACATTGCTATAAATGGTTCTAACGTAACTCAACTGTTAAGTTTAACAGTCTTAATTTCTAAGTTGTCTAGATCTAACGTTAACTTGTTAGATTCTAACATAGTTACGGGTAGAATCTAACACTAACATTTTACTTTGTTATATGACGAATACCGTACATAGTGTCTGCGCAGGTCTATCCATAGTAAGTAAAAACCTTTTCTTTTTGTCAGTACACACAGCGGGATGAAAAGTAATTAAGCCAAACCCAAAGTAAAAAATTCGCTGTGCAGTGCAATTTCGATCCCTGTTGGTTCTAACGTTAGAGCCGTGATTATCAGGGCATTCACTGTGTGGTCAGGCCGATGGGTGTGAGAGCTAAACCTTGCAGATCGAGAGCTCGGAACGGATCGAGCGAGCAGGGCAGCCATTGCAAATCTCTGCTGCTATTTTTAGCTACCTAGGGGCCTACAGTAAGTCTAGTTAATACAGTAGATTTATATAGTCTTCTAGTTCTATAAAAGTTGAATTCACCAACCTTTTTCGAGTCCAAAAGGAGCAGTTCCTGATCTTATTCTCTTGCGTCGTTTGCTTGCCATTTCACAAATATTAGGCCCTTATTGTACTGTAAAGAGCAACTAAGCTTGTGTTGTACACGTCCGTTCGGCCGCCGCAGTTTGAAATGAACAGCGCAAATCAAATAACGGCGCGATACGATATGCGCATGATAAACCGCTCACTGTCTAACGGCGGCCATCAGCTACAACAAAAACAACACGCGCACGGACATCTTACTCCTGTTTATGACCACAATAATTTGTTGTCATTAATTTTGGGCGCTAAATTGTAAAAATATACGTTGTGATATCAAATATTATTAATAATTTGTATTAATATTTTTTATGCTCAATATATTTTCGTAAAGATTTTCTCCGTAATCTTTTGTACGAACGAGCCTCATTTCCGGATCTCCTTTTCATCGTACAATACACGCCGATGAATCGCATTCACACAGTTTTCTGTTGTTCTGTGTACACTTCAATACGGCGCTCCGGAAGCTGCGGGGAACGGGATACAATGAGTTACTACGTGCTTATTTTCAAGAGTCTGTGATCCTGTTCAAGGTTTTTACATGCTTTATTCCGTAGTGAATAGATGTTGCATTTTATTATTTTCGTAAATCAACAAAGTGAAGCCGCATTATGCTTGCAATGGTAAGATTACTGTCTGATAATAATTCCGCCTGTTGAAACCACACGGTTGATGCCAGTCACGTTCGATGTCTGGATGGCCGTCATGACTTGCATAATGACCATCAAAATATGACTTTTCGCATTCATTTTTGTGATAAACATCATTGAATAATTATAATCCTAGTAGATTGATTTATAAATAAATTTTGCCGACAACTTTGTTTACGTAATTGTGACATATACTAGGGTCTGGCTTGATAAACTTTCAATAACCCGATCTTCCATTCATGTGTGTAGCAATAGGATTACATACACTGTACAAAACCGCTAATCGCATACAAAAGTACTTTATACAAGTATTGTTTGCTCACATCCCCGTGTACTTACACACGTACGCATGAATACAATGTGGCGTTCAAAGGAATTAGGGGGTCTGTTTCATAAACGTTTGTCAGCGTTGACAAACATTGATGAAACATGTACCATCCAGGGGGTGTTTCATCAACGTTTGTCAGCGCCGCACGACAACTGTCGGCACTGACCAGTTTCAGCAAAATCCTTGGTTTTGATTGGCTGAGATGTTCTGCATGGTCACCGTGACTGTTACTATGGTGATATCGTGATTCAAGTTGTCAGCGCCGACAAACGTTGATGAAACACTCCCCAGGAGTGATCGAGCGTGAGAGTTTGTCAGCCGATTTTGCAAATACTGGTAAAATTTACTGTAGGTTAGACCCTTTCTATGTTAAAAAAAAAATCGAATGTGTGTATAGCATAAAAATAGCTAAAAAATAGTGCAGAAACAAAAAGTGAAGGAGATGAGAGAGCAAAAAATAGCAAGAAAATAGTTTAATCGTCTTTTAAATATAATTAGAGACAAAAAAAATAGTTAAAAAATAGTACATGAAATTCAAGGAAAATAGCAGAAAATTAGTGGTATCCAAAAAATAGTTTAAAAATAGTACATGAAGGGGAAGAAAAATTGAAATAGCTAAAAAATAGAGCTATTTTTCCACTATTTGTGAATGAAAATAGTAAAAAAACAGTCCACCTTGTTGGGAAGGTGGGAAAAATAGCAGAAAAATAGTGTGATTTTTAGACTATTTTCAAAGAAAATAGCCAAAAAATATATCATGAAATGATGAAATAGCAAAAAAATATATGGAAAATAGTGAAAAAAATATATTTTTCCGCTGGCCAAAATGACTGGGGACTTCCTCAGTTTTTTGACCAAAGCTTATCAAATGTTGTTTTGACCAAAGCTTATGAAATGTTGTTTGGCGGGGGTATAACCAGTCGCTGTAGCGACATTTCTAGTCTTTTTTCAGTAAAAAGCATACAAAGTAATTGCTGGTTGAGCTAACTCCCTCAGTGTTAGGTGGGGGTATTAATCACATTGAGTGATAGTTCTAGTTGTTATTGGGTTCAAAGCATATGTTGAGTAAAGTCCATTGCCAATCATGTCATGTCCACATCGGTAGCACTTGTATTACTCCATCAAAAATGGCCCGTAATTTAGGTGTTGTATTTGATCAGGAAATGTCATTTCGAAGTCATATAACTCAAATTCAGCAGAATGATTGATATCAGTTGCGTAATTTAAGTTTCATAAAGAAATATTTGTCTAAATCTGCAGCTGAGATACTTATTCATGATTTGATTTCTTCTTGGTTGGATTTTTTTAATTAGTTGTTGTGTAATCTTCAAAAAAAAAAAAAAGATGTCACAAAACTTCAATGTTTGCAAAATTCTGCTTCCTGGTTCTTCACTTTTACTAAATAAGTTTGATTCCAAATCACCAATTCTCCGTTCTTTAAATTTGTTACCTGTAGAAAAAAAAAAAATCATTATTTTCAAGATTCTGTTATTAGTACATCATTCAGTACATTCTTTTTTCCCCGTATACCTACATGACTCTGGTTACAAAAATACAGTCAGCCAGAAGGTCTACGTTCATCGTCAGATGCATTGTTACACCAAACAACTACAGAACAGAACACGGTTATAACAAAATTCCGGTTACAACACATGCAGTGCTCTGTGTGAAACGTCAGCTTTGAGATCACACACACAGTTGTCCATTGTGTGCAGGGTCTGCTTCTAATCGCCCCTTTCCCAGGGCCCTATCCCTCCAATCTACAAGCACGGATACGCAAATCCTTTCTACCACTGCACCAGTCTGGCCAGGTGGGTGGCTGGCTGTCATGCTTGTTGGATGTCAGACTGTCAGTTTCCCTCTATTTTATTCTTCACCTTACATGAGACACCTGCATGGCTGTTAGAAAATGGTTTGTTTTTTAATCATTACAGTGTTTTTTTGTTTTTTTACTGTCATTCATGGGATCCGGCCAGGGCGAGGGATATCAAAAGAAGGAAGTCTGCTCAGGCCAAGTTGTCTCTTGCACCACACCATCAAATTGTCATTACAATCGCTAATCCATTTTTTTTTTTTTTTTTTTTGGTATAAGTCCCAAAGTTGGGTTGCATCTCATACACGGGTGCATCTAAACATGGAACTTTACATTATATATTTTCAACTCTAAAAAGAGGGTTATTTTGTGGATCAAATGAATGAAGGTTTGTTCCGATAATGCGTAAATTATGAGACTGCTGTACCGTATCATTTCTTATCGCCATTTTGGGTTTGCGTGTCGTAGCGTGAAGGTATTTGACGCTGTGTTTATTGTCCGGTTTGATAACTGTGCATGGTTTAATGTAATGCCCACATACTTGACTTCATGTTTTGTGGTTTGCACAGGCCAATACTGGCCATCGCTTGAGCAAGAAAAACACTTAAACGGGAGAAAAACTTGTCCCTCGACCCCTGGGAGAAATTCACCATAAGATAAGTGAGCTAGTGCTTGATAAAGACAGACATGTTAATGTTCATTTAAAGAAAAAAGAATGCACTCCCAGTAGAGATAACATGTAAAATGGTCACATTTGACAAGGTTATACTTTCAATCAATTTTTTTTGAGGTGATGACATCAAATTTAAAATCTGAGGTTACATCTAGAAAGAGCATTTAACAAGCTACAATTTGTACTATAAATCAAAATCTTGGTCGAAATCAGCTGAGGATTTAGAAAGTGAGATACGCTCAAGTGAACTTGAAGTTTTATGTCATCATTTTGAAAATTCAATTTTTTCCTTTATAGAGAAATATGATACCTCTTAATCATTTTGCCAGCATTGGCCATACTAGTAGACTTGCTAAGGGGGTAAACGCTGCATTTTTTAGTACAAATGTCCTGCTTGGTACAGATGTTCCCTAGGGCAATTGAAAATTTTTCATCTTAAGAGACACTCTGTATCTATGCAAATAAGCCTTAATTTGCATAATTTATGCAAAAATACATATGAAAATTATATAAAAATATATGTGCATCCAGCAGAAATACCTAATCTGGTAAAAGTATTCCGTAGAGTAAGTGGAAACAATTCCTGCAAAAATTGATTTCATATCCATGTAAATAAACATAAAATTTGCATAATTATGCAAGTTATTTGTGCAAAAATCTGCATTTTTGAAAGAATTTCTAAACTATTAAGCACTGGATCTTGTATTACAAAGTTTGAACCTGGGATCGATGTTCCTTGAGTCAAAAGTAAATGATTCATCTGAAGAGACAAACTGTCTCTATGCAAACAACCTGTTATTTGCATAATATGCATATCAATACCTACACATCTATAGATAATCAGAACAAACAAAAAGCCTTATTGTGACAATGTCTTAAATCGCTTTGAACTTAGTATCCAAAAAGCCAATAGAATAAGACAATATTCTCACAACAACACTTTTCAGTTGCTTAAATTGTTTCCATATTATTTAATTAACTTAGGTATTTTATGCATAAATCGTGTAAATAAGTACACCAGACGTGAAATTTCGAAACATATTGATCTTTGAAATAATTCTTGCTATCAATTTTCCCTCATTGCATAAACGCTTTGCAGGGTGGGAAAAATAGCAATCGATAGTGACACTCTTTAAATATGATTATGCAAATCTAACAGTAGGGCCTACATATGAACAGATGCAAATTGGAACAATTTTGCTTACAAAAGGACTGTTTTTCCCTCGCAAACAGTACACAACTGAGGTCATGGTTAGAAAATCATTACAAAAAACACTACCATAGTGAAAGTGTGAATTCTGATTTTCATTGTATTTTGTAGGCAACCAAGCGAAAAAGAGGCTTTTTACATCAAACTGATTATAAACTTGTGCAAATTATGTGGATGCAAAAGTATCTGCACACATTAAGAACTTACAAGCTTGAGTTAGAAACAAAGTCTGTTTCTGAAAAAAAAAAATGTTAACTCAGTATACTATGAGCTACTATGGCATGGAAACTATGCTAGGAAATTTATACACAATAACATTTTGATAAGGCAATAATATGCAAAAATTGTCATATGAACAATATAGGAGATGTTATACTTTAAGTCAAATAATCTCAGTCTCTGACTTAAAATCAGTCAGTTTCAACCATAAATCAAAGCAGAAATAATATGTTCATAGCCATAAAAGAGTATATTCGATGGCTTTTACAATTACTAGGATGTGATTTGTCAACAGATCGTCACAGGCTACTGTTTACGAGAATCGTAAATGTCATATTCTCCCTGGTCGTAATTGTTTTCCCTTTTTGATAATGTAACTCCCTGGTGGTCCAAAGAATGTTATATTCCACCACATATCAGCTAATACCTGTATAGATGATCATGACCTACATGATCTTGAAGCTTTTTCCAAAAAATAATTATGTTAACTGGTTTAGTGTAAAGATGTCAGAGGTTAGATTAAAAGAAATACATACACGGGTGAAAATGTAAAAGGCAAGAATGTCAGGGGTTATACTTGTGTGCATCAAAATTAACTTCCATGCGAACCACACATTAAATGTAATGATGGTGATGACTATACCATGTCACTGAATTCCATGTCCTTTCCTACTTATCAAGAGGAGACAAAAACACTTGAGAGGGGAGGGCTTAATTTTTTTTTTTTGATAATCAACAAAGGTATCACTGTCAAGTAGAACATGCACAAATATGTACTAAGATTCATGATACCTTGATTCACATTCAAGATATGAAAGAAAAAGTGAAATATAGCACTTTCATGAGAGCTTTGACCTTTTGGCAGGAAATTTCCCAGAGAATATCCACTAGGTAATACATGTATATATTAAGTTTCAAGAAAAATCCTACAAGCATTGCAAAAATATGAGGGAAAAAGTGAAATTTTGAGGGCCCAATAGACCTTGATCTTTGACCCCTGACCTTTGACAAATGACCTCTAAATTCCCTAGAAAATCCCTGCCAGTACCAAGTTCCATGAAGACACCTTGAACCATTTGCGAGATACAGACAAAAAAGTGAAATTTTAACATTTTCACCTGACCTTTGACCTCTTGACCTGAAACTCTCTGGAGAATCTTATTTTGGTAGTACCAGTCACTATAAGTCTGAAGAAAGTGCCTTTAGACATTGCATAGATATGGGGAAAATAATAATTTTAGCATTGACCTTGAACCTTTTGACCTTTGACCTCTTGCCGATTTTACTTAAAAACTGCTTAATCACTTGCCCCATCATACTTCAGCTTTGGACCAGGTTTGGTGAAATTTGCATAATCCAGTCTTGAGTTATCGCGTAAAGTGATACAATTTCTTAAGTCGACCTTGACCATTGACTTTAGGGTATTAATATTCGGGTATTAATATGCACAATATGCTACTTAGGTGGTATTTGCATAGACAAACAGTGTTTTGATATTACAAACCATTTCCTTTTGACTAAAGGAAATGCATACTACTTCGGTAGTTTTCATCATAAAATGCAAATATGGAATACTTCTACCAAATTAGGTATTTCCGCTGGATGCACATATATTTTTTAATAATTTTTATATGTATTTTTGCATAAATTATGCAAATTAAGGTTTATTTGCATAGATACAGATTGTCTCTATGGATGGAAAAATTCCGATTGTACAGAGGAACATGTGTGCCAAATAGGACATTTGTACTATAAAATGCAGCAACTTATCAGCTTTCAGAATATGTAAAGAAAATATCGTTCATCCTAACGAGCTAAAACGGATTTAAAATTAGCAGCATTTTAAAAAATATTTGCACTGTACTGTAAAACAATATTTTTGCAGCATGAAATTTTCGCGAATGGGAGCCGACGGCCTTATTTGCAGCATGACATTTTCGCGAGTTGCCTGTAACATTCAAAGCATATAGTGTAGACAAGATCTTTAGCATGCATTGTAATTTCACGAAACTCAGCTCTTGCAAAATTCGCGAAATTGAAATGCATGCGAACATTCCTCATTTTACAGTATATCACCACTGATGCATTTCAACTTTGACAGGCCTGTATGATGTCAAATTTTGTTGGATTGACTTGAAACTTGATAGAATCATTTCTCGATGTCTTAGACATCCAATCCATGTTTTTAAAAAAAATGAAACAAAAATTTATTGCATACAAGCTGCACATGTGCATATGCATGCGCGTTTATACGTCCATCAATTTTTTTATCAAATGCTTCAAATGACCTGAAATGTGTGCAAAACAATTCTGAGCTCAATTGGAGCATGTTAAGATTACACGCACATACACGCACATATACCATCTGCCAATAAATTTTAAAGACATGAATGCTTAGAACTTGACTTGAACTCTATGACTTGTAAATTTCATTGAAAATTTCCATTCCAGTTATAAGATATGATTGAGCACATGATTTGAGATAATACATCATACTGATGTCACAGATGACTGATGATCATGTTGATACATTAGATCTCTCATCTGCATGACATGATACATGTATGTTGTAAGTTTAAAATGGATAGTCAAAGGACTTTTTGAGTTAACTCACTTCTGCACAAGATTTGAGGAGAAAGAAATAAAGAATAAAGAAAAAATTTGTACAGATACAGAAGGTGATCCGAGAGGATACTTGTATCACCTAATGAATGCAGTGAAGACACATGACGTATTTGTGCACTGACAGCATGCATGGCTCCTTGTAACTGCGACCAGCCTGGATGCTTTGCTGCCTGGCTGCGGATAGAAGGATTTTTCATATTGTTCAGGGTAGTATCATGCATAAAGTCCGACTTAAATACTTGAATTTGCTTCAATTTAACTACGTACAGATGTATTTCAATTGTTGACAACAGGCGTCATGGAGCATTTGGTTCCTCCAGTAGTCCCTTTTTGTCCAAAGTGATGATTTTTCTTGATTCGGTCAAGCAGGGAATGAGTGAAAACAGCAACCGCTTCCCCCAGTGATTTGAAACCTTCTATGCACATGTGCTGGGCATTCATTGCTTACACACACAGTAGGTCTAACATGCATAATGCATATTGCAGGGGTTCACACTCACTTTTTTTTTTTTTTTGTGGCCCAATAGGGCCATCAAAATCATCAATTTCAAATTTCTGGTGGCCTGAGAGAAAAATTTGGTGGCAAAAAAAAAAAGCAAAAACATTGAAGTCCTTTTTTTTTAATGAGTCACACACTCACTGCATGCATTTATGCATTTCCGACGCAAAAAGTTACAAATTTATTGACATACTTTTCAAAAAATTTGCCTTTTTTTATGCCTCCACCAACGAAGAGGCCGGAGGCATTATGTTTTCTCTTTATGTATTCTCTTTGGAACTGTGAGGTCAAAGGTCAAAGGCCAGGTTTAGATAATGCTATTTTCCCCTTTAATACTGAAATTATACTTTTTCTCAATACCTTGAAAATTACTCAATGCATAAACTTATAAAAGGGTCAAAAGTCAAGTAAAAATCATCAGTTCCCCAAATACCTGCACTCTGATGTTTTAATCATTCATCCAATTGAACCTAGTTCTAGGAAAATGAACATTCAGCACATTCGTGGCAAACCTGTCATTTTAATATTTTGCCAATTGTGTGAAACTGTCATCACACATTGTCAAGACATTGTACTATAGACCTATTAGGAGAACCATGCATTATGGCGGAGGCATATCAGTCGCCGTAGCGATATATCTAGTTTCCTTTTCATTTTTGTTGGCCCCGGGCCACCGTTAGTGTCGAGCCCTGCATATTGGCAGGAACCTATCACATCATACAGTCATGAACAGGTATGAATATTCACAATTAAACTACAAAAGCACTCTGAATGCGCAGACCTCCGCCAAGCATGCAGCTCATTTCCACCACTGATCTTTTTCTTCAATAGAGATATCAGTGATTTCCACCCTTACGTACTTATAGCATTGTGTGCTGAAAGTCGCCCGATTTCCCAATATAGAAGCCTTTGTTATGTCAGAAATCCTCAGCTGCACGGCGCACCTCGCCCTAGCAGAAACTAGAGTACAGTGAAACTCCGTTATAACGAGTTCGGTTATAACGAGGTGATCGCGTCGGTCCCGTTTTCCTTTGCGTGTAACCCTATGGCAGAATGAATCGGATATAACGAGTTCGGTTATAACGAGATTCTGGTTATAACGAGGACAATTTCGGTAAATCATGATAAAGAAAAACATAAGCAATTTGATCGCATATAACGAGGTTCCATTTCTTGACTAAATTGCCGCTTCCAAACACGCGACAAACGAAACATTGAAAACCGAATTCACGCCATCCACGTCTTTTCCCGTTTAGCAGAGAACCGTTCCATGTTTTCTTCTAAATCATGCGATAAGACACAGGAATGCCTTCCGATGTTCCTACTAAATTATTAAACATAATCATTCGATTTTCTTTTCCACGGGAAACGCGTGCGTGATATCAGGTCAGACTACAGCGCAACGAGAAAAAAAAAATAGATAACTGTCACGATGTGACTGAGAGTGCGAGTGTGGAATGTGTGAGATTCCTTTGTTCAGGCAAGCCATCAGGTGGGAAATGGGGACAGCGGGCGTAAACAGCATAGAAAGTTAGAATCGGACAAGCCAGGAGGAGAGAAGTGGTTAGGGAGAAAGGACAGTGTGGAAGAAAGAGGGAGGCTCAGTGGAGTCAGGGTAGAATGGCTAATGTAGAAAGGGAGAGTTGGTAGGAGAGAATAGGTATTTAGTTAGGGGGAGATAGTTGGGATAGATAGGTTTAAAGCCAAAAGGAGGAATTAGTTGGAAAGAAAAGGGACATGTAATAAAAATGGGAAAGCTAGTTGGAACCAGTTTAAGCACAGTAGAGGGTGGAGTTATATTAGAGGCGACAAGGAAAGTAAATTTGGAGGGAAAAAGCAGTTGGATCTGAACATCTGTCAGAGCAAGACATGCTTTTCTAACTCACTGGTGATAGGAGTAGAGAGGTAGCTGATCGGCCTACAATGCAGCGCTGCATTTCAGGCAGGAGAGTCATGGCACAGCAGCCCCACGCATTAGGGCAGGGTACGCGCAAGACATGCTGCAGGCACTGACAACAGCTGAAGTCTCCTCCTCACCATTACTTCAGGGTCTGAACACCAAATCAGACGTAAGTAGTTTTGTAGCTGTATTAATTTGTCTTTGCAATATTCTGAGTTCGTCATTATTGTTATATATATTTTTTTCTTGTATATAGAGATTTATGTTATGTTCGCTGGTTCATTATAATATGTGGATTAATGATGCTAAAGTAAAGATTATGTTGTATGTCAGATTGGATAATAAGGTTGTATAATGATGAAATAGGATTCGTTTTAGTTTGGCAAGAAGGCAGGCCAAGTCAGCAGGTGAATGTTATAGGTGGAATGTTTAAATTTACAGCGATATTTGTGGATACAGTATATTTTGTTTTTCTATGGTTGTATCAGGAAAATACAATCCAGGTTTTGTGGTTCATAATTAAAGTGAATGAAGTTAGAAGTTTGTTAAGTGATAAGTTAAAATGTAATTTTGGTTGCTGAAGGATTTAAAGGTTAGTTATAATGAGAAAGGGATATATGTTAAGAGAATACAGTTTAGCTGGTTTTTGATTGAGATAGTTTATATGAGATGATCTGTCATGTTTATATGTTAAGTGAGTTATCAGTATATACATGGCGATGGTTTATTTCTGTAGTATGTATATATAGGTCTGTTTGTCATGGTGGAAGTATACAGGAGCATTATTGGTTAAGTATAAGGAAGTATTGAACTGTGGTTCATGTTTGAGATTACCCTGTGAATATATAATGTTATGAGAGGTGGTTATAATATCCCCATATAGATCGACACCGACGAGCTGGGCTCGACGGAACCATCGTTATCTCGACGGCATAGCAAATACGCTCGGCGGAATCACCGTCAGGTAACTCCACGGCATCATATTGACGGCATCACCATTAGCTCAACGGCATCTCGGTTAGCGTGAGGGCAATTCCCGCTACCCGGACAGAATTCCCGTACCTTGGTAGTCCTCCGGTGCAAGCGGTAGCATCTCGGTCGACACGACGACAATTCCCGCCAGCCGGACGACATCCTCGACATCGCGATTATCCAGGCAACTTCTGCATTACCGCACAGACTAGTTCACACCCCCCCCCCCATTCCCGTCGGACAGTATACATTAAAACCACACGTGCGCACAGTAAAGTATTGAACCACAGGTATTTTATTCAACCCGGGTCTAGGATGTGTTTATAAGATTAGTCTAGGATGTGTTTACATGAGGAAAGGATTTATTAGCATATTATATTATCTCATTGGATTGCTCCTGAAGGTTTCTATAATTTCTTTGGTGTAAAGACGAATGCAATTGTAATAGGTTTTTTTTGTGGGAAAGTATTGTAAAATTTTTTTTTTTTTTTTGAAGTCTTGTTGGAAAAATAAATAGCATAAGAGCTGCATTTTTTGTTCGGTAAACTCACGAAGTATTGAAGTGTATTAATTACAGTGTATCTCATAGCAGAACCAGACTTATCGTCAGTCGTAGATAAATACAGATCTTAGAGCTGACATAAATGGCGACCACAAAGGGACAGGTTTATAGAACAGGGTAAAGAGTTTGGACTTAGTGGGATGGAATTAAAGGAGTATGTAGACACGTGTGTGCGAGAAGCGAGAGATGAGAGAGCGGCAGCTAGAGCTGCAGAGGCGGCTTTGAAGCAATCAGAAACTGATTTGATAGCCAAACAAATTCAACTCGAGGAACTTAGGAAAGAGATAGGAACGTCCAGCAGTGCGACTCGGGTCACACACCGGCCAAGTGTTCCTCCTCTTCCGGTGTTCCAAGATGGAAAGGACGACATAGACACGTATCTGTGTAGGTTTGAAAGACACGCTACCAGTGTAGGATGGGATCAGTCAGATTGGGGGATAGCTATATCAGCCCTGTTGACAGGTAAAGCTCTGAGTATTGTGTCTCGACTTACGGCATCAGAGTCTATGCAGTATGAGGCTGTCAAGAAGGCGTTACTCAAGGGATACGACCTCACTGAAGAAGGGTACAGGTAGAAATTTAGGAATGCAAAGATACATCATGGGGAAACGTACAGTCAATTTGCCGATAGAATCGAGAAATATTTGGATCGATGGGTTGAACTTAGCCCATATAGTGATGATGCTGTTGGATTAAAGAATCTCTTTCTGCAGGAACAGATTCTAGAGACATGCAATAAAGATTTACTGATGTTTCTACGAGAGCAGGGACCGCAAAAGCTTCCAGAGTTGTTGTGTCTGGCGGAACAGTACCGGGAGGCGCATGCAGACCCGAGACTCCAAAGCATGAAAGAGAAACGTCCAAATGGAGCCCAGCCGTCGGATAGTAGCAGTCCAAAAGGAGATGCACCTGTGAAAGGCAAAGCACCCAGCGAGGGAAATGCTGCACCAGGGAAGGTGTGCTTCAACTGTGGGAAAGCTGGACATTTCTCCAGGGACTGCAGAGCAAGACGAGTGCGGCTAGAGAAGGCTGCATCCCTCGAAGACTCACCGAGGGGAGACCCACCTAAGGAGGCAGGTGGGGAGTCAGCGTCAGCTAGAAAGGGGAGTTCGCAAACTCACCAGGACCAAGGTGCGATGTGTATTGTGGTACATAGGTCGCCGGTTGTTGAGCGAAATCTCACCAAAGACGGAAGCGAAGTGAAATTGGCCTGTGGAGGTACACTACCTGTGCTCTCTGCGGTCGCTTGTGGTACCAGTGAAGGGAGGATGCCAGTCTGCAAGGGCAGGGTCAATGGCAAGCGAGTGGACGTGCTGCGAGACACGGGATGTTCGACTGTGGTAGTGAGACAGGGCCTTGTGAAAGATGAGCAACTCACCTCAGAGGAGAGGACGTGTGTTCTTATTGACGGGACTATCAAGAGCTTCCAAGTAGCCCGCGTAGAGCTTGATACGCCCTACTTCAGAGGACAGGTGGAGGCACTATGCATGACCAGACCTGTGTATGACGTCATCCTCGGAAACATACCGGGTGTGAAGGAGCCAACCCATCCTGACCAATCATGGACACCTCCAGAGCTACAGGCACATGCAGTGGAGACAAGAGGGCAGAAGGAGCGAGCACGGAGAACTCAGCCACCACTTATCGTACCCAAACCAGTGGAGGATGTGGTAAGCGTGGACGAACTTATCAAGGCGCAGGCTGACGATACTTCATTAGCCCCCATGAAGAGATTAGCAGAGACGGGAGAGGTCAAGGTGAGACGCCACGGTAGTTCTTCGCGTCTACTGTATAAGAAGGGAGTGCTCTATCGAGAGTATGTCAAGGCAACGCCAGGGTCTGACACTGTGCTGCAAGTAGTTGTTCCGGGTAAGCTTCGTGATAGAGTTTTGAAACTGGCTCATGAGTCGATTCTAGGAGGTCACTTAGGGGCAAAGAAAACAAGTGAGAAGATTCAGACTCATTTCTTCTGGCCAGGGATGCACGCAGATGTAGTGCGCTACTGTAGGTCGTGTGAGGCATGTCAGCGGACAACACCCAAAGGGAAGGTCACAAAAGTACCACTCGGATCTACAACGGCAGCTTGCAACCTAGCTCAGCAGAACCTATCGAAAGCAGCAAGACAGTACAACAAGAAAGCCAAGGCCAGGAAGTTTGAAATTGACGACGAAGTACTGCTCCTCCTTCCCACTGATGGCAACAAATTGCTCATGCAGTGGAAAGGGCCTTTCAAAGTGGTTGGAAAGGTAGGTCAGATGGACTACAAGATTGATGTAGGGGGCAAGGTAAAAACCTTCCATGCAAACCTCCTGAAGCAGTTCTTCAGACTTCAGGAACGTGCAGGAGTCCTAGACATTGCCCGCACGCCAGTAGTTGATGACAGCATGGATGAGAGGGAAGATGAGGAGGAGGACAGAGTCACCTCGGTACCAAACGGTGAGCTGTTACACCTCCCACCACTCACCTCATCAGAGACGGTCCGAGACGTACAGATGGAACCAGAGCTGGATGACGATCAACTTCAATTTCTTTATCACTGCAGTCAAAGATAGTGAAAATGTCGGTGCAGGCTATCGGACTCGATTATCAGATTCATGAATTATTCTGTATATAGGTAAGATGCTGTATATATTTCAGGTATCAACAATTTGGTGTGCAAGTGTCACACTGTTGTCATTCTCACTGAGTAATAACTCCTGAGTGATGATTTAGTAGCTGTAGGATATGCTGTCTAGATGTGTGTTTGTTGAGAAGTGTTCAGGAGTGCCATATCACCGAAAAGTTATTAGAAAATTAGATATGACTAATTTCTTGAAGTAGGGGGTGATATGTCACGATGTGACTGAGAGTGCGAGTGTGGAATGTGTGAGATTCCTTTGTTAGCTCACCTGAGCCAAAGGCTCAAGTGAGCTATTGCGATCGCCCTTCGTCCGGCGTCCGTCGTCCGTCGTCCGTCGTACGTAAACTTTTTACATTTTCATCTTCTTCTTGAAAACCCCAAGACCGATTTTCATCAAACTTGGCAGGTAGCATCCCTAGGGGGTTAGGAACTCAATTTGTTAAAATGGGTACCATGCCCCACCCAGGGGGCCCCCAGGGGGGCCCAAACCCCCCAAAATTAAGGAATCTGTAAAAATCTTCTTCTCTAGAACCAGAAGTGATAGAGCTAAGTTAATACTATGAGTTAGTACATTGATGACTGTAGTTTCAAGTTTGTTCATGGCAGAATCAGGGGTGCCCCCCTTGGGACCCAGGGGAGGGGTCCTAATGGGGCCTAAATTATACATTTTCATCTTCTTCTTGAGAACCCCATGACCAATTTTCACCAAACTTGGCAGGTAGCATCCCTAGGGGGTTAGGATCTCAATTTGTTAAAATGGGCACCATGCCCCACCCAGGGGCCCCAAGGGGGCCCAAACCCCCCAAAATTAAGGAATCTGTAAAAATCTTCTTCTCTAGAACCAGAAGTGATAGAGCTAAGTTGATACTATGAGTTAGTACATTGATGACTGTAGTTTCAAGTTTGTTCACAGCAGAATCAGGGGTGCCCCCCCTTGGGACCCAGGGGAGGGGGGTGGGGAGGGGTCCTAATGGGGCCTAAATTATACATTTTCATCTTCTTCTTGAGAACCCCAGGACCAATTTTCACCAAACTTGGCAGGTAGCATCCCTAGGGGTTAGGATCTCAATTTGTTAAAATGGGCACCATGCCCCACCCAGGGGCCCCAGGGGGGGCCAAACCCCCCAAAATGAAGGAATCTTTAAAAATCTTCTCTAGAATCAGAAGTTATAGAGCTAAGATAATACTATGAGTGAGTACATTAATGACTGTAGTTTCAAGTTTGTTCATAGCAAATCCAGGGGTGCCCCTCTTGGGGGCGGGGGGGGGGGGGGAGGGGGGGGGCGGGGGGTGGGAAGGTCCAAATGGGGGCCTGAATTGTACATTTTCATCTTCTTCCTGAAAACCTCATGATGGATTTTCGTCAAACTTGGCACGTAGCATCCCTAGGGGGTCAGGATCTCAATTTATCAAAATGGGCACCATGCCCCACCCAGAGGGCCCCAGGGGGCCCCCAATCCCCCCAAATTAAGGAATCCTAAAAAAATTGGGCCCTTATTGTACATTTTCATCTTCTACTTGAGAATCCCTGGTCAAATTTTAGTAGAGCTGTGAATAATTTAGATTAGTGACTGCGTGAAAGGTGAACTTGCGATACTCAGGTGAGCGCTAGACCCGCGGGTCTCTTGTTCAGGCAAGCCATCAGGTGGGAAATGGGGACAGCAGGCGTAAACAGCATAGAAAGTTAGAATCGGGCAAGCCAGGTGGAGAGAAGTGGTTAGGGAGAAAGGACAGTGTGGAAGAAAGAGGGAGGCTCAGTGGAGTCAGGGTAGAATGGCTAATGTAGAAAGGGAGAGTTGGTAGGAGAGAATAGGTATTTAGTTAGGGGGAGATAGTTGGGATAGATAGGTTTAAAGCCAAAAGGAGGAATTAGTTGGAAAGAAAAGGGACATGTAATAAAAATGGGAAAGCTAGTTGGAACCAGTTTAAGCACAGTAGAGGGTGGAGTTATATTAGAGGCGACAAGGAAAGTAAATTTGGAGGGAAAAAGCAGTTGGATCTGAACATCTGTCAGAGCAAGACATGCTCTTCTAACTCACTGGTGATAGGAGTAGAGAGGTAGCTGATCGGCCTACAATGCAGCGCTGCATTTCAGGCAGGAGAGTCATGGCACAGCAGCCCCACGCATTAGGGCAGGGTATGCGCAAGACATGCTGCAGGCACTGACAACAGCTGAAGTCTCCTCCTCACCATTACTTCAGGGTCTGAACACCAAATCAGACGTAAGTAGTTTTGTAGCTGTATTAATTTGTAGCTCAACGGCATCTCGGTTAGAGTGAGGGCAATTCCCGCTACCCGGACAGAATTCCCGTACCTTGGTAGTCCTCCGGTGCAAGCGGTAGCATCTCGGTCGACACGACGACAATTCCCGCCAGCCGGACGACATCCTCGACATCGCGATTATCCAGGCAACTTCTGCATTACCGCACAGACTAGTTCACACCCCCCCCCCCCATTCCCGTCGGACAGTATACATTGAAACCACATGTGCGCACAGTAAAGTATTGAACCACAGGTATTTTATTCAACCCGGGTCTAGGATGTGTTTATAAGATTAGTCTAGGATGTGTTTACATGAGGAAAGGATTTATTAGCATATTATATTATCTCATTGGATTGCTCCTGAACGTTTCTATAATTTCTTTGGTGTAAAGATGAACGCAATTGTAATAGTTTTTTTTTGTGGGAAAGTATTGTAAAAATTTTTTTTTTTTGAAGTCTTGTTGGAAAAATAAATAGCATAAGAGCTGCATTTTTTGTTCAGTAAACTCACGAAGTGTTGAAGTGTATTAATTACAGTGTATCTCATAGCAGAACCAGACTTATCGTCAGTCGTAGATAAATACAGATCTTAGAGCTTCTGGTTATAACGAGATTCTGGTTATAACGAGGACAATTTCGGTAAATCATGATAAAGAAAAACATAAGCAATTTGATCGCATATAACGAGGTTCCATTCCTTGACTAAATTGCCGCTTCCAAACACGCGACAAACGAAACATTGAAAACCGAATTCACGCCATCCACGTCTTTTCCCGTTTAGCAGAGAACCGTTCCATGTTTTCTTCTAAATCACGCGATAAGACACAGGAATGCCTTCCGATGTTCCTACTAAATTATTAAACATAATCATTCGATTTTCTTTTCCACGAGAAACGCGTGCGTGATATCAGGTCAGACTACAGCGCAAAAAAAAAAAAAAATAGATAACACATTCAAAAACATTTCATGTAGCGACACTTGTGGCCAAAAATTGACAATTGGAATGCGTGTGCCACTCATCATTATATCCTTTCCAATTTTAGTTCCGACTTCCAGTTCTTTTGCTGGTTAGCAAACTTAATATGAGTTTGGATGATTAAAGCCGAAATAATGAAATCATCGAGATCCCGCCGGGTGACAGAAGCGTTCAAATAGTTGAATAACGTATGTTAACCTACTTAATCGGTGTTCAGAATAAGAAACAAACATTTATTAATTTGAATAGATCTGGATTTGTTCATTATCATTTAACAAATAATAATTTAAATATGAGTGTGTATGGTTCAAGCAGAAATAATTAGTGAAATCGGCGCGATCCCGCCGGGTGACAGTAGCGTAAAAATACTTGAATAACGCATGTTAACCTACTTATAATCGGTGTTCAGATTTAGAAACAAACGCATTTATTAGTTTGAATAGATCTAGATTTGTTCATTATCATTTAACTAATGATAATTTAGATATGAGTGTGTATGATTAAAGCCGAAATAATTAATGCAATCATCGCGATCTCGCCTGGTGGCAGTAGCGTAAAAATAGTTGAATAACGCATGCGGAAAAAGAAACGAACACATTCAACAGTTCAAGAATGGATGTAAAAAACGCGAAGAGATTTGCGGAAGAAAATGAACGCATTTTTAAACCCTTCGGGACGCAACGATCATACATTGTATGAAATTACAGCCGAAATGATTCATGAAGTTATCGAATTCCCGCTGGGCACCAACAGCGTAAAATACCTCGCAAGTTAACAGCAAACAACGCATGTATGTTACTATGGAATCATTGCAATCTCGCCAGGTGACAGTAGCGTAAAACAGTTGAATGACGCATGTTAACCTAAATTTTAAAAAAGGAACAAACGCATTTATTAGTTTGAATAGATCTGGGTTTGTTCATTATCACAATTTTAACACTGCATTTCACAATGAAGATTTTCCTTTCTTTCAGAATGGTATACAAGGTACAGATTTGCGTAAAAAGGATGACAACCTTCCGCATTCAATCCTGCCGCATATTTTTCAAGAACGGTTGTACAAAACGCGAAGAGATTTTCGGAAGAAAATAAAAAACACATTTTTAATCCATTCGGGCGCAACAATCATACATTGTATAAAATTCCAACCGAAATGATTCACGAAATCATCGCATTCCCGCTGGGCACAAACAGCGTAAAAATACCTCGCAAGTTACGGTAAACAACACCTGTATGTTACTCTATTTGCACTGGTGCTTAGAAAAAAACTTAACAAACAAGAATTTCAATAAAGAATTAACTCATTTCAGCCCCTATTTCTTCGTCCAATTCACAAATGATTCCCCTTTATTCTCTCCATAATAATGATCCATAATTGTGTACAGCTGTAATAACAACGCAAAGGATGTTCTTAAGTTTCATTGATGGGTATATGATGTCGTGCTTATGTTTTTCTTTGTTTTTGATGCGTATGGTTATAACGAGGTACCGGTTATAACGAGGTAATATCGCTGGTCCCACGGACCTCGTTATAACAGGGTTTCACTGTACCACCTCGTATGCCCTTTAGTGCGTGCATGCAAACCTCAAATATGCACAGCCTGAACTCCTAAGTTCATTGACCCTCCTTGCCAAAAAATCAAAAATTCTTCATAAATTAATTTCCCAAAAATTCTCGGATCACTACCCAAATTTAATCATATCTGTTACTTGTATCATTCTAAACCTTTCCTGCAAGTGTCATCCAAATCTGTTAACTACTTTTTGTTGTTTTGAATAGGAATGATGAAAAGAAGATAAACACAAATAAAAAGGACTTTTCAAGACCATGGAAACAGTCTGGGAATCAGTGATTAAGTTCCACAATGTGTATAAGTTAGATTAAAACTAGAAATGTCCCTAGGGCGACTGGTATGCCTCCGCCATAATGCATGGTTCTCCTAGTAGGTCTATAGTACAATGTCTTGACAATGTGTGATGACAGTTTCACACAATTGGCAAAATATTAAAATGACAGGTTTGCCACAAATGTGCTGAATGTTCACTTTCCTAGAACTAGGTTCAATTGGATGAATGATTAAAACATCAGAGTGCAGGTATTTGGGGAACTGATGATTTTTACTTGACTTTTGACCCTTTTATAAGTTTATGCATTGAGTAATTTTCAAGGTATTGAGAAAAAATATAATTTCAGTATCAAATGGTAAAATAGTATTATCTGAACCTGGCCTTTGACCTTTGACCTCACAGTTCCAAAGAGAATCATTGTTAGGTAGAACATGCATAAATATGTAAGTTTCATGATGATACCTTGAGTTACTTTCAAGATATGGAGGGAAAAGTGCAATTTAGCACTTTCACTTGACCTTTGACCTTTTGACCTTTGACCTTTTGTTAAGAAACTTCCCACAGAATATATATTGGGTAATACATGCATACATCAAGTTTTAAAAAATCCTTCAGGCATTGCATAAATATAAGGAAAGTAGTGATATTTTGAGGAGCTCACCTTGACCTTTGACCCCCTGACCTTTGACCCATGATCCCCAACTTCCCTAGATAATCACTGCCCATCGGTACATGCATATATACTAAGTTCCATGAAGATACCTTGAACCATTTGTGAGATATGGAGAAAAACATGAAATTTCAACCTTTTTTTCACGAAATAACCTGTGACCTTTGACTTTTGACCCGTGACCCTAAAATCCAAACAAAATATTATCCCCCCAGGATATACCCTCATACCAAGTTTGATGTGAAACCACCACATGGTTCTTGAGATATCGACAAAAACAAAACGGGACGGACGGACGGACGACCCGAAAACATAATGTCTCCGGCCACTTCGTTGGCGGAGGCATAAAAAAAAAAAAAAACATTTATAGGGCCTATAATGTAAAAACCAGCCTACTGTTGGTGAAATAGAGCACTTTTACAGGTGCGTGATGATATTATGACCTTTTATACCCCGGTCCCCCCCCCCCCCCCCCCCCCCATGCAAAAAAATCTTGTGGATCGAACTACTCTTTCATTTTAATGGCAAATTTTTACAAAATCCAGCAAATATTGTGGATCAAGCTACTCTCAGTTTTATAGCAATTCCCTTGAAATTGAGATCGTCATACGATCAATGTAATGTGTAGCTGTGCAAGACACCTTTGCCATGGCAACAGCAGTTTTTTTTATACCACTCATACAAAAATATGTGGATTAACCTAACTCCCTGAGTTTTGAGGTATTTGACTTGAATTTTGGCACATGTGACCACTACAGTATGTAGATGTGCAGAACTCGTCTTCTGTTGATGTTGAACAATGCGTTGCCATGTTAACAGAATTTTTTTTTACTAAAAAGTATACAAAAATAATTGTAAATTCAGCTAATTCCCTCAGTCTTTGAATATCTAGCTTGAAATTTGGCCCATGTGACCGCCATGGTATGTTGATGTGCAAACTCAATCTTTTATCCTTGTCTAACAATGTGTTGCCATGGCAACAGCATATTTTCAATGAAAATCATACAAAAATACTGTGGATTTGATTAACTCCATCAGTCTTTGAGCACTTAGCTTGAAATTTGGCACATGTGACAGCTATGGTACGTAGATGTGCTAACTTAATCTTTTGTCATTGTTGAAAGATACGTTGCCGTGGTAACAGCATTTTTTCACTATAAAGCATACAAAAATATTGTGGATTTAGCTAATTCCCTCAGTCTTTTAAAGCACTGCCCCGAAGAAAAATTCACTAAGAATGGATATCATGGACAAATTATACATGTCTGGAAAGGTTGAATTATGATGAACAAGATTAAATTTAAAAAAATGTCATGAGGAGACAGAAATCGCAATTTTCTCACTCCATTCAGACCCTAATGTGAGACTAGTGGATCGCCAGTCGACTTGGGAGAAAAAGGAGCAGAATAGAATGACGTCACATCGGAGACAATTTTCATCACAGCCGGCCAGCCGGCCATCACGTAGACAACCTCGCATTCATTTTCCCGCACATGTTGCATATTCACCTCGTTTGCATCTCATAGTTTTATCGACAGATGCACCATTTGATTTTTCATTCAGGGTTTGACTCACCTTGGAGACTGTTTGGAAACGTTTTCCCAATATTTCTATGTATTGAAAACTTTTTATGAAGAAATTATCGGCCTGCAAACATGCTATTTCTTCAGCTCCAGCTGCACTGACAGACTGATCAGCGATGTGTTGTCAGCACAGTCGATGTATTCAGAGTACTAGTTAGTAGTAGGCTGTTAGTTGTAGGCCTACCGTATCTCCAGCCAAAACTAACTAGCTACAGTATCACGAAATATTTTTGTCAAAGGTACGTTTTCAAATTCCAAATTTTCTGATATTACTATAAAGGGCAAACCCGGAGATTAGGGGTCCGTATCCAGAATACACGTACCCAGTCCACCCGACGCTAATCTACTATAGACTATGCTTTAGCGATACGGTAGTCCGTGGGCCCCAGCCTGTGTCTCCTCCTCTACTCCCCCCCCCCCCCCCCCACGGACTAGGGATACAGTAGCTGTGCGTGTGATTGTGAGACTGCACTGAAGACTTGAAGTGCTATGGAACAGCAAACAAGATAAATCAATTCAATGAATTCTCAAATCTTGTTTGCTGTTCCAGTTCAAGTCTTCAGTGCAGTCTCACAATCACACACACAGCTACCATATCGCTAACTATACACAGCCCTGTCGCTGTACGTAAGTATACACTTGTGTACAGCGACAGGGCTGTAGTTACCGTATCGCTAGACTATAGATAGACTAGATCTAGAGGGTCTAGATTTCTAGTGCTTGCTACTCCGGAGGCGCGTAGCGTAGGCGTCGGGTGGGCTGGGTATAACGTGTATTGACTATTCTGGATATGGACCCCTAATCTCCGGGTTTGCCCTATAAAATATTGTTTCAAAGGATTAGAATGTCAGCAGACTGTAATGAGCAAAAAGCCATGCCCAGGCATATCCATATCGGTGCCGGTGGCGGTGCTGATCCATATTTCTCTACGACAGTACTAGTCCGTTGGCCCCAGACTGCAGACTGTGTCTCCCCCGGTTCGTTACTCTCCCTCCCCTAGCTGGGGGGAGGGAGAGTAACGAACCGGAGGAGACACAGTCTGGCCGGCCCACGACAGTATGTCTACGTTATGTTGGAGCTTGCTCGGATATTTCTCATGCTTTTTAACATTATCATTCTTTTAAAACAATTTTGCTGTCATCTTTTCCTGCATTTAACCCATCCACGTACGGGCCTCTGTGTAATCTGTAAAATCGTGCCTGCCTAGTAAGTTGGCCATGAACTTGGGCGCGATCTTCCCTACGGCGCGATCTACACGCTAAGAGCATTCATACGTCATTAAAAAACTGCCTGTGTCATTCCCACTAGGCAGGAGGGATGATGCGTGTACACTCGTGCTAATATGCACTTACTTGACTCAATGCAGCACTAGTTTATGTGAATTTTATAAAAAATAATAAACTGTGCAGGAATTATGAAAAAAAATATTGTTTCTGTGTATTTCATTCATAAATCCTCTTCATTTCAAGCCATCTGTAATCACATCTTACCCACTTGCGAATAGACGTGTCCATAGTGTCCTCGAGCCCCCAGAGATAGCTCTGGAACATTCCATTCAATGACGGGGTTTTTATTTTGCAACGTTATCTAATAACGCTCATGTAAGGAAGTTCTTGCTATGGCTAATCTATTTTGTAATGTATCATAATCTATCTATGCTGAGATAACCTAATTCAAATTTGCAGAGACATAGAAAAAGATTTGTTTCACAATCGTGATACGTTCAACTACTCATTTACCCTGTGCTGAAATCCGCATGTCTGCTCCGCACATGTTATCGCTATCGCTCAAACTTCGATCGCGACGGCTTGTGTGTGTGACATGTGTGGAGAAGCATGGGGCTGAAAAAACACGCAGCTAGCTCCACGTGGTGTGGTAAAAAACAAATCGGACGTTCGAAGTCGTACATTCAAGAGCTAAAACAGACAAATATCGAATTCAAAGTCCACTGAAAAGGTCTTGACACTGTAATGTATGTTCCAAAATCATGTCTGGCTTAGTTTTGGGAGAATTTTCTACACGCACGAGATCAGGAATGAGATCGATGAACTGGCTACAACGTGTGTACTGTGCGCGGTGAACATGTGACTGGCTTGCACATGGCAGCTAGCTAGGTGAGAGTGCGGCAAGAACGCTATGCACCCAAGATGCGGTGTGCTGCAAATTCTTGGGGTGAAATTAGACTTCCTTGTTCAGCCCGTCTAGTATTTATATTTTTTTTAAATAATTCTAATTCTTCATAAAATCACGATAAAAAGACTTCAGATATTCATATATATTTTAGAAGCGTAATATGAAATATTTTGGCTTTTTTTCAGTCCAAGAAAAAAAAATTAATAGTTTGAATAAAAAAATAATAATAAATAATCGTTCTTGACTCAAGTCTAATTTCCTGCGCCTTCTTGCAGTTATCCCGCAGTTGCCCATGGATACGATGCATATATAATCAGTTGTTTACGGAGTCGTACCAGTGTACCACCCTACTGCTCTTGTTCAAATTGAGAGGATTGTTATTTTATCAGTGGCATTTATAGTTTTATAACCTCATCCAATAAAAAAGACAAATTCAAACATCAAATGTGACTGTGCACCTCAAAACAAACCAAAAGTCGCCAGACATGAATTTTTAGTTAAGACCACATTCTGAAAGAGCAGACTTTAAGCTTTAAAATGATGCATAACTCAAATCAAATGGACTCTCCTAACCTATCTAAATATTGGAAAGAAAGCACAAACTCAGGAAAAGTCTGAACTGAGAAAAGAGGCTCTGAAGTACAGTGTCTATTTAAGCGCTTAATCTTTACCAAACCGTGCTGGCTGCGAGATGAATGGGACAAAAAACAGGAAGTAAACCACCAGAGTAACAACAATGAAGGGATTATCAGATTAAACTGAAATTAAGTATACCTCATTAACACATTCTGTCCATAATTAATGCCAACGTTCTAAGCAGTAGCACTATCCTTTCAAAAGTTATTAGAGTTGAAAGTGAAGAGTGTGGACAAGGTTTTTCAGAAATGAAAAAGGGATTCCAAAGACACACCTAATCACACTATTCTACCGAAAATGTTCGAGATAAACTGCTAAAAAATCACACTTTCCTGCCCGTTTTATGATACCAAATTTTAGCATAATGTAAAAAAAGACCCGCTCTTTCAGAAAATATGAAAAAGTCAAGTTCGGCTAAGTTGACCCATTTCACTTATTTTCAGTCCTCACGCAAAATCAGTGTGTGCGACTTTATGTTCGTTTTGAGGTGCACGGTCACAAATGGTGTGACAGTTTTTGTTAGAATTCCCTATCAATATCAACTTGTTGCCAGGATAGTTTTCAGATTTCACTTGCTTCATTATCGAAGCTGTTTGACATTTGAAAGAACTGCTCCATAAGAAATCACCTTTCATTTGTTATTTATTTTCACAAACAAGTATTTTGGTCACTTATATATTTTTCATTATTATTTCAATGTCATGATATTTCATGATGGTATGTGTTCTGTCTTTACATGGCAAGATGGGATTTTTTTTTTCCATCCAGGGTCAATGAAGAAAGTGACAGGAAGGAAACCAAAAGGATAGGGAGGAAATGAAAAGGATAGAATAAAAAACCTGATCAGCAGGTTCTTATTACAATGGTGAATGCAGTACATCACAATTTTAGTACAGTTCTAAATAATTTATCAGTTGACCAAAGAAATGAGCAAAGAAAATGGATTTCGTCGAGTTCTAAATGAAAACTAAATTAGCATCACCATTTAGGCCTAGAATCTAGATCTAATATTTACTACAGAATAGACCTGATGCAAACTTGTTGTCAAGCTTTTGGTTGAGTTTCTTCAGAGACACGAATTTTGGGTTGGTAGCACTAGATACCCGAGTGAATAAGAAAAAGGAAAAAATTATAAATAAAGCAGGTCTCTAGACCACTCCCGTGCACGAGCGAGCATCAGCCCCGTTTCTTCAGTGTCGCTCTCGTCATTGGCCTAGGCTAGGCTACTCGTGTCGTAGTTTTAGTATTACTCGCCATCATCAACGTCATGCATGGTTACACGAAATAAATTGCATCTTGCCATCACCTCCACCACAGCAAAACCGTGAATATCACTCCCATCATAGTCACTCTCAGCTCACAAAACAAATCAGCAAACGATACAGACATCGCAGACCTAGCTAACTAGCTCTAAACATAGTTGTAACTATGCTACGTTAGACATGAAAATGAAACGGAGGTGAAAAACTAGTAATGAATACACAAAAATCATCAACGATGGCATTTTACCATAGAAAAAATACACAGAACATCTTGCACCGCAAAAAAAAAATCGAGGTAAAAAACTACGATGAGGAAAACTAGGGTGAAAACACGATGCTTGGAAGACGAACGATGAAGACACTTTACGGTAAAAATGCTTACACGGAAACAAACGAGTGGGTACCACACAAACTACGATGTTCTCTCACACACGTAGATAAGCTACATCGTGGTCAATCCAAAAACTCAACAAACACTAGGACAAAAACTCACCTCTAAATTGTTGCAAACGAGATAGTCACTGAGAAAAATGAACAAAACACTCTCAGAAGTATGATTGTACTCTGAGAATAAAAGATATAGAATGATACAAAAGCAAAAGAGAGAAAAGAGAGAGAAATGGATGGGAAACCTAGAGAAGTTACCCACACTCACTAACGTAAATGGAATTCAACACACACACACGTACGTACACACCGTACACACAAGGATCAAGAGCTCGTGTAAATCAGATATCGTCAAGCACTCTATGAGGAGATCGATATCACCGATACCACGCGTAAGGAATCACTGCAGTTGCTGGGGCAACAAAGATACATGCGCGCTGTAAACATGAATATTGATTAGTTTCTCAGCAGGCTCGAACCCCTGGCAGGTTTTTGGCCAATAAGAGACATTCTAAAATAGGTTTCTTTGCATAAATTATTTTTCTGAGTCCCAGTAAGGATCTCTGTGATTGGCTAAAGTTATTCTACAGCTCCTGGCCAAGCCTGAGGTCTGAGGACGCCCTCTTTTGGTCATAAATAATGCTTCCCACGTTTTTTGTGGGATGAGACGTGGATGGTTTAAGGCTACCATTCTTTTTTCAAGAATGATAAACATTATCCTAGTTGATTAGTGACTGCGTAGGCTGAGTGATGGCATATAGGCAATGAAATTTATGGCAGCTGGTTCTTGTCAGGCATAATTCAGATTTTGGTGAGGGTTTTAGATCATTTTTCATCTTTCATCTGATATTGATTTTGTACTCTTTTGACAATTTAGTAAGCAAATAATCATCGACTACTAGGTCGAACTATCGTTCGCCAAGGCGGCTTGGGCCCACTATCTTGCCTGAGCCGCTGGGCTCCTTGCAGGCCGGCTGTCGCTGGCTGCTGTGGTTCTGGCTCATGCTGGTAGGGTCGCGGCATTCCACCCACATCTCCCTGATCGTCGTCAACTTCTAGCTCATTTCTTCTCCAATCTCTCCGACCGCTCCATCATCATCATCATCATCACTGTCGTAAGAATCACTGTCACTCTCTTCACTAAATTCAATGTCCAAGTTCAGTAACTCGACTTCCTCATTTACTCCATCCGTCATTTTGTTAACAAAACCAGACCTGATACAGGGATTGTGTGCACATGTGTGATACAGCTGAAAGCCGGCAAGAGAATGGTCTCCGATGTGACGTCACAGATATTATGCTCAACTGTGATCAATTTCCCCACTGCTGATCAGCGGGCTGATAATTACCTGGACAAAAATCAATATTACCGAGGGGCGTGAGTATATTTTGAAGAAAAAAGGTGCTCAAATTAATCTGTGGACCTTCCCCTCAACAGTAATATGATTTTTAAGTCAATTGAACCCATTTTTGACTCTTCATGATGCTTCTTTAAGGAGCATTTAGCTTGAAATTTGGCAAATGTGACCGCCATGGTACATTGATGTGCAAACTTAATCTTTTATCATTGTTTAACAATGTGTTACCATGGTAACATATTTTGAATGAAAATCATACCGAAATACTGTGGATTTAGCTAACTCCATCAGTCATTGAGCACTTAGCTTGAAATTTGGCACATGTGACTGCTATGGTACACAGATGTGCAAACTTTATCTATTGTCATTGTTGAATGATGCGTTGCCATGGTAACAGCATTCTTCACTGAAAAGCATACAAAAATATTGTAGATTTAGCTTATTCCCTCAGTCTTTGAGCATTTAGCTTGAAATGTGATATGTGTGACCACTATGGTACGTTGATGTGCAGACATAATCTTTCATCATTGTTAAACTATGTGTTGCCATGGTAACAGAAAAATTGTACAAAATCCTATGGATTTAGCTAACTTACTGAGTCTTTGAGCATTTGGCTTGAAATTTGGCACATGTGACAGCATGTATGTGTTCAAATTTATACATACATGTTCAAATTTATTCTTTGGTTATTGTTGAACAATATGTTGCCATGGTAACAGCATATATTGCATGAAAATCATATAAAAATACTATGGATTCAGCTAACTCAGTCTTTGAGCATTTAGCTTGAAAAATGGCATGTTTGAACACCATAGTACAGAGATGTGCAAACTTCATCTTTCGTCATTGTTGAACAATGTGTTACCATGGTAACAATACTGTATAAACTTATTTTTGCGAATTAGAAGGTGACAGACATTTTCGCGAGATGTTGATTTCGCGAATTGACACCAACGCTATCTTGCATGTATTGTTACTCTAGTGTATGGCGACATTTTCGTGTGTTGTTAAATTTGCGATCCAACTGTGATTCGCGAAATTCGCGAAAATTAAACCCTCATGAAAATAACCACTTATCGCCCAGCGACAAGACCTTGTATCTGCAATTTTGGTGAAAATGACTTTTTTTAGATAAATGGTCAGGTAATCAATTAAGTGATGTCCTGTCCAAATCCTAGATGTCTTACCCCAAAAATGAAGCCACCACATCATGTCAAAGGAATGTCTATCCCATTGGATACAGTGCTTTTGGCTGCCATATTTTTTTGCTCTCCTGAACATTTGACATTTTGTGGATATGAGGTCTTGTCGCCCCTGCGACGTTATACAGTATATGTTGAATAAAAATCATACAAAATTTTAGATTCAGCTAACTCTCAGTTTTTTAGCATATGGCTTCAAATTTGGTCCATGTTACCACTATATTACCTAGATAAGCTTTTTTTTTTTTTCATTGTTGAATAATGTGTTCCATATTTTGAATAAAAATCATGCAATGATATTGTGAATTCAGCTACAGTGTGTAACTCCCTCAGCTTTTGAGCATTTGCCTTAAAATTTGGCACATGTGTGTGAGGGCTATTATGTATAGTTGTGCGAACATCAATTTTTGTTGATGTCAAACATTGTGTTGGCATGGTAACAGCATTTTAAATGAAAGTAATAGAAATTGCCAATTTATTTATCTTACTCAGGTTTTGAACACTTGACTTGAGATATGGCACATGAGACTATCAGTGAGCAAAATATACATTTATTCAGTGATGAACAATACATTGCCATTCGTTTGCTAACATTTTTTTTTTCAATAAAAAGCAAACAAGAAGGGGAGGGGTGAGGTCCCCATCCTATCCCCGCAGCCGAACCTCTCTTCCTCTGATGAGAAACAGGTAAATGTCAGCATTTCCCAACACCCAATGAAGAAGGCACAGCAGAAGGCAGTGCACACTTTGTCAACAGTAACTGGGAAGAAGAGGAAGCAGCCCCCTCCGCTCCGAGTAAACTTTTTTATTTCATTCTTTTCAGAAATAATTTTCATTTGAGAGATTTTTAATAGTTGCCATTACATAGTACATCGTTTTGCTCATTTCAAATGAGAACGCCCAGCTCAAAACCCACAAAAGAGGAACTAGGTCAAAATCTTCTATTTTCATTTTTATACTTGTGTCAAAGTGCTAAGTTCTGAGTTTGTAAAATTATTTAACGTGTTAGAATTGGACCATCCTAGCCCATTCAAAAGGGATCAGGACCAGTGCTATCTGAGCATCTCTCACAGCTTGTATTTGAAGCTATAAGGCAAAGGGAATATTGGCTGGTGTGACCTCCATGACGGCTAGCAGTCAAATGAGAAAAATTGAAAGTCGGCGCCAAATTTATAACCTTGCGCTATTATACAAATAGTGAATGGTCACGAGTGCGATGGTACAAGATTTCGCACAAGGTGAAAGATAGAGGCGCTCTATTCAACGAGGCGAAGCCGAGTTAAATATTGCACCTCATCTTTCACCGAGTGCGAAATCTTGTTCTGTTGCACAAGTAAAGACCATACACTATTTGTTTTATACAACACCTCAAACGTCAACAGATGTGGTACTGCAGATTCTTGAATTTAGCACAGAAATGGCAACCATTTTCCATGAAAGATGAATGAGTAGCTGCACAGTCACAGTCACCACCGTGTACATACGTATGTGAAACTATTCAGTTGAAGTAATTATTTACAAAATTTACAAAATTCCCATAAACTTTTGTTGTGGCAAGTCATCCTGATCATCCTCGTTCATGATTTTACCTCTCCTTGAGTAATCCTAGATGTGTCCGTGCTGTCAACCTGATGCAGCACAACAACGAACAAGCTGGAAGCACATCGCTCTCTGGCAGTAAAAGTCATCTGGGTACGCGTTTTGCACATCGCACTGTGCAGTGGCAATAGCAAGAGAAAATAGAATGTTGGGCATGGTTTCCTTGAAGGAAATAAAGAATGAGAGTATGAATTGTGATGTAAACTTTCACCATAATACACATGATTTATATCAATAATTTGTCATAGAATGAAAGGTAAATTCAGAGTTTAGTCACAGCTTTCATCCACGTGAGTTGATGAAAGCGGAGCGTTGATAGCGCAATGACCTTCCCTAGCTGTATAATTTTTTCTTCGTCTCTCTCTTCTCAGATGTGCAGATTAATAATTAGCATATGGATAACAAAAGGTAGGTCCCTACGACATGATCATGTGATTTGTCAAATCTAAAACATTCGATAACAGGTGTCAAGAAAAAAAATTATATATACATTTTTGTAATTGTCACGAGAATGCTCACATTTGTCCAGTTGCAACAGAACATATCTATATAAAGTGTACTTTCCACAAGTGTTCGGATACAGCGAGAATCCAGATATAACAAGAAAAGTCATGAGGAACCGATGATATTGTTATAACGAGATTCCCGTGTAATAAGATATAGCGTTATACCCTGAAAATTATATATTGTTTGATTTGTTATTTTTAAAGTTATATTGTAGAAAGTCTGTTTGTATTTTGGGGGATATACAGTATTTTACATATACCATATAAGTTCATGTCATGAGACAAACGTACTTGCGACTTTCAATTTACAGGAAAGCAATTCATAGTGAAATCATATCATGTCTGATATGAGGCACTTATTTGTTGACTATCTTGTCCATTTTGATGTTTTTTTTTTGTAGTTATACAACATTTCAAGTATCTTTGTATACCATAAAAATACCATACAATGTATGGTATGGTATCATAGACTTATACCATTCAAATACCATATAAATACATCCCAAATACCATAGCACAAATACCACAGTAGCACCATTTATCTACCATATTACCACCATACACCACCACCAAAGCATCATATACCTACCATATAACCACCATACAGCTACCACAGAAGCACCATATATTTACCATACAACCACCATACACCAACCAGCAAAGCACCATATACCTACTGTATAACCACCATACAGCTACCACAGAAGCACCATATATTTACCATACAACCACCATACACCATCCAGCAAAGCATCATATAACTACCACAGTAGCACCATGTATCTACCATATAACCACCATACACCTACCACCAAAGCACAAGATACCTACCATATAACCACCATACAGCAACCATAGAAGCACCATATATTTACCATACAACCACCATACACCATCCAGCAAAGCACCATATAACCACCATACAGCTATTAAAGAAGCACCATATATTTACCATACAACCACATATTTACCATACAACCACCATAAACCAACCAGCAAAGCACCATACACCTACCACAGAAGCACCATATATTTACCATACAACCACCATACACCATTTAGCAAAGCACCATATACCTACCATATAACTACCACAGTAGCACCATGTATCTACCATATAACCACCATACACCTACCACCAAAGCACCAGATACCTACCATATAACCACCATACAGCAACCATAGAAGCACCATATATTTACCATACAACCACCATACACCATCCAACATCTACCATATATCTACCACAGAAGCACCATATACCCACCATAAATCTACCACAAAAGCATCATACATCTACCATAGGAGCACCATAAATATACCATAGCGATATCATACATGTACCATATAACCACCATACATATACCAAGAAGCACCATATAACAGCCATACATTTACCACAGAAGCATAATCACCATACATCTACCACAGAAGCACTGTGTGGTAAATGCATGGTGATTTTGTGGTAGATGTATGGTGGTTATATGGTGTATGTATGGTGGTTATATCCCTGATAGCAGAGACACGTCTTAAAAACGTCTTTATTCATATAAGATTTAATTCATTCTTTTCAGGCACTACTGGGGGTAATTAGGATTTATCATTTATACACAAGAGGAGTCCATGCATAAGCTACAATTTCCCATGTCAAACTGAATTTGGCCAAAAAATTGGACTTGGGTCGTTCTTATATTCAGGTCTTCAATTCTTAGCTGTCACTGGTCATGACAAGACGTCTTTAAGACCAGTTACTGACCATGATATGACATGTTTAAGACGTAATTCACACATTTAAATGGGCATGAAAAGACGTGTTTCAGACGTATTTAAGACCCGTTACAAGTCATGACAAGACGTCTTTAAGGCATATTTTGGACATTGGTCATGAAAAGACTTCATTAAGATGTGTTACTGGTCAGAATAAGACATAATACTCTGAAAACATTTTAAAATGTATCAATGTTCACAAAGATGTCTGTGTGATATCATTATGGTGTCAATAATTGTTTTATTTTAAATTCTATTTATAATGTAAAATGAGTGGGACAGCATTAACGCATCAAAAAGACAGATTGTTCTATGATTACAGTATATTAATGTATAATATACAGTACTCGGTATAATGCCCATACTTGTCTTACAGCTACACCTGTCAAAACCACACGCACCTCATAAACTAACACTCAATCACTAACACAAAACAAAGACTACAATACTGCATCAAAAAATTGATGCACACACAAGTTGATTAGAAACGTATTGACATAATCTAATCATGAACACAAGAAAAACACATATATCTTGAAAAAAGGAAAACATTTTTAAGAATACACCTTGCTGTTAACATAGCAGTTTCCAAGTACATGTATTGAAGGTCTAACTAGTATATTGCTTACTAGAATCAACTGAACGACCTGAAAATTTACACATATTGAGTAGAATAATTTAACCACCCCCCCCCCTAAAAAAAAAAGACCAGTATTTTCAACATTTGGATTTCAATATGCAAATTTCTTATGAATTTTAGGGAAAGTTGGAATTTCATCTAAAATCAATGAAAAATAGAACTCCTTCAGGTTTTCTGTAAAAAAAAAAAAAAAAAAATCTTTCAATTGATGTAATTGATATCCATGACACAAATTCGTACAAATTTTGCATATTTCCTATTTTCCATTGTTTTTACAGAATTTTCTGCTTTTTAAAAATGAAAAGGGAAAATCTAGTCATGCTTACTTTAAACAATAATAAAATATAATTTTAAAAACTGTATACCCCCTTGCCCCCAATGTCACTGGAGGGGGGTAATTACCCACAATTTCAGAACATGAAATGGCAGTTCTCCACAAGACTGAGCATAGAATTCATGTTATTGCTGAAATAGTCTTTTACTGCTTCACCTTCCAAAGCTCTGATACAAACTTCCAATTTTTGGCTTGATAAAATATCCACGTGTATCAAACATTTTGTAATCCACTCATAAAAAGCTTATCATACGATTGATAATCTGTAGATGTCCAAATTTTCAAACTGTAACATTGGCAAGCAAGAGCACACAAGTGCAGTCTCAACCGCTCTGTGTTGGTTGTATACCTGCTGCGATGTGGTGTGTGAGAGCCATACGACAGGCGTAGAAGTCCGCATTTCACTGACTGTATATTAGGGAGTTAAGATTGCACCTTGACATAGTCGACATGAACCGATGGCGTCATTTAAGGCTACATTTACATGGTGCAGTGGACGACGTTCACCTGTCTGAGATGACGTGAAATTGGCGGGTTAGGAGTTCTAAATATGGGTAGTGAACACGTCGACGTACTGTGGAAAGCGAGGCACATGCGCAGTAACCCTTTCGTTGCAGGCAGACATGATCTCGTCTTCGTCCATTTGTGCACGTTCACTGAAATCTTAAACTCCCTATTGGGAAACCACATACAAGTAGACGTGCTAACTACAATAGGTTGTGGGTGTTGACTTTTATTCCAGCCTTTTTGCAAAATTGTTTATTCCACACTGACGTAATGATTTCCAATGGGTGCTTCCTTGGAGACAAGATACAGTACAGGGTGCTGAATAAAGCTAGGTTGTTACTTGCAAATTTTGTTACGGGGCTTGCTCTGGATCCTGAAATGACCAGTCATGTTGGGATGCCACAGCTGGTTGCTGGACTTAGAGTGCTGGGAAAAGAAGGGGATGTGAAATGAAGATTTAAAATACTGGTGGAAACTTCTTTTTGCTACCATAAGTTACATCTTAGCCATATACGGAGTATCAACACAAGAGTTTTGGGTCAATTTAACATGAGTCACAAAATTAATGCTCATCTAAGTTAACATATTCATTACTCTTCGTACCCATCATTGCTAATTTTCTACGGCAGGGTGCTAGGTAAGCATGCGCCCGCTTGCCCTGCCAAGTCAAAGTCGGGCAAGTGTTTTGGAGCAAAGGCAAAAACTGATTGCTCAAATCAGGCAAGGAAAAGTCTCAAAGAAAGGTGGATTTTTTTTCTTGATATTCCTCAAATGCCATCATTATGCAGTTAATGAATTTGATCCTATCAAGGTAGGACAAACTGATCATCCAAATGGATGACTTGGTATTCTCTAGTTACTACAAACTTCACTTCAAAAAAAAAGTATATGTTTTCATTGGCTTATACTCTTCATAATGATATGACTTTGCAAGGAGAGGAAATTCAAGTAGAACTCAGGCAGTGAAGACTGGTCTTTAAAAGACTAAGTATTTTAAATTTATTTCAAGATTTTTGTCCCCGCCGAACAAGTTCGAGCAGGGGACTATGAAACGGGCTCTGTACGTGTGTGTGTCCGTGTGTCTGTCCGTGTGTGCATCCGTGTGTGATCAAAATCTTCAATTTGCTACTTCTCTGTCATTTATGAGCCAATTTTGATTCTGTTTGCTTTATATGATAGCACTACATTGGAGCTTTGAAACTTCTACACAGAATTTCAGTTGTGACCTTTGACCTTGACCTTTGACCTATATTGTACATTTTGCTTCAAAATGCTAATCCTTTGCCATTTCTAACCCGATTTCGATTCCGTTTGCTTTATGTGATGGCACTAGGTGAGGGCTTCAAAACTTCTACACAGAATTTTGACCTTCGACCTTGATTTTTGACCTATATTGTACATTTTGCTACAAAATGCTACTCCTTTGCCATTTCTAACCCGATTTCGATTCCGTTTGCTTTATGTGATGGCACTAAGTGAGGGCTTCAAAACTTCTACACAGAATTTTGACCTTTGACTTCTTTGACCTTTGACCTTGATTTTTGACCTATATTGTACATTTTGCTACAAAATGCTACTTCCGGCGGGGATATATATTATGCACCGCGTAATTTCTAATTTTCCTTGTTTGTTAGTGTGTAGGTGTGGATGTGCATTTCATCACATTATACACTGTAGTGACTTTAAGCAATCATTTTTATGACAGCTAACAACCAATCCATGTCAAATTTATTTGAATCAGTTTTCAAGTACTATAAAAAGCTGTTACTTTGAATTATTTTTATAAAAAAACATGATGGAGCTGTATGATAATTCCCTTGGTTAGTTCAAAAATAACGCTGGTCTATCTCAGCATTGTCACATGTGCGAGGTTAGAATAGTGTTTTCCATCTTTCTGGTTGGTCACCATGTTATATCACCACTGATGTGATGTAGAAAATAAATGATTATTGTCGCAAACAAATCCAATACTTACAGCACAAAGATAGTTTTGGTAAAGAAAACTTTTAAAAATATAAATTGTTCTACAGTTGATAAGACACAATCCTAAGTATTTTTGAACAACTTCACACTTTGAGCCGAAGTAAGATTAACAATTTGACAAAGAATACATCTTGCAAAGTGCATTGATAACGTGTATAGATTTGATCGGAGGCCCTCCAAACAATTCGAAAAATAATTCAAATAAATTATGTAAATTATAAAAAATAAATAAATAAAAGAGATTCAGAGTAAACCATTACTGCTTGATGCCTTGCATTCATAATCAGGATGAAATACTCGAATTTCTGTAAAAAAATATATATATATATATATTTGTGAAAAATTTTCAGATTTACCAAAACTATCTTTGTGCTTTATTATCAGTAATGTGATAATCACCTGATTCTTCTATTGCTGATGGTTGCCTCCAACATGGAATCCACACCTAATCTGTTGCCTTTTGACACCTCCTGGTGGCTATTTCATGATTTTGTGTGCCAGAGATAAAAGTGAAAAGGTGATCCAAATTGTGACTGAGACCACACAAGACAGTAAACAAGTGCCATTCATCTACCAATATTTCTTGTGAGCAATGGGAAGTGATTCGTGGGCTATGGATCACTTTCCAAGAAATATTGGAAGACGAATTAAGCTTTAGAGGCTTATATTTTTCAAAGATCCATGTATTCATTAAGCAATAAAAAGCAAGTTACAGAAAACAGTACATTTTCTATTACAAATATCAGTCTAAAATTCATCTACAGTTTCTTTAAATCAAATTATAGGTACATTTTTGGGGGCATAAAAGTGGGGAAAATCAAGCAAGTTGAAAGCAAGATTCACATATCGCCTTTCCATCATATGAATACATTGTACATCATGTATGAAAAAAAAATGAATTAATCTATTCTGCACATATTTTTGTTGAAAATTAATTGAACTCAAATGCTCTTTCACTGAAAATGATGTGAATCCTAACATATTGCAAAATACAGAGTCATAAGTGCACTTATTTGTATATTTATATGTATCAAATGCAAATTTTGCATGTTGATTTTATGCTTATATTACGTACTACCACAGTCATTACTGTATTATGTTGTCTATAGAATTTTTTTTTTGGAACATGTAAAATTGTCCCGGGGGGGGGGGGGGGGGGGGTGGGGTGGCAACTGCCACTGAAAGGTGGACACCATGCTCATTCAACAAAACACATAAAAGTTTTTTTATGCCTCCGCCATGAAGTGGTGCCGGAGGCATTATGTTTTCGGGTTGTCCGTCCGTAAGTACGTACATCCATACGTCCGTCCGCATTCGTTTTCCCAAACTTTTCCAAGTATAAAGTATGATGGGGCAATTACTTGATTAGATTTTGGGTGAAATTGGCCAAAGGTCAAAGGTCAAGGTCAAATAATTAAATTGTACCTGTTTACATGATAACTCAAGACTGGATTCAGCAAATTTCACCAAACTTTGTCTGAGGATGATGTATGATGGGACAATTGATTAGTTTTTGAGTGAAATTGGACAGAGGTCAAAGGTCAAATATCAAGGTCAAATCCTAAAATTTATCTGTTTAAGTGATAACTCAAAACTGGATGAAGCAGCTTTCACCAAACTTGGTCCAAGGATGATGTATGATGGGGCAATTAGTTGAGTAGATTTTAGGGATAAGGGTATATATTTTACAACTCATGAAAATCTGAATGATTGTTTAGGGTGGAAAAAATGGAAGGGTCATTACCGCTACTCATTTAGGGTCTATTTTGAAAGTTCATGAACGAGCATGGTGTCCACATTGCAATGGCAGTTGCCCCCCCCCCCCCCCCCCCCCCCCTCGGGAATTGTAATTGATGTGATGAATTATGGGTGCTCGTGTGGTATCATATCTGTGATGTACAAAACCCGAACAAGCCATGATGTCCACACTCCAGGACTCGGGGTCAGGACCTCAGAGGGAGTATTGGTCATCATCATACATGTGCCTTTCTCAACATGAGTGGTAGGGTAGGCAGGTACATGTGTCTCGCATCAGTTCTGCCCTACATGTACAAAGCTCCCATTTGTTGCCGACAAGTGTAGTTCATGTCATGGCTCCTCCAGTCGCCCTCCATTCCTACAAGCACTTTTCATGCTCACTGCTAGCAGCCATACCTTTTAGATATGAAATTAAAACAAACAAATTGACAAAAACAATTTCATTATTTCACTGGAAAGTATGAGTTTTGGAAAAAAAGGCCACTTCCTGCATTTGCCACATCAGCAAAAGTAAATTTGTTTCATGTGCTGTATTTTTATGAAGTTGCATGTTCTATATAGGACCTAAATTTTTTAAAAGCCTTCTCAGTCAACATTGGAAGGCAGTGTCTAACTTTGTTCAATCTAAAATTGTTGAATTGTACTAATCTAAAGTTTCATTATATAAAATCAATGCAGATTGCAAGAATTCTTATAGAGAACCAATATTAACAAAAACATTTTGAATCAGCAATGTGACAATAGGCCTCCTCCAAAATCCAAATGCAAATTTGCCAGTATTCTGCACATAAATAGTACTTAGTAGCATTACGTTTAACTAGTATTAAATTTGCATTCTACATTTCTAGGTTGTTATGTTTCCAGTTCCTCCTTTTTATCCATGAAACATCACCACACACTTGCATGACAACAAAGTTCGAGAATTCATTTTTAGAATAGATTGTAACAATGAACACTGTTACAGTTTAAGGGTAAAGGCTTCATTTAGACTAATAGCAGGATAACATGATATATCATTTATTTCGCAATGTCACTCATTTATCATTATCACTAACGACTGATACATGAACATGCAATCTTCTTGAGTACACACAGCCTCATACTCACAGGCTGTAACACACTAATATGCATGGGTTAGACTGCTTTGTGTTCCATGTGGGCCATGGGCTCTGACCTTGTCCTTGTCTGTGAGAATTGTAACATTGTCATTGGCAGTGTCAACGACAATAGATTAATTGTGACAATGAATAATATCCTGCCAGTACTAAACCTTGGGTGAAGCCGTAATTATGTCGAACTTGGATTTCTGTTTAAGTTACACATGTTAGTTGCAAGTTATTACATTGATTCTGACAAGTATTGTCTTTGTATTTTGTAATGCCCACAGTAGATCTTGATTATTACGGCAAAATTTAGGAAGAATCTTGCAAGTCCTGTCAAGCACAGTCCTGAGCTGATTCCAGTTAGAATATTGTTTCCTTTGATTTAAGGTTGCATTTTCTTCTAACCAGCTAATAAGCTACATGTATCTGCATATTCAAAAATCAAATCGAATAAAATCAAGAGATGGGGTTTGATCCCTTCCCGCACGGGCGGGCAATGCAACAGGCCCCCGGAATCTCGCCCCAGTTACCGTATCGCGAGCTCCGTCCTCCCCCGGGTCCGTCGGCCTGCCTACACGCGATAATGCGGCCCGTACCGATTTGGCCCCTGTACTTCAACAATCCCGATGCCGAACCCATGATAGGACTTCCCCCCGTCGGAGAGAGGGGGAAGATATTGGGTCTCACTTCCACTCTCGCGATCCTACAATCAGTTTGGGTGGTTATTCCGATGATGAGTTTGGATACCGCCCCCCAAAAATAGCCTCTCGTGCAAATACTCGACACACAAAATTCTTGCACAGAATAGCTACCGTGCAAAAAACAGAAGAATGGGATTAGATTGATGTGGTACAACTACTCATCATTTCATCACTCTAAAGTGCTGGAGAGATACTGTTCAAAATACAGTGTACTTTTACATCCTTTGTAAAACGAAAGTTTAACCATGGTATTATAACTAGTGCTTTCATGCTATCATAAAACCACGGTTAAAATCGTGGTTTTATAACTATCATTTTTACACTATCATAAAACCATGATGAATTAATCTTGGTTTTATAACGATGGTTTTCAACCTTAGTAGAACGAGAGTTACACCATGGTTTCCTAACCATTGTTTTTATACTATTGTGAAGCCATGGTCACAACCATTGTTATATTATTATGTTATTTTTACCAAAGTAAAACGATAGTTCTGTTGTGGTTTTCTCGCCATTGTTTTTTTAATTTCTTAAAACTGTGGTATAACAATGATTTTTATGCCTCCGCAACGAAGTGGCCGGAGGCATTATGTTTTCGGGTCGTCCGTCCGTCCGTACGTCCGTCCGTCCGTACGTACGTCCGTCCCGTTTTGTTTTTGTCAATATCTCAAGAACCGTGTGGTGGTTTTACATCAAACTTGGTATGAGGGTATATCCTTGGGGGATAATACTTTGTGTGGATTTTAGGGTCACAGGGTCAAAGGTCAAAGGTCACAGGTTATTTTGTGAAAAAAATTGAAATTCCACATATTTCTCCATATCTCGCAGATGGTTCAAGGTATCTTCATAGAACTTAGTATATATGCTTGTACCGATGGGCAGTGATTATCTAGGGAAGTTGGGGGTCATGGGTCAAAGGTCAGGGGGGTCAAAGGTCAAGGTCAACTCCTCAAAATATCACTACTTTCCTTAAAATGCAATATGCCTGAAGGTTTTTTTTTTTTTTTTTAAACTGGATGTATGGCATGTATTACCCAATATATATTTTTTGGGAAGTTTCTTGCCAAAAGGTCAAGTGAAAGTGCTAAATTGCACTTTTTCCTCCATATCTCGAAAGTAACTCAAGGTATCATCATGAAACTTACATATTTATGCATGCTCTACCTAACAGTGATTCTCTGTGGAACTGTGAGGTCAACGGTCAAAGACCAGGTTTAGATAATGCTATTTTCCCATTTGATACTGAAATTATACTTTTTCTCAATACCTTGAAAATTACTCAAAGCATAAACTTATAAAAGGGTCAAAAGTCAAGTAGAAATCATTAGTTCCCCAAATACCTGCACTCTGACATTTGAATAATTCATCCAATTGAACCTAGTTCTAGGAAAGTGAACATTCAGCACATTTGTGGCAAACCTGTCATTTTAATATTTTGCCAATTGTGTGAAACTGTCATCACACATTGTCAAGACATTGTACTATAGACCTATTAGGAGAACCATGCATGATGGCGGAGGCATATCAGTCGCCGTAGCGATATATCTAGTTTAACCATGGTTTTAAAACACTTTCATTAAACCACTGTTAAAGCCATGGTTATATAACCATCATTTTTGTCCCCGCCGAACGAGTTCGATCAGGGGACTATGAAACGGGCTCCGTACGTGTGTGTGTCCGTGTGTCCATCTGTCCGTCCGTCCGTCTGTCTGTCTGTCTGTCTGTGCGTCCGTGTGTGATCAAAATGTTCAATTTGCTACTTCTCTGTCATTTATGAGCCAATTTTGATTCTGTTTGCTTTATATGATAGCACTACATGGGAGCTTTGAAACTTCTACACAGAATTTCAGTTGTGACCTTTGACCTTGACCTTTGACCTATATTGTACATTTTGCTTCAAAATGCTACTCCTTCGCCATTTCTAACCCGATTTCGATTCCGTTTGCTTTATGTGATGGCACTAGGTGAGGGCTTCAAAACTTCTACACAGAATTTTGACCTTTGACTTCTTTGACCTTTGACCTTGATTTTTGACCTATATTGTACATTGACTACAAAATGCTACTCCTTCGCCATTTCTAACCCGATTTCGATTCCGTTTGCTTTATGTGATGGCACTAGGTGAGGGCTTCAAAACTTCTACACAGAATTTTGACCTTTGACTTCTTTGACCTTTGACCTTGATTTTTGACCTATATTGTACATTTTGCTACAAAATGCTACTCCTTCACCATTTCTAACCCGATTTCGATTCCATGTGCTTTATGTGATGTTACTAGGTGAGGGCTTCAAATCTTCTACACAGAATTTTGACCTTTGACTTCTTTGACCTTTGACCTTGATTTTTGACCTGCCTTGTACATTTTGCTACAAAATGCTACTCCTTTGCCATTTCTAACCCAATTTCATTTCCATTTGCTTTATGTGATGGCACTACAGTCTGTAGGTGAGAGCTTCAAAACTTCTACACAGAATTTTGACCCTGGACTTCTTTGACCTTTGACCTCAATTTTTGACCTATATTGTACATTGGCTACAAAATGCTCCTCCTTTGCCATTTCTAACCCGATTTTGATTCCGTTTTCTTTATGTGATGGCACGAGGTGAGGGCCTCAAAACTTCTACACAGAATTTTGGCCTTTGACTTCTGTGACCTTTGACCTTGATTTTTGACCTATATTATAAATTGGCTATAAAATGCTACTCCTTCGCCATTTCTATCAAAACCCGATTTCGATTCCATTTGCTTTTTGTGATGGCACTAGGTGAGGGCTTCAAAACTTCTACACAGAATTTTGACCTTTGACTTCTTTGACCTTTGACCTTGATTTTTTACCGATATTGTACATTTTGCTTCTAAATGCTACTTCCGGCAGGGACATATTTTACGCACCGCGTAATTTTCTACTTTTCCTTGTTTAACTATGATAAAACCATGGTTAATATCATGGTTAATACTCATCATTTTCATCCTTTGTGAAACGAAAGTTTAACCATGGTATTATAACTAGTGTTTTTATGCTATCATAGAACCACAGTTAAAATCATGGTTTTATTACTATCTTTTTTACACTATCATAAAACCATGATAAAATCATGGTTTTATAACGATGGTTTTCAACCTTAGAAGAACGAGAGTTACACCATGGTTTTCTAACCATTGTTTTTATACTATTGTGAAACCATGGTTACAACCATTGTTATATTACTATGTTATTTTTACCAAAGTAGAATGATGGTTTTGTCATGGTTTTCTCACCATTGTTGCTTTAATTTCTTAAAACTGTGGTATAACGATGATTTTTTTAAACCATGGTTTCAAAACCGTCGTAAAATGAAAGTTTTATCATGTTATCATAACTATGGTATTGTAACAATGGTATTACCACACTTCCGCCACACATTTACCATGGTTACGAATTAAAAATCATGGACTACCATCGATCCATTGTAAAACCATCCATAACCATGGTTATGCCATGGTTACGGTTGTAAAACCATGTGGGTTTTTTTTATAAGGGTCGAACCCTGGCACCCTGGAATGCGTACCGCTTTTAAGTTCCGGAAAGAGGATCATGGCAAAATGGGTTTTTTTTTATAAGGGTCGAACCCTGGCACCCTGGAATGCGTACCGCTTTTAAGTTCCGGAAAGAGGATCATGGCAAAATGGCAAAATTAATCATAATTTACACGTGTATCTCATATAACCTCTATCTACAATGTATGCTTCTCAACTGGTGAACCCAAAATCCTATGTGCAAGCGAGACAATAATAGCAGGCCTACTATACACACACGTATAACAACATATGCAAAATATGACCATGCAATTTAATTACCCAACCTTCAACTGCAACGCTACTGTTAACCATTGCTGAATCCCCCCCCCCCCTTAGATTCTAGTCACATTAGTAACCACAAATAACTTACATCAGTTATATTTTCTTTGATCTGAACAACAACCATGCAATATCAGTGTATCTTTACTTCGTGAAAATTTCCCAATCTAATCAGTGATAATATTTAAACAAAACCAAAAACCAATGCATGACTCATCAGAACGAAGCAGAGGAAGAATCACATCTCCCTTTGAATGCATAAACAATGTTTAATTTAATTTAATTTATTCTTTTCATAATGCAAAACATCTATACAGCGTTACTCATACCTGAATCCAACAAGGGAAACTCTGTGAGTTCTTGCTTTTCAGAACATGTTGTACAAACCTGCTGCAATATACAACGATAACACAAATTAGTCATCTCACAGTACGATGCATCATGATTATAACTACTACATTTAATGTAAAATGTGACCAAAACTGTCGAAGCAGTGAAACGTACATGCCCCTCACTGTACGTAGAGTGTCTTTTGTTTCTCTTTGTTCCTCTACAATTCCTCAACTGCAGTTTGCCAAGGCATTTTTATCAGCAAAGTGAACAGGCTATGATTTGTTGACTAACTACTGACCAAAATCTGTACTTTTGCCTGCCTATGGTCACTCTCTTGGGCGAGGCAAATCCCTCGTGAGTAACTGGACATAAAACATAAATCAACTTTTGTGACTGTTGCCAAGTGACCTAATTTTTTTCTCTTCCTACTTTGCCATACCATATTCGATAAGGCTGATGCAAACTTTTCTTTCCCTTTTTCCCTCCATCTCTCTTCTCCTCTCACTCGCTCCCTGCTTCTCTTCTTTTTTCCTCTCTCCATTGACCGAAAGCGACTTGATAAAGTACACAGAGCATGAGTCATAACCAAGATGGTAGTCGCTCACTCCTAGTACCCATCATCGTTGACGGAAACTTTTGAACACCATTATCACTTCTTGATGCCAAATTACAAACACAATATCAACACCTATGGTCGACAACTTAAAACAAACTCATTCTAACGTGTGGAATTCTTGCAGTGTTGAAATTTTCGCGCACTTTGCACAAACAGAAACTAGCGCGAAAATAAAAGCACACAAACATTTTTGCTGGCCATATGTTCCAGTAGTTGATGTCTTCATTCCGTGGAATTAAAAACGTGCGAAAGTCTTCTTACCAGCTGAGCACGAAAAATTAGTCGTGCAAAAATATCCACCTTTACAGTATACGAAACTAATGTACAGTGAAAACGCAACACAGTAGACCATAAGAGACTCTCTAATACAATGTGCTGAGACACAATTCATTACTGGACGCTTCTTTATCCACTTATAAATTGAATTATTGAATTAATTCATGATTTTCTCCAAAATAGGGATGAGTGTCCAAAACTTTACCTTTTCCTCCAATGCAACACGTGTCCTCTTCCTCTGGCCATTCTTAGAGGGAATGAAAGTCAGACGATCTCTCCGACCCGACCCAAGGAAGATTTCTGACCCAATCACTCTTTTCTTTCTAATTATTATACTTGCTCTAAAATAATCTTAGTTTTCCACAAAGCAAAATAAACTCGAGAATACCTTTCGGGAATCACAATACCAGAAACTACGTACAATGTATGTCTGAAAATATCTTAGCCGATGTTTTTATTTCATAATTTTCTCCTGGAGAGTTACTTGCTTGCCCACAGATGACTGCATGATGTCATCGCAGGTCAAGCGGTTTTCTACAAAATACAACCCAATTAAAGCTATTCTCCCCTAGCTAAACAGCAATATCAATAGATTAACCTGTACGCAAAATCCCTGTTAAATCCCGTTCATGCGCTGTAAGAAAGTGTTCCTTTCCAACCATCTTAATCAGCCATCAGCCAATATTATCAAATTTACTTTAATCAACTGTAAATTTAAATCTTGTCAGTTTTTCATTTCCCATCACAAACTTGATCAGTTTCAATCTTGGTACAGGGCTCACCCATTAATCATGAACTGCTTTAGCGGGGATCCTGATTAAGTGCAACAAAAATGGTGAAACAATCTTTTCTGATTTCTTTTTTCTTTTTTTGACAAACTAAAGACATGGGGGTAATGTGTTCTTCATTACCTGATTTGAACTTCCATGTTGTCAATAATTGTTCCCAGCACTGCTATGTTGGACTCCCGTCTCGGTCTGTCAAATTTGTGCTGGCACCGTTTGCCGTATACAGTATGTCAAAAAAAAATGAAAATCACAATCGGATTTTCGCATTGATAACTTCCAGTATGATCAAACTGTCTGAATGCTATTTCAGAGTTTAAAAATCTTAGCTTCTTGTTTTTTTGGCAGGAAACCCCACCCAATTTGGGTGAGTGGTCACTACAGAAAAATTTGGATTGTTAAAAAGCATGTCATGGGTCAGGTTTTTCCAAGTTTAGCACTTGGATGCACATGGAACTGCATGTGTGTACACAGTGCACGAACTTGGAGGTAAGGGGTTCCAAACATGCTCTACAAAAATCCCAATTTCTCTTTGACCACTGAAGCAAATCAGATGGAGTTTTCTGTGAGATGTAGGTAATAAGTTATAGTTTCATATCCTGAATTGTATTTGGATTGATTCACTGTTTTTAAAGTTATCATTGTGGAGGTCCTGTTGTAATTGTTTTGGGGAACATATGGTATAGCCATGTCAACTGAGAGTAGATTTCAACCTTTTGAGGCATTATATATTTGGCCTACCTCTGGAGCATGTTGGATGTCTCTTCCGTTATCACATTACTCATTTTAGTCCTATTTTTTTAAGAGTTATTCATGTCTTTATTCCATATGTCTGTCTTTGTTATATACCTGGTATTGAGTGAGCACTACAAACTCTCATATAAATGTGTGATGGTTCAGTGTAAACAACATCTCTTGTATTGTTTTCCTGTATGAAGAGTTCCTTTCTGAAAGGTGCTGAATCCATTTTTTATGAAATTGGACTTTTTTACAAATAAGTATTCATGTTTAGTGATCATACACAATAAACTCTTCAAAGTATTGTAATTCTTGTGAGAAAATGGAGAAATCAGGCAATGAGAAATGAAAATTAGTTTGTTTTCTTTTTGTTTTGTTTCGTTTTGTTTTGTTTTGTTTTGTTTTTTGTTTGTTTTCGGGATGCCAAAAGATTAGCCATTTCTGGCTTGTTGTGAAAGGTGCTAAATCCAGCTTGGTCTAATCAGGAACTCATGTTCATGCTTGGCTGCACTTTGACCCCAGAGCAAGGCCAGGGTGGCGAGCTCTCCTAGCTGTGTAGCTTCACAGATGAATCCTGCACATATTACTTGATGATTACTTTACTATCTTTCACATCTACCGTATTCATATAAATCCTTTGGAGAGACTGAGAAAACTGGAGGAGAATGTGTAGAGATAACAAACCATCCAAGAAAAATACATAAATTGACAAAAACTAGTCACTGTAACATTTATATGTTGCCTATCACAATGTTGAAATTTCTGTTCCAAAAGGTGCTAGAATTGGAAAAATTGCCAAGAATACATTTTTTTTTTTGAAAATCATTGTACAATGTAGACATGCAGCTTATTCCAAGACACATTTTCTTAATCCTAATATGGGTATCCCCAATATGGGGTACCATAGAAAGTGGATTTAGCACCTCACGGAAAGGAACTCTTCATATTTTTATGTGCAATTTGTCTAATCTGCAACTCTTTAACCACTAATTGATCCTACATTCTCTCCTATCCTCTCAACACCATAGAACTGGGCTGCCAGCAAGGGGCTTACTGTACTGGTCTTGGTCCTAAATGTTGGTTTCACAGTGCTCTTTACCAGCCTTTTCCTTCAAATGGAAGAGGAAGGAAACTGGGATAGCTGGCCATAACTTTGAGAAACAATATATCAAGGTATGTTTCCAGGTTGTTTGTAGTGGTGAAAGTGGACTACTTCTCAGAATGAAAAAACATGTTCGCTCACTGCAAATTGACAAGCTATTTTTCTCACCAAGTTATATCTGTATCATATTCTGCTTAACTTGATCAGGAGGGAGCCACATTAATACACATGTTAATCTGTATGAATGGATAATTTTGTGTTGAATGACTTCATTATACCCCATACACAAAGTGTATAAGGGGGTACATAGGAATAATCAGCGTGTTGTCGGACGGGCTGTTTGCCATGTATTGCAAATATTGCATCACAAACTCCTACAGTTTTGAAGCAATTTAGATAAAACTTAGGGTTCATGATGACATTGAGGTGTGTATGTGCAAGACATGTTTTTAGCTCACCTGAGCTGAAGGCTCAAGTGAGCTATTGTGATCGCTCTTTATCCACCGTCCAGCGTGCGTCATCCGTCGTGCGTAAACTTTTTACATTTTCATCTTCTCCTTGAGAACCCCATGACCAATTTTCACCAAACTTGGCATGTAGCATTCCTAGGGGGATAGGATCTCAATTTGGTCAAATAGGCACCATTATCCACCTATCCACCAAACCCCCAAAATTAGGGAATATTATTTTTTTAATCTTCTTCTCTAGAACCAGAAGTGATAGAGCTAAGTTGATACTATGAGTTAGTACATTGATAACTATAGTTTCAAGTTTGTTCATAGCAGAATCAGGGGTGCCCCCCACGGGAGGGGGCCTAATGGGGTGTGGGCCTGTTGCTATGCAAGACACTGTGTTGTAACTGCATTGCATTGCCAAGCTAACTGCATATTTTCTTTAAAATCTTGTGGAGTGAACTACTTCCACAGTTCTGAAGCAATTAATTGAAATCAATTTTGGTGAACATTATGGCATTGAGATGTAGAAGTATAAGACATGTTTTGTATGTTTGTCAGAGAAAGTGTTGCCGCGGTAATCACAATTTTTTGCAAAACTTTGTGGAGCAAACTATTTCCATGGTATTTAAGAAATTTATTTCAAATTAGGTATTTATAATGATCTAAGGTGTAGTTATACAAGACACTCTTTGTATTTGTACCTGACAAGCAGGGTGCTACATAACTTTTTAGCTCACCTGAGCCGAAGGCTCATGTGAGCTATTGCGAACGAGTCCGTTGTCCCCAAATTGATAATTAACCAGAAGTGATAGAGCTAAGTTAAAACAATGAGTCAGTATATTGACTGTTATTTCAAGTTTGTTCATGGCAGACTCAGGGGTGCCCACCCCCCCCCCCCCCCTTGGCACCCAGGGGAGTGGGGTGGGATGGGTCCAAATGGGGACTGAAATTGTACAGTTTCATCTTCTTGACAGCCCCATAATAGATTTTCACCAAACTTGGCAGGTAGCATTGCTAGGGAGGTAGAATCTCAATTTGTACAAATTAGCACCATGCTCCACCTGAGGGGCCCCCAAGGGCCCAATTCCCCAAAATTGAGGAATCTTTAAAAATCTTCTTCTCTTGAACCAGAAGTGATATAGCTAAGTTAATACCCTTGGAACCCAAGGGAGGGGGTAGGGAAGGGTTCTAATGGGGCCTAAATTGTACATTTTCATCTTCTTCTCGAAAACCCGTGTCAAATTTTTCCAAATTAACAGGTAGCATCCCTAGGGGGATAGAATATCAATTCCTTCAAGTGGGCACCATGCCCCACCTGGGGGCTCCAGGAAGGCCCAATTTCACCCACCCCCCAGTAAGGAATCTGTTTAAAATTTCTCTAGAACCAGAAGTGATTACTCTAAGTTCATACAATGTGTCAGTATATTGATGACTGTTGTTTCAAGTCTGTTCGTGGCAGACTCAGGGGTACCCCCCCCCCCTTGGGACCCAGGGGAGTGGGGTGGGATGGGTCCAAATGGGGACTGAAATTGTACATGTTCATATTCTTCTTGAAAACCCTGTGATGAATGTTCCACCAAAGCTAGCATGCCAGGGGATAAAGCATTGCAATTCCTTCAACTGGGCACCATGCTACCCCCTTTGGGGCCCCTTGGGGTCCAATCCCCCCCCCCCCCCAACATTAAGGAATATTTACAAATCTTCTTCTCTAGAACCAGAAGGGATAAAGCAAAGTTAATACTAGGAGTGTGTACATTGATGACTTAAGTTCCAAGTTTGTTCATTGCAGATCCAGGGCTGCCCCCATGACTCAAGGGGGGGGGGGGGGGGGGGGGGGAGTTCAAATGCTGGCCTAAATTGTACATTTTCATCTTCTTATTGAAAACAACAGAATGGATTTTTACCTAACTTGCATGCAAGTAGCATTCCTAGGGGGATATGATCTCAATGTGTTTGAATGGGCACCATGCTCCCCTTGGGGGCCTTTAGGGGGCCCAAACCTCCTAAAGTAAAAATATTTGATTACATTCTTCTCTAGAATCAGCAGTGATAGAGCTTTAAGTGTTTTTTATGCCTCCCCCACAGTGGTGCCGGAGGCATTATGTTTTCGGGTTGTCCGTCTGTCCGTAATGAATTTTGTGGACAGCGTAACTAAAAAACCTTTGGCGGTATCCTAATGAAACTTGGCATGTATGTGTATTAGGAGGTGAAGTTGTGCCTATCAACTTTTGGGTGCACATGCTCAAGGTCAAAAGGTCAAGGTCAAATGCTTAAAATTTCACTATTTCCCCCATATCTATGCAATGCCTGAAGATATTTTCTTTAAACTTAGTGTATACATGTATTAAATTACCCAATTAAAATTCTCTGGTGAAAGTTTGGATCATGAGGTCAAAGGTTAAAGGTCAAAAGGTCAAGTAAAAATGTTGAAATTTTACTTTTTTCTCCATATCTTGGAAATTGTTCAAGGTATCTTCATGGAACATAGTATATAAGCATTTACTGACGGGCAGTGGTTATCTAGGGAATTTGGGGTTCATGGGGTCAAAGGTCGGGTCAAAGGTCAAGGGCAATACTCAAAATTTTACTATTTCCCTTATGTATGCAATGCCAGCAGGATCATTATTTTTAAACTTGGTGTATGCATGTATAACCCAATAGAGATTCTCTTGGATTTTTTTTTTTTGCCAAGAAGGTCAAAGGTCAAAAGGTCAAAGATCAAGTGAAAGTGCTGACATACTTCTTTCTCCATATCTCGGAAGTGGCTCAAGTTATCTTGAAACTTTGTACGTATTTATGTATGTTCTGCCTGACAGTGATTCTCCTATAAATCTTAGGGTCAAAGGCCAGATGAAAATGACAACAATTTACTGTTCAATACAGAAATTGCACTTTTTCTCCATACCTTGAAAATTACTCAATGCATAAACTTATGAAAGGGTCAAAGTCAAGTTAAAGTTCTTAAATCCCCAAATACATGCTCTCCTATTCATCCAATTGAACATAGGTCAAGGAAGGTGAACATTCAACACATTTGTGACAAACATGTCATTTCAATATTTTGCCAATTTTGTGCAAATGTAATCACACATTGTCCACATGTACTATAGACCTATTAGAAGAATCATGCATTATGGCGGAGGCATGCCAGTCGCCATAGCGACATTTCTAGTTCCAACCTGTGATAGAATATGCAAATGGACACTATGCCCCAGCTCTCAAAGCCCCCCCCCCCCCACTCCATCGCAGGTAAAAGTCTGCAAGAATGCATGGAAGGTGAACTTGTAATACTCAGGTGAGCATGAGACCCCCCCCCCCCCCCCCCCCCCGAGTCTCTTGTTTGTGTTTGTCTGAGAAAGTGTTGCCATAGTAACCACAATTTTCCCAAAACCTTGTGAGGTAAACTACTTCCACAGTATCTGAGCAATTTATTCCAAATTTGATACGTATAATCATCTATAGGTGTAGTTATGCAAGCCACTCTGAGTTTGTACCCAACAAGGCGTCGTCATAGTATTCTTGAAAATCTTTTAAAGTGAACTACTTTCACAATTTTGAAGCAGTTGAAATCAAATTTGGTGGAGATTATGTCATTGAGGTGTAGATGTGTAAGACATGTTTTTTTTTCTCTTCATTTTGCTTTACTTACCTATCCATATAATGATTGCCATTCTAAAGCCGATTAGAATCGCCCCCGGTAGCTTAAAAGTTCTTTGAACCCCTATTGCCCCGGCAATGCTAGGGAAACCCCTTACACACTCCCCCATCAAGGCCCGTGCGCGCGTGATCTCTTCCTCTTTATTCTGCTGCACATAAAGTGTCACATGCCCACCGAAGTAGCTCTCCAAAGACAGATAAGATTTATCTTTTATACATCCTTTTCCCGATTTTTGGGTCAGATATTATACAGGGAGATTGATTCTTCTACTATTGAACTTTCTAACTTCCTGCTTAGCCGAATATTAGTTAACCTGTTTGCTTCCCATGTAGTGCAAAATGCTGAACTCTTCTCGGTCTTTGCCTCCCCGCTCAACTCTGGAGGCAGACAACAGCGATAAACCGAATCCGAGTTCCAATATCGTACCCACAGCTAAAGCAGGGCAGGGTGGGAAGAAAAGACCTAACATCCCACTACTCCTGCCTCTGAACCTCCCCCTACAAAAGGGAAAATTTTTTCATGCAGGCATTACAGACAGTTTTTCTTAGGCAAAGCCAAGGAACCCTTCCCGCATGGGCGGGCGATTCTGCACATTCCTCGCGCTTCCCAGCCTTACAGCAATCTGTCAGCTACACTCCGGGGAACCTTCCCCGCATAGACGGGCAATTCCACAGGCCCCCGGAACCCTGCTTCAGCCACCGTATCACGAGCTCCGGCTTCCCCCGGACACGTCTGCCTTCATACACGCGAGGTTACCGCTCACACTGACTCAGCCCATAACAGACAATCACGAAGCCAAATCCGAGATAGGACTTCCCCCTGCCGTCGCGAAGGGGAATTACGATATCAGGTCTCGCCACCACTCTCGCGAACCAAATAACTGTTAGTTTCGGTGATTATACGATGATGAGTTTGGCTATCACTCACCCAAAATAGCTTCTCGTTCGAGAAACTGGGCAGAAGATGGTACATTTACAAGTTTTCCATCCTCTCACTCAGTGCACTCTGTCAGATCAGATAGTCATGAAAGCCATTTTACCAATGATCAACCTCCCTCCGAGAATGAAAAAAAAAAATAGGCAGATAGAAGGGATGGTCAGGCAGCCGCTGAAAAACTTATTAATTAAGTACTGCCCTCAGTGAAAGGCCAAGTGTACCGATGCTGAGGGAAACAATGACGCCAAGCTTATATTTTACCTGGACTCTGAATTGTCTGCTCATAGTCAGGGACCCAGCGCAGTGAAACTTGACACCCTTTTTGCTGCATGCTATAATAAACTGGCTCACTCATCCCTGGATCCACGCTCATTTTGACATGACTTGCTCTTCGACAACAAGGACTTTAATGCCATATTTAGCACCCCCATAGTCCCAGAGGCAGCATTCCACGTGGGAGATGCATGTGCCCATAAAACTAACTTCAATGGAATGAGGTTAGCAGCGTATCAGAGTTATTTGATCACAGCCCAAAGGGAATCAGACCGCCTAGCAATCGACAAAGAAGATCAGAAAAAGATTTCTGACCTACATCTCCGTATCTCGGACTTTCAGTATGAACAGCTGCCCGAACACCATTACTGTGCACCAAAATCTGCAGAGCTCTGGTAATAGAACAGCTCAAGCTAGAAAATCTTTTTGCTGGAAAGTTTCAGCATGTGCTGGATGACACCATTGCGGCAATAGTTTGCACAGCAGACAAGACCTAATACAAACTGAGCAAGTCCAACCGCCCCTTTCGGCCCTCAAGGGAGCAAATACCTCCGCAGTCAGGAGCCCTCTGTGAAGGTGGTTATTCTCAAGGTTTCTCATATCAGAGACAACTGTACAATCAGTCCTACAGGCCATAAGGTAGAGAGTGGAAGACCGTTTAGAAGACCTCAGGGCCATCAGTCAGCCCCCCTAAAACGCAGTCAACCACCCCTCAGCAGGACCACTCATTGCAGTTATGACTATCTAAAATTGCATTCAGGGCAAACCCCAGTAGGGGGCAGATTCAAAGTATTTGCCCAGCAATGGTCACAGATAACGACAGACATTTAGTTCTTTAAATGCTGAACCGCTACATTGCAAACTCAACATTCAAAATGGAAAATTTTTGTAACAAACATGCAACAAACGACTGGGCAGCATCCATAGATCTAGTAGACACCTATCTTCATGTCCCCATTGCTCGTGCTGCACAGCATCTTTTCAGCTTTGCAGTGGGAAACAAAATGAACCAGTATCGGGCTCTGCCGTTCAGTACGTCTCAAGACTACACCCCGTATATTTACATAAGGGACTCGATGACAAAAGTTATCATTTTTACAAGAAATATGACACAGGCTGTTCGTAGTTGGCTTACCCCAAATGCCTTACAGGAGGGAAAGCCTTTCATACCCCCAGTCCCATCCCTGAATATTCTCACAGATTCATCAAGCATGGGGTGGGGTGCAGTGCTAAACTTGGACCAAGTTCAAGGAACTTGGGGAGAAAAGGAAAAAGGTCGGTACATAAACATTTTAGAAATGCAGGCGATGCAAAATGCTCTGTATGCTTTTAAAGACATAGTTCGGAATGGAGCAGTTCTGATAAAGTCAGACAATCTCACAGTAGGGTTTATAGTGACCTCGTCTACAGCCACTATGTCTATTTTCCAATTGGTCTACTGGCATATCGTCTATTACCGATTCGTCTAATACCCATTTGGTCTACAACTCGTTTTGTCCAGTACCCATATTGTCTAATAGTCACTTTGCCCACTACCCGTACTGTCTAATACCCAACTTGTCTAAGGAGCATTTCGTCTACAAAACAATTGATCTAATAGCCAAATCGTCTACACTCACAATGTCTATTTGCCATGTCGTCTAATATCTATTTTGTCTACTACTAGTTAGTCTACTCATACCTCGTCTACAAGTCATTTAGTCTACATTCACTTTGTCTAGTTATCATATCGTCCAACCCTTAGTTTGTCCATACCCAATATGGTCTATACCCATCTGGTCTACTCCCAACTCGTTTACTCCCAATTGGTCTACTCCCAACTGGTCTACTACCAACTGGTCTACTCCCAACAGGTCTACTCCCAATTGGTCTACTCCCAACTGGTCTACTCCCAATTGGTCTACTCCCAACTGGTCTACTCCCAACTGGTCTACTCCCAATTGGTCTACTCCCAATTGGTCTACTCCCAACTTGTCTACTCCCAATTGGTCTATACTCGTCTATACCCAATTGGTGTACTCCCAACTGATATAGTTTTACTCTCAACAATTTACCCAAACTGATCATTTGCATCAGGTCATGCTAATAACCTTTTGTGTGTGTGTGTGTGTGCATTTAACCATTTACATACATCAGTACGTGGCAGACAGAATAAAGAATACTGATAATGTACTTCTAAAGTGTTCCTTTTCATTTTTACCATACTTATGATTGTGTATCAAAGTTGAATGGATGGAGTGTTGAAGTTTGGACATATAAATGCTTATTTAGGGTTCCTCGCGAAACATGTATTGAGTACATTGCAGGCAAGTAAATTATTCATCTTAGTAGTAGCTATATATTGTGAATGAGTCATATTTTTGTGTATATGTTTCAACCCTTTTTTTTGTGCATTTAACCATTTACATACATCAGTACATGGCAGACAGAATAAAGAATACTGATAATGTACTTCTAATGTGTTCCTTTTCATTTTTACCATACTTATGATTGTTTATCGAAGTTGAATGGATGGAGTGTTGAAGTTTGGACATATAAATGCTGCATGATTGCTTCTGATATAAATTACACATCCACCACAAAAATAACACAGCAAGTTTTTCACACTGTGACATTATCTTTTTTTCCTAAAAAATTGTCATAATTAGAACATAAAAACTTAAACCAAATGGGGCACCAAGAGTGCTCAACCTATTTCACTGGGAAAAAAGAAACTGGATGAAGTAGACTTAAATAACAAAAAAAAAAAAAAAATATATATATATATATATATATATATAACTAGTAGTAGACCAGTTGGGAGTAGTCTAGTTGGCAGTAGACGAGTTGAGTGTAGACTAGTTGGGAGTAGACAAGTTGGGAGTAGACCACTTGGGTGTAGACGAGTTGGGAGTAGACCAATTGGGAGTAGACGAGTTGGGAGTAGACCAATTGGGTGTAGACCAGTTGGGAGTAGACCAGTTGGGAGTAGACCAGTTGGCAGTAGACCAGTTGGGAGTAGACTAACTGGTTATTAGACTAATTGACTATTAGACAAGGTGGTTGTAGACCAATTGGCTATTAGACAAAATGAGTTGTAGACTATTTTATTCATAGACCTAATGATTAATAGACGAAATGGTCAATAGACATAATGGGTGTTGGACGAAATGTGACTTAGACAAATTGGACATTAGATAAAATGGCTAGTAGACGAAATGACAATTAGACTAATTGGCATATAGACAAAATGGTTGGTCGACGAGTATGTAGTAGACGAAGTGAGTTTAGACGAGATGGCATTAGACTAGGTGGACAGTGGACAGGGTGGTTGTAGACGAGGTGCCAGTATACCCACAGTAGTGTCCTATGTAAACAAACAAGGGGGGGCACAAGATCAAAACATTTGTGCAGTCTAACCCTAGAGATTCTAAATTGGTGTGATACTGTGGAAACAAGACTATTAGCCTCACACATACTGTAATGTATGTGACTCCAGGTGGAGCCCTCCACATAATGAGTAATAATGTGCCACTGCAAAGTACTGTGTAACAGGCTATGGCAATACATACACACACACACATTATACACACTGGCTGGATAGCCATAAGCAACATGGCTGAGCAAGAGAGTTGTTCTGAATAAAGTACTACCGATTCGCAGCCATGGTGTAACTGTCTGGTTTTGTCAACTTGCCTACCAAGCTAGCTAAGTTCCTTTCACAATGCAACACAACTCATCTTGACATGGTGGCAGCAAGTGGGTCGTTCCCACCCTAGACTACTGAGATGTCAGCTAGCTGAGCATGGGCATTTGCACCTTCCAGGTACCTACACTGAGTGTATGCATTACATGGACACATGAGTATACAATATACAGTGTACTGTCAGTGCACAGGGAGTTCTCAGTGTGTGATATAGTAGAGCCAGCATTGGGTCTATACAGCACCAGGCATGATGGCTGAGTCACCGAAAATGAGCTGGGATGAACCAGACCTAGCAGATTCGTTGGGCTTGTTTAAACAACAGTGTGAGCTGTATTTCTCTGTTAAGAATGTGAAGCAGGACAAGCAGGTGGACCATGTCCTTCTGTTTATGGGCCCCACAGGGATTCGTATTTTCAACTCGTGGGATCTTCCTGATGATGAAAAGAAACGCATCGAGGTGGTGTGGAGACGTTTTGAGGCCCATGTACGACCAAGCGTCAATTTTCGGGTGGCTCGTTTGTACCTTCAGAAGCTACAACAGAAACAGAACGAGTCGATGGATGACTTCATGGCTCGCCTAAAGCTCCATGCCAAAACATGCCAGTTTCGAAACGACAGAGAGCTGTCCGACCGGGTGATTGAACAATTCATTGCTGGGACGGTGCACGTCGAGCTGCAAAAACAGCTACTTGCACAGGACGAGAAACTTGACATGGACGCATGCCTGAACATCGCACGAACACATGAAGCTTCACAAGCACATATGCGCCAGCTTGCAGACGTGTATCAGACCCCACACACAGTCCACGCAATCCAGCATAAGCAGAAATGTGGCAATTGCGGACGCAGTCATCCCTCCAAACCTCGCAGTCTGTGCCCAGCTTATCAGTCAACATGTAATCTGTGCGGAAAGCTGAATCATTGGCAGAAATGTTGTCGCTCAGGACTCCAAAATGAATCGAAATCGCAACGTGGGCGTGCTCCAAACCGAGGTCGAGGACGCGGTCGCGGTCATGGCCAGCATTCGACATTCCATCGTCACCAATACCCGCAACGTGACCAGAATGTGCACTCGATATCAGACTCTAAGTCAAAGGAAGTGACTGAACCATTCGAGCGGCTCACACTAGATGCAGTCCAGAAATCGGTTGACACATTGTCTAGGTCACCGAATGAGGCATTTGCACACATCGAATTGCGCCAAGATAGACAACGCCGCATATTAGAGATGAATGCCAAAATCGACACAGGGGCACAGGCAAATGTCATTCCATTGCGGTCTTACCAGAAGATGCATCCCGAGTGCATTGATAAGGATGGGAATCCAGTGCCAGGCCAGCTGACACCATCCGAATGTGCGCTCACAGCATACAACGGGACTAACATTCAGCACTATGGGACTATGCAGCTGCCGTGCAGGAGCTCGAAGTCGGACTGGATGACTGCAACCTTCTATGTCTGTGATACCTCGGGACCTGCTATTATAGGTCTCCAAACAGCTCTGGACTTGGAACTTGTGACACTCAATTATGCAATTAACACGTCACGCAGTTCAGCACCCATCAACTCCGTTGACCAGCTCAAGGCAGCATACCCCGACCAGTTCGACGCCATTGGGGACTTCCAGAATCCATACCACATAGTGCTGAAAGATGGTGCACACCCAGTTGTGCACGCACCACGCCGATGTTCCATACACATCAAAGACGAGCTGAAAAGTGAGCTGGACCGAATGGAGGCTAATGGTGTAATTCGTCGCGTGACTGAGCCAACAGACTGGGTGAGTAGTCTGGCAATCTCTCGTAAGGCTAATGGTCAACTTCGCATCTGTCTTGATCCCAAGGAGTTAAACCAGCAAATCAAGCGATGCCACTACAGGACACCGACAATTCCTGATATAACCCATAAGCTGTCTGGCGCGAAGGTCTTCAGCAAGCTAGACGCTAAGCATGGCTACTGGTCGGTGCCCCTGGATGAGGAGAGTGCCCTTCTCACGACCTTCAACACCCCATTCGGGCGCTATTGCTATCGACGGATGCCGTTTGGGTTAGCAATGAGCCAGGATGTCTTCCAGCTGCGGATGGACCAAATTCTCGAGCAGTGTGATGGCGTAATTGGCATTGCTGACGACATCGTGGTCTTTGGTGACACCGAAGAATCACACGACAAACACCTGCACCTACTGATGGATGTCGCAAAGAAATCCGGGCTCAAATTCAACAGCAACAAATGCGCCATCAAGCAGAAGCAGGTTGCATTCTTCGGCATGTTATACGATGAACAGGGCATGCATCCAGATCCGGCCAAGGTAAGCGCCATCAGAGAAATGGCGCCACCACGCGACAAAGCGCAGCTGCAGCAGTTCCTCGGCATGGCCACATATTTGAGCCCATTCATCCCTAAGATGTCGGCCACCACAGCTGATCTACGTGAGCTTCTCCGGCAAGACAGCAGTTTCGTGTGGAGCGAGGGTCACCAACGCGCTTTCGACACCATACGCGAGCAAATTTGTGAATCCGCGACCCTCCGATACTTCGACCCGAACAAGGCAACAACCATCCAGGTTGACGCCTCATCACGCGGGCTTGGAGCAACGCTGCTCCAAGACAATCAACCTGTCGCGTACGCATCGAAGGCACTGAGCGACGCAGAAACGCGATATGCCAACATCGAGAGGGAAATGTTGGCCGTGGTATTCGGCTGTGAGCGTTTCCATACATTCGTCTACGGCAAGCAGTTCAAGGTAGAATCTGACCACAAGCCACTGCAGATGATACACCTAAAGCCGCTCACATCGACTCCACCTCGTCTTCAACGTATGCTTTTGCGTTTACAGCCGTACGATTTTGTGCTGTGCTATCGCCCAGGCACGCAAATCCCCATCGCAGACGGTCTATCGCGATCTCCAGCGCAGGACAAGAAGCACATACCTCTCGACATGCAAATCAACCTTGTGCAGTTCTCAGCAAAGCGACTCGCAGACATCAAGCATGAAACAGAGCGTGACCCCGTGCTACCAGAGCTCAAGCGTGTCATCACTACAGGGTGGCCAGAAAAGCGAAGCGAATTACCACCCGATCTCAGACCATACTGGTCATTTCGCGATGAGTTAGCGATCGAAGATGGCATGATCATGAAAGGAAATCGTGTCATAATACCGAATGCAATGCACACATACACGCTGTCCAAGCTGCATGAAGGCCATCAAGGAGCAACCAAAACTAAGCTAAGAACGAAGGACTGCGTGTACTGGGCAAACATCAACAGCGATATCGATGATCTCGTGCGAAATTGCGAGATATGCCAGGAAAATCAGCGATCGCAGCCAAGGGAGCCCTTGGTAAACCACGACATTCCAACCCGTCCATGGCAGATCCTTGCTACAGATTTGTTTCACCTCGGAGGAAATGATTATCTCATCATCGCAGATTACTACTCCAAGTTCCCGTTTGTGCGTAAACTACGTTTGAACGCCTCCAGTAGTGACGTCATAAGCGCAACGCAAGAGATTTTCGCAGAGCATGGTGTGCCTGAGAAAATGATCAGCGACAACGGTCCGCATTTCGCGTCAGCAGCATACAGCGCATTCGCAGATGGATGGGGCTTCACACACACGACGTCGTCTCCCCATTTCCCCCAGTCTAACGGTTTTGTAGAGCGTTCAATACAAACCGTCAAGCAGACCATGAAGAAGGCGAAGGCTAGCGGTCAAAATGTGAACATGGCCCTTTTGTGTCTGAGAACCACCCCCATTGACAGTGAAATCCCATCTCCTGCTGAGCTTCTGTGTGGACGAAAGTTCCAGAGCAATCTTCCTGTCAGAGTAAAAAACAATGCCACACACAAAGAGCAAACCTATCAGCGTTTTCAGGAGCGACAGCACCAGCAGAAAGCCTACTTTGACCGTACAGCCCATCATCTACGACCGCTTGTCCCTGGACAACTCGTTCGCATACAGGATTCGCGTACAGGTTTGTGGACACCAGCTCAAATCAAACGCCAATGTGATGAGCCACGTTCATTCATTGTGGTTACGCCAAATGGCCGCGAGCTCCGCCGCAACCGCGTACACATTCGCGACATAGAGCCTAACAGGGGACAAGATAGATTTGAGGCTGTAGCTTCTCACTCTGACCCCTCCCCCGTACAGACCACAGGTCAAAATGACAATGGACCCACAACCACCCGTTACGGCAGGCAAATCAAAGCCCCTAACAGGTTGGACTTGTAAGCTACAGTGTAACAGTAGTGATGTTAACAGGACGCACACATATTGTAATCATTGATCGGTATGTGATAACATATTGCAACACTTTTGTACATGTATAATGATAGAGGTGGTTACCAGGTATGCCTGTGCATGGCACTGTATTACCGAGACCGGTTAAATTACATGTCTTATTGTAAAGCATAAACGTTGATGGATAAACGCAAGTGAGCAATTCCGATCTGAAGAACCATTGACACACACTATATGTTATGTACAAGTATAATAGGCAATAGATATCATAGTCCATCAAAGAAATGAGAAAGTGACTCATTTGTGTTTAAATTTACCACATATGTTACAATGATGTTATTGTGTGAAACCGTAAGAAAGTCACTCATTTGTGTTACTAGTATTATATGCGATACAATATGGTGTCATACATAAGAAATGAGAAAGTCACTCATTTGTGTCATGCGATACCACATGGTACAGTATGTTGTCATACACAAGAAATGAGAAAGTCACTCATTTGTGTTACGCGATACAGTATGTTGTCGTACATTGTACATAAGAAATGAGAAAGCCACTCATTTGGTTTCAGGATACGACATAATGAGAAAGTCACTCATTCCTGTATAAAGTGTAAAATATGTTGAAGCATTGATAGATTCATACTTAGAGGCACTAGAGTACGATAGTTTGAAAGGCAGTTAAACACTTTGATGCCAAATGGATGGTGTGCTACATGCAAGGTTTTGAGGCAAGATACCGAAAAAAGGGTTTTTGTGTTCAGCCCTTGGGATTTCAAGTTGTACGTATTTGACATACAAGTGTTCAGATGTTTGTCATTAGTGTTTCATTCTTCAGGGATATTCAGACGATACCACGTCCATGTTACGATATTTTAGATAACCTGATGTTCTGTTTTGGTATAAGGCTAGACAATACTTACTGAGATGGTAGGCATGTAGCGCTTATAAAGACAGGTATTGATTTAGAAATGATATCAGAATTGATTGTGTTTTTCCTGTTACAGATAATATAATCTTCATTGATTATTGACAAAGAATGTTTCTTTACAAACAAAGGGGGATGTAATGTATGTGACTCCAGGTGGAGCCCTCCACATAATGAGTAATAATGTGCCACTGCAAAGTACTGTGTAACAGGCTATGGCAATACATACACACACACACATTATACACACTGGCTGGATAGCCATAAGCAACATGGCTGAGCAAGAGAGTTGTTCTGAATAAAGTACTACCGATTCGCAGCCATGGTGTAACTGTCTGGTTTTGTCAACTTGCCTACCAAGCTAGCTAAGTTCCTTTCACAATGCAACACAACTCATCTTGACACATACCAAGAAAAGACAACTATGTGGCAGACTTCTAGTCAAGGGGAAGTTATCTCCCCTCAGAGTGGTAACTCAATCCAAGCATTGTCAAACGGATCTTCAACAAATTTAGAATTTCCTAAGTCAACCTGTTTGCATTGACTCTGAACAGGCAGCTGCCAGTGTGCAGTGAAACCCCGTTATAACGAGTTCGGTTGTATAACAAGGTGATCGCGTCGGTCCCGTTTTCCTTTGCGTGCAAACCTATGGCAGAACGAATCGGTTATAATGAGTTCGGTTATAACGAGATTCCGGTTATAACAAGGATAGTTTCGGTGCATCATGATAAAGAAAAACAGCAATTTGATCGGATATAACGAGGTTCCATTTCTTGACTTACCGCTTTCAAACACGCGACAAACGAAACATGGAAAACCGAATTCACGCTATCCATGTCTTTTTCCCATTTTGCAGAGAACCGTTCCTTCCACGTTTACTTCTAAACCACGCGATAAGACACAGGATTACCTTCCGATGTTCCTACTAACTTATTGAACATAATTATTCGATTTTCTTTTTCGCGAGATACGCGTGCGTGATAATTATTAGGTCAAAAACGAAACCACAGCGCAACGAGAAAAAGAAAAAGATAACGCACTCAAAAACTTTTCATGTAGCGACACTCATGGCCATGCAAAAATGAAAAATTGGAATGCGTGTGCAACTCATCATTATCCTTTCCATTTTTACTTCCAACTTCCAGTTCTTTTGCTGGTTAGCAAATATGAGTATGATTATAGCCAAAATAATTAATGACATCGCAATCTCGCCGGGTGACAGTAGCGTAGAAATAGTTTAAGATACTTAACCGGTGTTCGGTAAAAGAAACAAACGCATTCAATAATTTGAATAGATCTGGGTTTGTATATTATGACAGTTTTAACACCGCATTTCATAATGAAGATTTTTCTTTCTTTTAGAATGGTCTACTATAGGTAGGCCTACAGATTTGCGTTAAAAGGATTACAACCTTTCAAATCAATTCTGTCGCATATTTTTCAAAAACGGATTTACAAAATGGGAAGATATTTTCGGAAGAAAATAAAGAACACATTTTTAATCCCTTTGGGCGCAACGATCATACAATGTATAAGATTACAGCTGAAATGATTCATGAAATCATCGCATTCCCGCTGGGCACAAACAGCGTAAAATACCTCGCAAGTTACGGTAAACGACTTATGTATGTTACTCTGAAATCATTGCGATCTAGCCGGTTGACCGTAGCATAAAAATAGTTTTAAGATACTTAATCGGTGTTCAGTAAAAGAAACAACGCATTTAACAATTTGAATAGATCTGGGTTCGTTCATTATCACAATCAATTTTAACATCGCATTTAATAATGGAGGTTTTTTTCTTTATTTCAGAATGGTCTACGATGTACAGATTCAATCCTGTTGCATATTTTTCAAGAACGGATGTACAAAACGCGAAGAGATTTTCGGAAGAAAATAAAGAACGCATTTTTAATCCCTTTGGGCGCAACGATCATACATTGTTTAAGATTACAGCCGAAATGATTCATGAACGTATAGGGCCTAATCATCACATTTCAGCTGGGCACCAACAGCCTAAAATACCTCGCAAGTTACGGTAAACGACGCATGTATGTTACTCTGAAATCACCGCGATCTCACTGGTTGACAGTAGCGTAAAAATAGTTGAATAACGCATCTTAAGCTACTTAATTGGTGTTAAGAAAAAAAAATAAACGCGTTTAACAGTTTGAATAGATCTGGGTTTGTTCATTATCAAAATTTTAACACTGCATTTCACAATGAAGATTTTTTTTATTATCATTATTTCAGAATGATCTACGAGGAACAGATTTGCATGAAAAGGATCACAACCTTCCAAATTCAATCCTGTCGCATATTTTTTCAAGAATGGATGTACAAAACGCGAAGAGATTTTTGGCAGAAAATAAAGAAAGCATTTTTAATAAATCCGGGCGCAACGATCAAACGTAGTCACATACATTGTACTGTATAAGATTACAGCCGAAATGATGCATGAAATCATCGCATGAATTCCCGCTGGGCACATACAGCGTAAAATACCTTGTAAGTTACGGTAACGCATGTATGTTACTCTATTTGCGCTGTTGTTTAGAAAAAGTTTTACTTAACAAACGCACTTTATACAATCTGATTTTGTTCATTATCATTTTACACTGTATTTCACAAACAAAAAAAATATCATTCTTTCAGAGTGGTTCAACACAAGAGGAAGAGATAGGTGTAGAAAGAATCACGAATATAACAGGCCCATACTTCACAAAAACATAATGCGCAACTATTATGCAAAGAGATTTTCAGAAGAAAAATAAAGAATTAACTCATTTCAACCCCTACTTTATCGTCTAATTCACAAATAATTTCCCTTTATTCTCTCAGTAATAATGATCCATAATTGTGTAATACGAACGCAAAGGATGTTCTTAAGTTTCATTGATGGGTATATGACATCATGCTTATGTTTTGTTTTGTTTTTGTTTTCTTTTTTTTATGCGTATGGTTATAACGAGGTAATGTCGCCGGTCCCACGGACCTCGTTATAATGTGGTTTCACTGTATTGCACAAAACACAACAACCCAGCAGCTCTAACTATGGATACCTTCACAATGCCGTGGAGCAACTTTCTGGGGTATGCATTCCCCCCATTTGTACTGATACCAAGAGTATTACAGAAAGTGCAAGCAGACAAGCGACCCTTCTTCTGATAGCCTCCTGGTGGCCGGAACGCCCATGGTTCCCCACACTGGTAGACCTCCTGATCTTCCCTCCAGTCATACTCCCAGACAGGGAGGACCTCCTCCATCAACCAGGCACATCATCCCAATGTGCCCAATCTAAAGCTGACATAATGGGCCATTTCAGGAAAATCACATTCCAGGCGGGCCTTTCTGGAAGGGCTGCAGAGCTATCCTCCACATTCCTTAGATCGACAACAAGGACTACCTATGACTCTAGACTGCAATACTACTTTAAATGGTGGAACAATAAGGAGGTAGATCCTTCCACAGCACCTGTAGGTGAAATTGCAGAATTCCTCCTGCACCTATTTGATAAAAGTTTAGCCTTCTTGACCATCAGAGGCTACAGATCAGCTATCTCAGCCTTGCATAAAGGCTTTGGGGATGGAGAGATGGTAGGCTCATCAACCTGTCTAGACTAATGAAATCTCTTTCTCTGTCTAGGCCTCCCCAGAAAAAACTGAGTCCGTCTTGGAGGTTATCGAGAGTCTTGCGTGCCCTGTCTAAGGCCCCCTTTGAACCCATGCATAGCAGCTCTCTTGCTAATTTAACCACGAAAACCATTTTCCTCATAGCAGTTGCATGTGGGAGAAGACGCAGTTTTCTGCATGCTCTCTCAACTAAACCTGGACATATTCATTCGGAAACTAACGGGGTTAGGCTTATACCCCATGCTAAATTTGTGGCTAAGAACCAGACCATGAATTCTTCTCCAGGTGAAACTTTCATTCCTTCTCTTAAGACTCTGTCCTCAATATCCTAGGACAGATTATGGTGCCCAGTACGGGCCATGAAATGGTACCTACACAGAATTGATGACTTGAGTACTTTAGATAATCTGTTCATCAGTATCAACTCTCCCCATGGGCCTGTCTCCCCTGATACCATTTCACGTTGGATAGTGCAGGCCATCAAAGCTGGGGGTACGACTATCATCCTTACCCAGAAAGTTTGGGCCCCTGATACTAGGGGTACGGCTTCCTCGTGGGCCCTATTTCAGGGAGTTCCACTTGAAGACATACTAAGGGCTGCTTACTGGCATAATCGTAACACATTTACATCCTGCTATTTATCAGATGTGATTTCAAGTGAGGCTACCTTTGCCTCTGCAATCCTCTCTTGCCCTAGTAAGAAGTAGTTCCCATCCTTGACTGAACCACATTGCCCCAACGAGGAGCCAGCTCACTTAGTTATGGTCTGTAAGATGGGGGAAGTTTTTCCTTACAAATGAGGCCTCTCCCGCAGTCCCTCCATCCAGATCTGTTGGAATCTGGCAATTATTATATGGATAGGTAAGTAAAGTGAAAGGAAGTAGATATGTATGTTCAGTATCGAACATTTTATCTTAAGAGGTGAGCTTTACTTACCTATGGGTTCCTCCCTTCTCCCCCTCTGCAGTTTCAGCCTGTACGCTGGCATCGAAAGAGTAAAAGATCACGCGCACACGGCCCTTTATGTAGGGGCATGTGTGAGGGGTTTCCCTAGCATTTGCCGGGGCAACAGGGGTTCAAAGTAATTTTAAGCTACCCGGGGCAATTCTAATTGGCTTTAGAATGGCAATTATTATATGGATATGTAAGTAAAGCTCACCTCATAGATAGAATGTTCGATACCGAACATACGTGTTGCCATGCATGGTAACCACAGTTTTCCCAAAACCTTGTGGGGCAAACTACTTCCACAGTTTTTACACAATTTATTTCAAATTTAGTATGTATAATGATCTAAGATGTAGTTACACAAGACAATCTTTGTGTTTGTACTTGACAAAACATTGCCATGGTATCTGCATGCTTTCTTGAAAATCTTGTGAAGTGAACTACTTCCACATTTGCAAAGCAATTGAAATCAAATTTGTGTACATAATGACATTGAGGTATACATGTAGATGTGGACACCTGATTTTTGTGTTTGCCAGACAATGTGTTGCCATGATAACCACAATTTTACCAAACCTTATGACTCACATTACTGCCACATACACACATACATGCACACACATGCACACACACACACACACAAACACAAAGAGAGCCTTTTATAAAACCCTGGTTCAATTCTTTTTCTTAGGAGTCTGAGCTGCTAGAGCAGGGGTATAATCACCTTCAGTGACAGTTCTAGTTTTCATTTTTTTTTTCTTTTTGATTATTGCACAAGTGTATATTTCATGCACTCACTAAAGATAATCCACATCATAGAAAGGATTCTCAGATCATAACCAAGGAAGCTTAATTCAGGGAGACATGAAAACCTACAGTCTTCATGATGTGGAGTCAATCCCACACATGTCAGGTATATTCAAGCATGTATTCCTCACTGCCACCTTCTTGATTAATGTGTTAATTTGTGATTATTCATGTTCCTTGAATTCTGTTCTCATCCTCCAAATATCTCGCAGGAACTCCTCATCACTGATTTCTTCCTCTTGAGGGGAAGGCTGGCTATGGTAGGTCCATACGAGATTCAAGACCCACGACACAACAACCATGCACATCCACCAACAGGATTGCCAAATGGTTTTGGACTTCAATTGAACAAGAAGAGCCTTGTCGGGGGGAAATGGATTTTTTTTTACTCGACTTTAGGTTTTGATATATAGCATTTATATGACATCTCTGCTGATTTTCATTTCTCATAATATTGTCAACTTTTTTATGTATGATGGCTTTGAATACATTATTTGTATACACATGCATTTATGTGTCTTCTTTATGCAGAATTTTCATGACAAGCCAGTACAGACTACACACTGATTGAGACATTACAGGATAGCCGACATGTAGTTTTATACTAGAGATTTGTGAGGATATCTATCTTCTACTGTCATTTGCTGAGGAAAAGTGACATTGATATGATAATATAAAAAATATGTTATCTTTTGCTACTACAAAAGGGAAGGCATGATGCGTAAGTGTCATTTATGTAGAAATGGTTGCACCCCCTGTTAGACTGGCTCTCAAATAGTGACCATATACTAGATATGGTAGATTTTTCTTATTGTGCCTATGTCATTCTTCATATTCACATATGTAGGACACAGATGTGCGGGTGTCTGAGGAACAAGACCTTATAGAGGACAGAGAATGATACCATGTTGCCGTGATAAATGAGTGTAAAATATGGAAGTTTGTTGTAATACACAAAATAATTGCATACCAATGAACTGATTTTGGATGAAACAGTGATGAAAGAATGAATTGAAAGCAAGAAAGAATACCTTGAAATTCAAAGAAAATGTAAAACATGAATGTTATAAAAATGTGAGCATTGTTTGTTTCCATTTTTGTAGAACCAAAAAAAAAAATTAGAATCAGAAATAGTGGTAGTGTTCAGACAAGCTCAGACTCTGTCGACTTACCTGTGTGTACATGCACTTTATGCAGATATTTTATGATACTTAGTTGCTCTTGTTTGTTCATGCATGCTGGTAGGAAAAAAAAAAACAAAGAAAAGATGAGAAACCGTCTCATCATAAAGCAAGTGTTCAGTGCTAGAAGTCTCCTTTATAGATTTCCTGGAGACTTTGTTTAATCTTCACTGCATCATTTTTTCTTTAAGTGGAGAAAGAAAGAGAAGAGAGAAAAGAAGGAAATATAGCCAGTAGGTCACATGCTGAAGCAGCTTTTGCTTGTATCTATAGAGGGTTATTAATCCGTTCCTTATGGGAACCTGGTATACCAGATTCCTGCAGCATCAGCCCATGGACGGGAACTTAGTATACCATGCTCCCAAAATTTATATAAGTATGTTTGCATTCGTGGCCTGAATTCATGTTTTTTAGTATAATACTGAGTTGACAAATTACTTTAATCAAAAGATGAGAGTTTCCACTATCAATGTCTGCTCTATTTCTGTCTTAGAATTGTCTTAAGATGGCCTAATTTATGTTTTCCATTGTAGTAATGTGCTTGTTTTGCTACAAAACTCATATGAAGATGCATATACAGTGGACTCTCGTTATAATGAAGTCCCTGGGATAGGCAGTTTTTTTTTTTTCATTTTATCAAAATTTTGTTATAACTGAACAAATAAACAATGAAAATACATAGAATGGATAGTGTTGCGGCCCGACTTTTTACTTCGTTGTAACCGGAATTTGTTATAACCATGTTCATTATAACGGGAGTGCACTGTAGCAGTTGAGGCTGAGCTCACAAGATTTTGACTTTGCTTACCCCATTTTAGTTGCCCTTATATTGTATAACAAAAGAATATGTGAGCTCAGCACATGCTCTCTGTATATCACATCCAGTCAATATTTCTCATTATTACCTTTACGAGGTAGTTTTGCGAGGCAATTACAGTTGGTATTTTGCAGAGTCGGGAGTTCAGCGGGCGACATTAGAGCATATCACGAGCATCAGGGGTTTTACATATACAGTGGACTCCCGTTATAACGAAATCCTTGGGACCGGCAGTTTTCTTTCGTTATATCGGAATTTTGTTATAACCGAACAAATAAACGATAGAAATACATAGAGTGGATGACATTGCAGCCCAAATTTTTACTTCGTTATAACCAGAATTTTGTTATAACTGTGTTCGTTATAACGGGAGTGCACTGTAAAACAGGGAGGTGGGAAGAGAGATTCCACTCCTTCTCTTCCCACCTCATGTAAACATTCCGATCGACCACGAAGAGAAAACATTCAAGGACGTCGCTGCGTGTCGATTACACCAAAGAGGTATGATCTCATACCTCCTTGATTACACGCACCGCAGAAGAACGCCGATAAATCAACTCATACAAGGTCAACCACTTCCACTAGTTCCAGCAGCACAACGCGTCAAACACAGTGACCATCAGTTATTACAATTCTCTAAATTGAAACAGAAGCAAAAATAAAGTGTAAAAGCATTCAGATGTTTGAAGTTCGCCTGTTACAACTACATATGTATCTTTGAAGTTGGAGTTGAATGATATACATTGATGAACAATTTTTCAATTATTCGACATGTTGGTGATGATCTACAGGTAGTCAAATGTGGCTTGATCTATATCATAGTGTATAGCTGTATTCACATATTTTCCTAATTTACCTAGGGGATAGGTAATAATTATGATATTGACTGGCCTTGAGGGAGATACCAGATAAATTTTGCCCGCACTGAAAGAATATTGCCCGAGTCTTTGACTCGGGCAATATTCTTTCAGTTTGGGCAATATTTTTTGGTATCTCCCTCGAGGCCAGTCAATATTATATAATTGTTTGATGGCACATGCATTTGACCATGGAAAGGGAATACATATACTACTTGACTTTTTTTTTTTTGCACAGGCAGATTATCACCTCGGAGAATCTCTTTTGGGGCATTGAAGGTTCTCAGAGAATTGCAGAAGGAATGAATTACATGGCAAGTCCACCTTCATATACATGTGGATTGAGTGAATGCAACAATATTAGTTGAACACATCAGTAAAAGTTTGGGAAAAATCTGACAATCCATTCAAAAGTTATGAATTTTTAAAGTGTGTGCATAATCACTGCTGGATGACAAGATTACTTTAGTGTATACTGTCACATGTGTAGAACGATATTAGGAAAATTTGAAGAGAATTTCATAGATTTTATTTTATGAAAAAAATTGCATATTTCATCAACTTGTCACTGGCATATGTTAAGGGTAATATTATTCCCCATGCCTTCTGAAAGAGGCAAGTCAAGTGTTCTTTTATTATGAGAGAAAAATGAAAATATGTTGAATTTTCTGTATATTTTCTTTATATCGTTCTACACATGTCACATCACAAGCTGTAGTAGTATTCTCATCCAGTAGTGACTGAGCAGAAAGTTTCAAAAATTCATAACTCTTGAACAGAGTGTCCGATTTTCCTCAAACTCTCACTGATGTGTTCTACTGCTTATTGCTGCATTCACTTAATCCACAGTTCTATGAAGGTGAACTTTTCCTGAGAGTTGGTTTCTATGACAATATATGTATAATGTTGGACTACTGTAAATGCAAAAATTTTCAAAGTACATTAATTTTCCATATTTCACGCTACTTCTGGCTAGTGCAAATTCTAAAACCCACGAAAATATCTTCACAATATTCTCTGCACATTGAGAATGGGTTGACAATTATGCAGCACAAATTCAACAACCCGTGAATATATTTTTTAGCCGCTCAGGGCGAAAAATTAATGACGCAAAAATATTGACGTTTACAGTACTGCAAAGCACTTTCGCGTGTTAGTGTTGCCATCCCACTTTGATAATTGTCTATCTGACACGGCTTAAGGAGATGGTATTGTTTTGTTTGAGATGGAGATTCAGGTTTCAAATTATTGTGAAACAATTAGAAACCACTTTTATGAAATATTAAAGAGCATACAATTCTAAGAGGAATTAAAAAGTTATTTCTTGAAAATTGGTTTTGAAATGGCTGAGATATCCAAAAATGAAGAAAAGCTGTCCCAATAAAACATGGGTCCCATCTTTTGTTAAGACTATTTTGTTCTACTTTATTTTTTGATATCTCAGCCATTTCAAAACAGATTTTTGTCCAAAAAAATCCTTTCAATTCCTCTTACAATTGAATGATCTTTGATATTTCATTTAAGTAGTTACTAATTACTGTAAGAGTGGAAATTTTTGTGGTGTTGAAATTTTTGCGCATTTTGCGCACCAAGAAACTAGCGCGAAAGTAAAGACACATGAATATTTTTGCTTGCCATATGGTCCAGTAGTTTATGCCTTGATTCCATGGAATTCAAAACATGCGAAACTCTTCTTACCCGGCCAGGCACGAAAAATTAGTCACGCAAAAATATCCATATTTACAGTAACTTGCAAACTGTTAAAGTCTGTATTCCCATCTCAACCAAATCACCCCTTTAAATGTTGTCTTACAATGAGAGTGTTTTTATGCCTCTGCCACAAAGTGGAAACATTATGTTTTCGGGTTGTCCGTCCTTCTGTCCGTCCATCCGTCTATAATCAATTTTGTGGACAGCGTAACTAAAAAACATTTTAAGGTATCCTAATGAAACTTGGCGTGTATGTGTATGAGGGGGTAAAGTTGTGCCTATCAACTTTTGGGTGCACATGCTCAAGGTCAAAGGTCAAAAGATCAAGGTCAAATGCTCAAAATTTCACTATTTCCCCCATATCTATGCTATGCTTGAAGATATTTTCTTGTAACATAGTGTACACATGTACGAGTCATTAAAGATGCTCTGGTGAGAGTTTCGGGTCATGAGGTCAAAGGTCAAGTGAAAATGTTAAAATGTCACTTTTTCTCCATATCTTGGAAATGGTTCAAGGTATCTTCATGAAACATTGTATATACATATATATATATATATATATATATATACAGTTGAACCTCTCTTATCCGGCCTCCCGTTATCCGGATCTCTCTATTATACGGACGCAATCTCGTCGTGATTTTTTTAAAATAATTACGGAAGGAAAGGGAGATTCCCAACTCCTTGAGAACTCCTACACAAACACACATGAATAACATATATTATACTTGATACATTTCTTAATAGTTATTTAGGTAAATAATCCCAAGAATTTATAAAAGAAAATAATTTCATTCTTGCAAACACGAACCTCTATTTTGGGGTCTGTTACCGAGTGTAACAATGAAAAGGTTGCAGTATGCACATTACTGCATGTGGTACTACAATGGGCTACTGTACATGTGTATGTATATTATGTAAATGTATAAAGCATTGAGTCTCCCGTATCCGGCCAAATCCCTTATCCGGATGAGCCCCGGTCCCGACTTGTCCGGATACGAGAGGTTCAACTGTATATGCATATACTGACTGGCAGTGATTATCTAGGGAATTTAGGGGTCAAAGGTCAAGGTCAACTCTTAAAAATTTTACTCTTTCCCTCATATTTATGCAATGCCTAAAAATTTTACTCTTTCCCTCATATTTATGCAATGCCTCCAGGATTTTTTTTTTTTTAACTTGATGTATACATGTATTACCCAATTGAGATTCTCTGGGAAGTTTTTTGCTTAAAAGGTCAAAGGTCAAAGATCAAGTGAAAGTGATGAACTTTACTTCTTCCTCCATATCTCGGAAGTGGCTCAAGCTGTCTTCATACTTAGTACATATTTATGCATGTTCTACCTGACAGTGATTCTCGTATGAATTTTAAGGTCAAATGATCAAAGGTCAACGGTAACAATTTACTATTCAATACAGAAATTGCACTTTTTCTCCATACCTTGGAAAATTACTCAATGCATAAACTTATAAAAGGGTCAAAGTCAAGTTAGAGTCCTCAAATCCCCAAATACATGCACTCCCATTCATCCAATTAAACCTAGGTCAAGGAAGGTGAACATTCAACACATTTGTGACAAACATGTCATTTGAATATTTTGCCATTTATGTGAAACTGTTATCACACATTGTCCACATGTCCTATAGACCTATTAGAAGAATCATGCATTATGGCAGAGGCATACCAGTCGCCATAGCGACATTTCCAGGTTTGGTCCAGGTTTTTTTTTTTGGGGGGGGGGTTTCATTTCAAGGTAATGAAATAGTTATGACATAACTTGTTCCACTGTATTTCATGTTATTGATTAAAGTTCTTTCGTTGTATGTAGTTGTGTAAATGTTCAGTTTTTTTTTTTTTTTATGCCTCCGCAACGATGTGGCCGGAGGCATTATGTTTTCGGGTCGTCCGTCCGTCCGTCCGTCCCGTTTTGTTTTTGTCGATATCTCAAGAACCATGTGGTGGTTTTACATCAAACTTGGTATGAGGGTATATCCTTGGGGGATAATACTTTGTGTGGATTTTAGGGTCACAGGGTCAAAGGTCAAAGGTCACAGGTTATTTTGTGAAAAAAACATTGAAATTTCATGTTTTTCTCCATATCTCGCAAATGGTTCAAGGTATTCTAATGGAACATAGTATATATGCTTGTACCGATGGGCAGTGATTATCTAGGGAAGTTGGGGGTCATGGGTCAAAGGTCAGGGGTCAAAGGTCAAGGTCAACTCCTCAAAATATCACTACTTTCCTTAAAATGCAATATGCCTGAAGGTTTTTTTTTTTTTTGCTTGATGTATGACATGTATTACCCAATATATATTTTTGGGGAAGTTTCTTGCCAAAAGGTCAAAGGTCAAAAGGTCAAAGGTCAAGTGAAAGTGCTAAATTGCACTTTTTCCTCCATATCTCGAAAGTAACTCAAGGTATCATCATGAAACTTACATATTTATGCATGTTTAACCTAACAGTGATTCTCTTTGGAACTGTGAGGTCAAAGGTCAAAGGCCAGGTTTAGATAATGCTATTTTCCCATTTGATACTGAAATTATACTTTTTCTCAATACCTTGAAAATTACTCAATGCATAAACTTATAAAAGGATCAAAAGTCAAGTAAAAATCATCAGTTCCCCAAAAATCTGCACTCTGACATTTTAATCATTCATCCAATTGAACCTAGTTCTAGGAAAGTGAACAATCAGCACATTTGTGTCAAACCTGTCATTTTAATATTTTGCCAATTGTGTGAAACTGTCATCACACATTGTCAAGACATTGTACTATAGACCTATTAGGAGAACCATGCATTATGGCGGAGGCATATCAGTAGCCGTAGCGATATATCTAGTTTTTTTTGTTAGATGTCACATCAAATTTTGTATTTTCACAGACATCAAAGCAAAGAGAGCAAAATTTATTGTTGCCAGTGCAACTAAAGCCCGGTTTCAACCCGTTGAGGATGAGTCTCGAGTATGCTTGGGCAGGTGTCTATGGGAAATGCGTGTTGTAGAAAAATCAGTCCGTCCTCAATGGGTTAACAGAGCCTTTCACACTAGAGTTATCACGACCACATCCAGGTAATGTCCACGTAATCTTTTTTTACCTTGCCTGTTAAAATGATCCCCACAAAATGTTGCATGGACATTTTTGTGTTAATTTTTGCCAAATTCTACCCCTATAGCCAGCTACGGTTATTGCCCCACAATTACCCTGACTTCACTGCGACATTGCTCCAACAACCCGTCTATTAGAACGCAACTGTGGTAACATTCCTTTGATACACTCAACATGCATGTGCATCATTGCAGACAGAGAATGATTGACATGCCGCGTGCCAATCACATGCATGGATTATGTAATCACTGCATGATTTCTATGTAGTTGAGATCAGTGATTGTATGTGCACAATCTCGTACAATAGGTGGCTCTGACCAGTGGGTGGGGTATACAGTTGCATCCATGGATACAACCCTTTTGTGGACACCTAAGGCAGGGCTCCACACTAACTTTTATTTTTGGTGGCCCAATCGGGCCACCAAAATCATTGATTTTTATTTTTTGTTGGCTCGAAAGTAAAATCTGGTGGCCCGGAAAAAAAAATCAAGAAAAACTAAATCGGTCCTACTAAACATATATAAAAATGAATATTAAGTATTACTGAAGTGATGCAGGTACTCATGTCTAAAATAAATGAAGAGACAATTCAATCATCTTACCGTTATTCTCAGTTCTAAGATTTAGAAAATGGGCTTATAGATTATTATAAAAGTTGATGCCTATTAAGTAGTCAAAACTTACATTTGAAATGATAAAGTGGGAGCATTTGCAGACATTTGTAAACATCCGGCATTTTGTTTTGGCATTGTAAAGAGCCGAAAGTTACCGTTATTCATTTCTGATTGTAAAAGCAATCATCCAACATTTACTAGCATTTTAATACCTTACGGGAGCCGAATGTTGTACTGTTAATCATTTTCAAATGTAAAAGCAAACAACTGACATTCATTTTAGCATCTTACGGAGCTGAATGTTATCCTTTTTCATTTCCAAACGTGAAAGCAATCATTCGCTATTTATTTTGGCATCTAACTGAGCCGATTGATACCGTTAATTATTTCCAAATGTAAAAGCAACAATCTGTTATTTATTTTAGCATCGTACGGAGGAGAATGTAACCGTTATTCGTTTCCAAATTTAAGAGCAAACATCCGACATTTATTTTATTATCGTACAGAGCCAAATGTTATTGCTGTCCACTTCTGAAAGTGAAATGTATCATCTGACAATTATTTTAGCGTCGTACAGAGCCGAATGTTACTATTTTTCATTTTTGAACGTCAAGGCAGACAGCAGACATTTATTTTACCATCAAACGCAGCTGAATGTTACTGTTATTCATTTCAAAATGTAATAGCAAATATCCGACATTTATTTTAGCATCGTATGGAGAAGAATGTTACTGCTATTCAATTCCGAACGTAAATTCAATCATCTGACATCTATTTTAGCATCTTCCATAGCCGAATGTGATTGCTATTTACTTTCGAAAGTAAAAGCAAACATCCGACATTTATTTAATCATCATACGGAATTGAATATTATTGTTATTCATTTCTGAATGTCAAAGGAATCATTCAACATTTATTTTAGCATCTTCCGGAGCTGAATGTTATTGCTATTTACGTTCAAACGTGAAAGCAAACATCCGGCATTTATTTTATCATCGTACAGAGTTGAATATTATTAGTATTCATTTCCAAACGTCACTGCAAACATTCAATATCTATTTCAGCATCTTCCGGAGCCGAATGTTATCCTTATCTATTTCCTAACGCAAAATCAAATATCTGACATTATTTTCAGCACCCTACGGAGCTGAATCTTACCATTATTCATTTCCAAAAGTGTAAGCAAACATCCGACATTTATTCTAGTATCATACGGATTCAAATATTACCGTTATTCATTTCTGAAATTAAAAGCAAACATCTGACATTTATTTTAGCATCTTACGGAGCCGATTGTTACCGCTGTCCATTTCCAAAAGTAAAAGGCAAACATCCGACTTTTTTTTGGTGGCCCGACATGCGTTTTTGGTGGCCCCGGGCCACCATTAGTGTGGAGCCCTGCCTAAGGTTTTCAGTGTCTGTTAAATTGGTACCCCTCGCTCTATACTGTGATTTAATTTCCTAAGGCAAAGAATTTTGTTCTCCAGACATTCTCGCGGTAAAGTCTGTTAAAACAGGGCTATAGATAGAGCATAACTAAGTCTTCACCATATTGGGGCACACACCTTTTGGAATCACATACACAGAGTGGCTGAAAATAAGAAATACCTGGTATTTATCTTCATTCTTTGATTCTTGCTAGTCTGTCTTCACTCAAGCAGTAGTGAGTCTAACATGAATGGCATGGTGTTCAGAACAAAGTTTCCTGGGATCTGTCCTAAAGTAAAGACTCTATTTTTCTTCCAGACAATATAGCCTTATGTTAAAGGGAAACATAGACTTTCTTCAGAAAAAGACAACACAAAGCTGTAATTGCTTATCTATCTTGGTACCAACTAGACCTTGTGCAGCTTCCTCACTTGAGTTATTCTCAGTGCAGGAGTGATATATGCAACAGAATTTTGGCATGCTGAAGATCACACTCTAGAAAATGCAGGGTTAAAAATGACCCCGTGTGGGGGATCAACTAGGCATTCATCCAGGGGGGGAGGGGGGGTCACCCAAAACGACCCTGTGATGGGGTTACATTTTGACCATGACAGGGTCATTTCAAAATGGCCCTGCCTGACTTGTGGTCCATTTTTTTCATATCCTCTATCAACTTGGTCATTTAATCTTATCATACAGCGTTGGTTGGTGGTTGGTGGTGGTGTTTATTGGCGCTTTTCAATCAGTTTGATTATCTGCACCACGTCTTCTCCATGCTATAGTAGGAGTCCATGAAAGAGTCTATGAGCTCAGTCATTTTTCATGGGTAGCCAACTTTCATGGGTAGCCAACTCATGGGTAGCCAACTTGATTGATATAGACTACTTTAAATGGTATTTTGTACAGTTCTACCAAGGGCAAAAGGCAAAGTAGCAAACAATGTGATGCATCATTCCATATGACAGATAGGATGAAATAAACATAGATCAAGAGCCTAGCAAGCATGCAATTCGGAAGAATCACTGACATGATTTATGTTTTGTAGAGATACCCAAATAGGAAAATTAGCTCTGCTATAATTCCCTCGTCCTGATCAAGCAGATTCTGGGGAAAGTGGTCATGTACAAGTATGTTACAATGGTAGAAATGACTTGTCTATGTATAATGGATGAAAAGTGGCACAGTTTTTCTTGGCATAAGATATTAAACTCAGTGTTCTATCAAGATTTACAGTAACCAAGAGTATATATGTGTTAGATAAGAACAAGTCCAATTGAGAGCTACCACAAGGCACTTATAAAGGTAGACAAGTCAGCACAAAGAATCTTTTTCCTTCTTGCTCTATTTATATTAGGATATTCAATTCTTATGATAATGTCCATATTTTGTGAGGTACAAACATGCATTTATTTACAACTAGACACACACAAAAAAAAAATAGATGTACTGATTTACACTTGGCAAAACTAAGACTTACAGTTAGAGGTTTTCTCCGTCTAGAGTGGTCTTCTGCAAGAGCTGTTATTTTCATGTGCAGATATTTTTTTTTTTCCCAGTGATGAGGTCACAGACATTTTCACGAGATGTTTGCACGATTTGACACCATGGCTTATCGTAAGTTCACCAATGTCTCTCTGTTTGCAATATTTTCGCTTGTTGTTAGATTCGCAGCTGATCAATACTGATTCACAAAAATGTAATCCTCATGAAAACGGCTTCAACAGTTTTTTCTATAGGCACTCTCCACTCTGTAATTACCTTAGAGAGTCTGAAAGTCTGTTAGCTTATCCTTAAAAAGACTATTGAACACTAATTCATTCAGAATCACAGCCCGTACATCCAGTGAGTCATTTAGGTGGTATAAAGTAAAGCTGTGATGGTACTGATGGGTCCCTCAAAATTAGGAGAGGATCCGTTCATAACAATTCACATGGATCATGTTGATATGGATGATTGCCAGGCTTGAGTCCTGCAAAAAAAAAAGAAAAAAAATGCTACTGTCTCAACAACATTTGTTCCAGCCTTAAAATTTGACAGTTCTTTCAAAAGTTAGGAATTTTTAAAGTTTCAGTGCTGCCATCACTGGATGAGAAGATTACTAAGGTTTGTGATATCACATGAAACAAGAAAAAGAAAAATTTATATATTTTCACTTTTGTCACATAATTAAAAAAAGAACATAACTTGCCCCTTTCAGAAGGCAGGGGGAATGATATTCCCCTTAAGTCGAGAAAATGTATACTTTTTCCCAAAAATGAAATTTTGAGGAATTCTTTATATTTTCTTTACATTGTTTTATTCATGTGACATCATAAACTGTAGTCTTGTCATCCAGCAGTAACTGCACCAAAACTTCACAAATTCATAACTTTTGAAAGGATTGTCTGATTTTCCTCAAACTGTCACTGATGTGTTCTGCCGATATTGCTGCATTCACCCAATTCACACATATCTTAAGGTAAACTTGTCCTTTCATGTAAGCCAGTAGGCAGAAGTAATACTACTAGTAGTAGGGTCAGGAGGAATTCCCCTCCCTGTTACAATGATGATGACAAAATGTGTCCAGCCCTGCTCCGATGATGAACCAATCGAAGTATCAGGCGATAAAGTGAACATCTCAGCAGAGTTTAATTGATCTCACAGCAAAGGAAACACCTAACAACCACAATGAGTAAAGCTCACCTTTTGTTGTAACTAACCTCATTGAAGCTGAACTGGACGATGATGTCGATAAAACATAAATCGATGATTTAATCTTATCGGTAAAGGACAAAGATTACACCAAAAATTGTTGCTTCCGTACTGGACCAATCTGTGCCATTATCTGAAATGGGAAGAGTATAGCCTACATAAGGCTTGACCAACTTATCTGCATGTTAATAAGACAGGTTAATTTCCTTTTTAATCATCCATTCCACATACTACAGCATTGTTCACAAATTTTAACTAAAAATGTGCATAACTGCCATGCAATGCGAATGTAGGGAATTTTTACTACATTGTGTATAGGCCCACCCAACTTAGAGATAGAGGTTCTAGTCTACACCTTCTGAAGTCTTCGTCTAGCGTGGCTGGGATAGGGACTAGTGCTCAAGGAGATACCAAGTCTGGAGAAAAACAAAACAAAATCAACTTGACAATTGCTCCCTTACCTGTATATTTGCTAGGCTAAAATTTTGAAGATAATATAACAAAATTAAGTTTTAGTGGGACATATACAACGTAGCATTATATCCAGAATTTCACAGGGGTATAGACTAAAGTGTAGGCCTGCAATACTCCAAGAGTTCTAGATCATGAAACTTTCACACACATCACTGTGGGCAACACGGAACAAATACAAAATTCATATCTCAGACTTAGCATGAATCATACCAGCCTAAAATCATTAAAGAAATATATGAGGAGAATAGTATTGATAATTACTTTTCTGAATAGTCATTAGCAAACTCTGAAAGCTTCGCTCTACCTTTGCACTTCTCAATACGACCTTAAAATGCTTAATCAATAAGGAAAAAACTCCATGACACCAAATTCATTTATACTCCTAATATAATGCAAGAGTTAGCATGCATGCAACATAACATACCATGCATGCTTGCGTACAAAATTCCTCTTGCGGGCAGGCTGCACAAGTACTGTGTACTTGTGCACTTATCACTGCAAGCTGCATATTGCTAACTGCTTAGGAAACCTTGACCGGCATGATGTACACATATGTAGGACCCTACAAGAAATAAAGATAGTTGCCATTTTGACAGGTATTCTTTTCTGAAGTACTGAATCAGTCAATTTTATTTCACACTTATCTTGTTATCTGTTAAAGTAGTATAAGATTCACATGCATTGTGACCATGTTTATCAATGTCTGAATACCCAGCCAGTTTTTGTGGGACACAGTTTTCTGGTTATGAAATTTCTAAATGGATTAAAAATTTATCAAACAACACAAACCGTGAACAGGATAAACTAATTTTAACCCTGCATTTTTCAGAGTGCACTGCAGGTCAGCTTATCAAGAGTGAGTTGAAATATCAGTCAGTCAGGACATTTGGAATGTGAATAGCAGTTGCATTAAAAAAAAAACATGCAAATTACTATGTTATTTTAATCCATTTCTTTCTCTTTGTACACCTGATATTGGGCTGAATTATAAGCATGAATTTGTGAATAATACTGATTTGAAATCTTGGTTCACATGAATTTTCATTCAAAAAGAAAAATAACCCTGTTTTCACTGCATATAATAGGAAAGAGACTGATGTGATAAGGAAAGAAAGGAGCTTGCTATTTAGGGAAACCACTCAAAATTCAGCACAATTAACAAAAAAAAAAAATTGTATAGACTGCTAGATTAAAAAAAAAGGATTAAAAGAATACAAAGAACATTACTTTCTCATGCTTCACAAAATTTATAATGGGCTCAGTTTGTCAGAAAAAACGGTGTATTCCAGTGCACTAACAAAGAAATGGTGGTAAAGGTTTTGCCAGGTGATACACTAGGTCTTTCCACACGCGTTGGTTAGTACCGTACCAGCTTGTAACAGTTTAGTTAAAGGTAGGAACAATTTTGTGTTATTTGGTTTGGTTTAGTTAATTTCTGTTTTGATTTGATCAAATTCCCTAATGCTGTCTCCAAAATATATCTCCGATTCCAATATCATGGATGAGCATAAATTGCATCTTTTCAATCATGATTTTGTCATCCATCTTGGTTCGCACCATTGTATGTGCTATAGTTACTGCATTGCCATCCTAGAGTCATACCGCTGCTTGGGGAAGTGTTCGCAGTGATGAAGGATATCTTTTCAACTACAAAGAAAGTTACCCATGCACATGCAGCCCTGTCACTGTACACAAAGTGTTGCAAGGCATGGTCAGGCAACTAAAAATTGTCTTTGAATGTTTAGAATGGATACACACATGCACACACACACACAAAAAAAAAGATTTGCCTGTGTTTCACATTGTCAGATGTTCATCAGTGAAAGTTTTATAGTGTTATGGAAATATTTTAAGATGAAGTGGGAGGGTGTTGGATTATTAGATTTTATGTTTCATATAAGTTATCTTATTGAAAAGAAAAAGTAAATTGATATCTTTTTCAAATCTTATTATACCCTGTGTTTTTGATATAAGAAAAAGTTGTCCATACTCCTACCGTTTTCTCTGCAAAAGTTGACCTTGAAAAGAACTGTAATGCCCCAGTCACATAGACATCCCAGATCACCCCCGGACCACCCCGGATCTAATCCAGGGTGATCTGGGGAGAGATCCATGTTGACGCCTTGGACATCCTTGGACATGCGTGTATGTCCGTGTAGATCCGGGGACATCCGGGAGGCCAATACGGCAACTTTTGGAGGTCAAAAACATCCGGCGTCATCCGGGCAATGCCGTGTTGGCAGAGCAGTCCGCGATGGTCCATGTGGCTGCCGTGTAGCTGCCGTGTAGATGCTGCACTCTTCTGGCCTTATATGTGTAGCTGCCATGTTGATACCGTGTGTACAGTCATATCAATGCTCGTCGACACTTCCTCGAGGTCGAAGCTATCCTGGATCTTCCTGGATTTCACCAGATCTCCCCAGATCACCATGTAGATCCTTGAGGATCCATGTTTGTATGTGACTGTGACATAAACTAGTCAGAGAAGTGCAATTTTAATGATCGCTTTTAAGAACTTCCCCTTTATAACAGTAATTGCTGGGTTCCTCATGTTTGTTTATTGTTTAGTTGTTTTTGGACAGGTGTTTTGTACCATGCTTCTGTTCCTAAAAATTGTTCTCCTGAAGTGATAATGAATAGGGCTCAAGGAAAAAATGGGGGGAAAGAGTTTCAAATATTAGTAGCATTATTTTAGTTACCTGCAAATAATAGGCTCATTCACACAGTCACCAATAGTTGCAAGGCAAAAACCTTTCTCTTTTTATGTGTGTGGACATAATAATCGCAAATATTAGTGAGATTCAAATCACAATCTGCGCACCCCTTAAGTGTGACATTTCTGAAATAATCTTGATTATTTGCACAGTGCAAAATGTATATGAACACTGTGCAAAATTGTACAGATGTGTGTTAGAGGCTTCCTATGATAATATTGTTACGTGCGTGTATTATCCCAAGTTGCCGGCATGGCATTATTCAACAGTACAGAGACTTGGGCAGCGACCAGAGCAAGTGAGGGACTTCCGATAATGATCCATACGCTGCCAGAATGAGAAACATCACCTTGTTGGTCATCTCATTTTGTCTCCAGTGAAGTTAATCCCCAAAACGCTCCCTGCGATCCCTTTCTTGTCAACACATTCTACACCTAAAATGTGCTGGTTTATTTGAGCACTGACAGCCAGTTGCCCCATCTTTTCGAAAATAAACTAAATGAGCACCAAAAAAAAAAAAAAAATGAATCTCTTGTACTTGTACCATACTAGTACAATGAACATACACAGGCTCTCTCATAGCTTAAATGCAGCAGGTATATACAGTTCAACGAGAAAAATCAGTCATTGTACATTGTAAGTAGAATACACAATATGGTGAGGAATGCTGCTGTGCTCCGCAGCCATTTTCCTTTCTCTCTCTCTCTCTCTGTCTTGTACTCTATTTCATGCCTGCGTTTTGTGAAATGATGTGAATTCTAAAATGGTTTGGTCTTTTTCAGGTGTGCAATAACCATTTTAAACCATCAAAGATTGGCACCTTCTCTTTAATAGTCACTACTTGCACAATTAGCCAAGATTTCTGTGTCTGAATAGGAGGAAGATACATCTTGTATTTTTGATGACTTTTCTCTTTGGTCAGCAGCACATAATTCTATCTAATGGAGATATGATTAAAAAGACCCCAAGATAATGTGATATTATTTCTTCCTCCATGAGCAGGACAGAATACTCAACGAGTGTCTTACGTATCTTGTCTCTTCATATTAATGCTACAAGAAAAATCATTCTTTTATATGCTTTCCATGACTGCCTTAACCATTAACCTTTGTGTGTTTTGAGTGCTAATTGACACAGAAAACTGTCGTTTTGTACACTCTGTCCTACGTCCCTGTCATAAAATGCTGAAAATTTCATTTCTTTTCTCAATAGATTTGTGACGTTCATTGCAGTCTAGCAAATAAGCCATACTTTTTATGCCTCCGCCAAAGGTCAACGGTCACAGGTTATTTTGTGAAAAAAAGGTTGAAATTTCATGTTTTTCTCCATATCTCGCAAATGGTTCAAGTTATCTTCATGGAACTTAGTATATATGCATGTACTGATGGGCAGTGATTATCTAGGGAAGTTGGGGGTCATGGGTCAAAGGTCAGGGGGTCAAAGGTCAAGGTCAACTCCTCAAAATATCACTACTTTCCTTATATTTATGCAATGCCTGAAGGATTTTTTTTTTTAACTTGATGTATGCATGTATAACCCAATATATATTCTGTGGGAAGTTTCTTGCCAAAAGGTCAAAGGTCAAGTGAAAGTGCTAAATTGCACTTCTTCCTCCATATCTCAGAAGTAACTCAAGGTATTATCATGAAACTTACATATTTATGCATGTTCTACCTAACAGTGATTCTCTTTGGAACTGTGAGGTCAAAGGTCAAAGGCCAGGTTTAGATACTATTTTACCATTTGATACTGAAATTATACTTTTTCTCAATACCTTGAAAATTACTCAATGCATAAACTTATAAAAGGGTCAGAAGTCAAGTAAAAATCATCAGTTCCCCCAAATGTTTTAATCATTCATCCAATTGAACCTAGTTCTAGGAAGTGAACATTCAGCACATTTGTGGTAAACCTGTCATTTTAATATTTTGCCAATTGTGTGAAACTGTCATCACACATTGTCAAGACATTGTACTATAGACCTATTAGGAGAACCATGCATTATGGCGGAGGCATACACCAGTCGCCGTAGCGACATTTCTAGTTTAAGTCATTCTTTTGTGAAAGTGATTTTCAGAGAGAAAGTGCAAGTCATGTGAGCTTTTGCAATCATTCATCATCTGTTATTCAGGGTGTTTTGTGCATTGTGCTTGTGCTCATGACAGATTTTCACCAATCTTGCCACAAGTGGATAGATTCTTCATTTGTTCAAATAGGCATGGGGCTCAAAAGCCCCCAAATTAAGGTATCTTCAAAAAAGAAAAAAAATCTTCTTCTCTAGACCCAAAGTGATAGAGCATGGTGCTTTCAGCAAGTACTTTCTTGGTGACTTCAGTTTCGAGTTTGCTTATGGTGGATGTACCTTTCAGGGTCTGGGAGGGGGTACAAAATAGGGCCCAATTTTCTCATTTCAGCTATTTCTTGAAAACCCTATGACAGATTTTCACCAAAATTGCCATGTGACATCCCAACTGAGGGTGATAGGATCTTTATTTGTTTAAAAGGGCACCATGCCCTCTGGGAGTACCAAAGTACCAAAGTGTGATGTCTTAGGCATTCTTTACCATGGGAACTAGTTCTTAACAACCTCACTTGGCCTGAGTCTTTATGCATGCCCCCGGTTCCTGCCCAAGCTGTAACAAAAGACTGTGACATCATCAATTCAGTACTCTCTACAAATATTTTTTCAAAATCTTCTTTTGAGCCAGAAGTAATAGAATTTGGTTAGTGCTACTAGCCTCCTATGAGTACATTCACATTTTCATCTTCTTTTTGTAGTCAAATTTTTACCCAACTTGGCAAGTACCTTTGCCTGGGATGATGGAGTGTATATCTATACAAATAGGCACCACGTCCCAATTGGGATCCATGAACCCCCAAATTAGAGATTTTATAACAAGTCTTCTATAAAAATAGAAGTACTCTAGCAGTGAATACAAGGTACATTGAGTGTGTTTTCATGCTGTTTATTGCAGATCCAAGGTGGCCCTCTTTGGGCCAGGACCAAAAGTAGGGTCATGTTTTTACTTTCTCTTCTTTTTTTTTTCGAAAGATATCATGAAATTTTCTAAACACTTGGCAGGTATAATTACCAGTGTGATAGGATAATACAAATGGTGGATACCTTGCTCTCGTGGAGGTCCACAAAGCTCCCCAAAGTTTCATGTGTTCTTGTTAACTAATAATCTGCAGGTATGTGTGGAAGGTGAAAAAGTTACTCAAGTGAGTGCGAGACCCCCAGGTCTTTTGCTTGGCTATAGATTCTTATCAAGAGTAAAACATTTTAAGACATTGGGCAGGATGCATAAACGCGAGCAACTGCTTGTGCTAGCCTTTTACTCGAATCCGTCTGCATAGAAACAAGCAATTGCTTGAGAGCAGAAGCTTTCACTAGAAAGCACAAGCAATTGCTTGTTGCTTAGAGACCAAGCATTTGCTTAAAAACATATGCATAGAACATATCTTTTGCTAGTTCTTGCTAGCAATTACTTACGATTTTCCAAGCTCTATAAAATGAGCTTGAGCTTTTGCTTAACTTGGATATTCCCTTTTAAGTATCATTTTCATATTCATGAAAGAAAGACCACACGTGTGCAGGAGTGGTATAAATCTACAAGAAATTACTCCTAAGTATTGTAAGAAAGTTTTTCATTTCAACGTCAGGAATGTCCTGTGGTTAGCATGCAAAATGTGATGAAAACAGGTAGGATGTCTGACTTCAATGGAGAGCAAAGAGATCTCTCTCCACGTGCGATCTGGCAGATCCAGGCTACTATAAGCAGTGATGGGAATCTGTCAGTATGTGTGTGTGTGTATAGATGTGTGTGTGCATTTATGGTTGTCATTTCATAGCTCCTTTGCTATGTCAGGAAATGTTTCCGCACACACATACCCTTTCAAATACATGCTGCCACACTCGCCTTTGTTCTTGTGTTCGCACAGGCATGATGTCCCTTTTGTTGAAAACACAAGCAATTGCTTGTGCGGGACAAGCAAGAGGTGTAAGCACAAGGAAAAGGTTATGCATATAGATTTAAGCAATTGCTTGAGCTAGACCTTGTGCTAGACGAGCTTGTGCTTTTGCTTGAAGCAATTGCTTGTATATGCATTCGGCCCAAAGTCTGCTAAAATGCAAAGTAACTTTGCTTAAAAGGTTGAATTGACAAATGAATGAAATGGTTTGTCAAAAAAAAATGACAAGATCTCAGTCAGTCACTTCCTGGCATATTCATACAAGTGCCATTATTTTTGTATGTGGTTAGCAGCAAACTCTGATAAGTTGTAAACCATTTAGCCAGACATAAACTGTCAATTTAAGGGGAGGTCTACTTCATAAAGTTGAAGTTAATTGCACTGGAAAACTGAGTTCCAAACAAAAAGGAGGCAGTATCATTTACCTGTACTGTGCTTGTTCACCAATTGTCATGTCCTCTGAATTACATTCTCTACTGACTGGTACAGATGTGACGTGGAAACTACCACAATTGCTAATGAATAGAGATCATTCCCTGAATCCCTTATGTGTTACCATGACTTGTTGGTCTGAGGCTTATTATTATACTGTTTGCAGTTAAGTTTGCAGAAATTGTCTGAATGCTGATGAAAAGCATTTCAAGCTTAGGGAACTTAAATGGTTAAATTATGACAGAAACTTAATCCATGGATTTCCAAAATACCATGCTTCCTCAAAACATGCAGATCAGTCCAAATCCTATGTGTAAAGAGGATGAGGTGATGCTGCTACCACTCAGCTACAATTTGTACCTAAAATATTCCATCATCTTTTCCAAGTGATATGCAGTAGCAACTTGGTTTGGGGTCATCCCATGAGACCGACACCCATCGCTCCACTAGTTAAAGGTCCAGAGAAATCAAGAACATGTCTTTTTTTTTTCTTTTTTTTTTGTTGGTCATACAAATCATCATAAGTAATCTTCCTCATTGATTTTGATTTTCACACTCATTTCTGGCAATTTTGAAGAGCATGCACTGTGTAGGTCCTTGTACATATGTTACGCTCTTTTTTTTTTTTTGTCTTTGAATCTTTGCCAATAAGGACGTTTTTATTTACTACATATACATTTTTTTGGGTGTGTTCGACATAACAGAAAATAATCCATTCATAACCATACAGCCAAACAAACATCAGGAGTTCTAGAATAGACCTAGATTAGAGGCTATAGACCTTATACAATTTTGAGTCGGAAGCTGTGCTGATGCAGCAGTCAGAGCGAGTCACAAAGAAAGTCTACGCTGGTTCCAAAATTGTCCAAGGATCACAACTACGTTGTAAGAAAGCTTGACAACAGAAGTTTGAAAATATTTTTTTTTTCAATCTGTGAAGAAATTATAAATGAAATTGATACTTCCAGTGTCTCGACTGAGTAAGCACTGTTTATGTTGGTGTTTGCAGTAGTAAAAGCACTGCAAGCAGACTGTGCCAGACAAAAAAATATATAGGCAGTCTTTGAAGAATTTGGTCATTTTATGTGAGCAATGAGGATGAGATCTTTGTGTGCATAAGTGAAGGGTTGTTATCAAAGACCGGAGTGTGTACAGTAAGTTCTTTGGTTGTAATTACAGTGGGTGAGGAGGAATGCGCATTGAGAGCATATTTGTGCGCATAATCATCATTTTGGCTTCTAACAACCTGTCTGATTGGATGGAATAAAAATTAGATGGGAGGAACCTAAGATGATTATAGGGGACTTAACCACATGGCAATTAAGTCCTCAGAATACCAATATTGCCCGTGATTAAGGAGCCATTAACTTTCTGATTTGATTACAAACTTACACACTTAATTGTCCCCGCCGAACGAGTTCGAGCAGCGGACTATGAAATGGGCTCCGTACATGTGCGTGTCCGTCCGTCCATCCGTCCGTGTGTCCGTCCGTCCATGTGTGATCAAAATCTTCAATTTGCTACTTCTCTGTCATTTATGAGCCAATTTTGATTCTGTTTGCTTTATATTATAGCACTACATGGGAGCTTTGAAACTTCTACACAGAATTTCAGTCGTGATCTTTGACCTTGACCTTTGACCTATATTGTACATTTTGCTACAAAATGCTACTCCTTCGCCATTTCTAACCCGATTTCGATTCCGTTTGCTTTATGTGATGGCACTAGGTGAGGGCTTCAAAACTTCTACACAGAATTTTGACCTTTGACTTCTTTGACCTTGATTTTTGACCTGTATTGTACATTTTGCTACAAAATGCTACTCCTTCGCCATTTCTTACCCGATTTCGATTCCGTTTGCTTTATGTGATGGCACTAGGTGAGGGCTTCAAAACTTCTACATAGAATTTTGACCTTTGACTTCTTTGACCTTTGACCTTGATTTTCTACCCATATTGTACATTGGCTACAAAATGCTACTCCTTCGCCATTTCTAACCCGATTTCGATTCTGTTTGCTTTATGTGATGGCACTAGGTGAGGGCTTCAAAACTTCTACACAGAATTTTGACCTTTGACTTCTTTGACCTTTGACCTTGATTTTTGACCTGTATTGTACATTTTGCTACAAAATGCTACTCCTCGCCATTTCTAACCTGATTTCGATTCCATTTGCTTTATGTGATGGCACTAGGTGAGGGCTTCAAAACTTCTACACAGAATTTTGACCTTTGACCTTGATTTTTGACCCATATTGTACATTGGCTACAAAATGCTACTCCTTCGCCGTTTCTAACCCGATTTCGATTCTGTTTGCTTTATGTGATGGCACTAGGTGATGAGGGCTTCAAAACTACTACACAGAATTTTGACCTTTGACTTCTTTGACCTTTGACCTTGATTTTTGACCCATATTGTACATTGGCTACAAAATGCTACTCCTTCGCCATTTCTCACCCGATTTCGATTCTGTTTGATTTATGTGATGGCACTAGGTGAGGGCTTCAAAACTTTTACACAGAATTTTGACCTTTGACCTTTGACCTTAATTTTTGACCTACATTTTGTTGTACATTTTGCTACAAAATGCTACTCCTTCGCCATTTCTAACCCGATTTCGATTCCGTTTGCTTTATGTGATGGCACTAGGTGAGCGCTTCAAAACTTCTACACAGAATTTTGACCTTTGACTTCTTTGACCTTTGACCTTGATTTTTTACCTATATTGTACATTTTGCTACAAAATGCTACTTCCGGCGGGGACATATATTACGCACCGCATAATTTCTACTTTTCCTTGTTAAGACCTCAGAATATCACCCCAGGATATTACAACAATTAAAAACAACCTACTTGGCTGGTCTCGACTTGGGAAATCGACTCAAGAAATGACTGTAGGCTCCTACTCAGTCTACTAAACAAATCATCTGCCCACTGAAGCCCATAAAAATCTCATAATCTAACCAAACTACAATACGAAATGGAAAGTATATTTTAATTTTGCATGAAAATTGATGCAAAAAAAAGAATTCAGTGCCGTTTGTCATCATTTCAACATCTATTGTGAAAGGTCACACAATTTGTAGGACTTATCCACACAGCTGAATGGCTAAGAATTCCCAACATGACATCACAATGATGCGTCACAGGCCACCTTCACAATTTAGTTCTTTTCGGGGTGGGGCTATGTAAGCATGAAATCCTCAAAATCTGGGTGGTATTTTTCATTTTTTGCTCAAATCTGAGATTTCCCAAGGAATATAAGGGTGGATTACATACATTTACAGTTATATGGATGTTTACAAAAGCCTTTATAGTGTGATTTCCCTGGACCTTTAAGTGTTCGGTATCCTACCCAACCGCTAAGAAGTTTTAGAGAACCAATTTGTCTCTGTTACTATTTATAATGTATGAAATTTAATTAATGAAAACTATGTTGCAGCAATGCATCCCTGATTTGTTGGCTTGTGTTTGTAATGTAATCATTCTCCTCAAAATGGTAATTTTTGAAGGAATGAATAGCTGTTTTCATGGATACATCTTCTTTTCCTGGATCATAACAAATACCTTGATAGCTGATTACATTATTTTCTGTGAATTCATACTAAATCGACACCTTTGCTGATGACTACGCCCCTCTAGATCATGTAAAGCAGGTGTGCCTATGATGTTGACCATATTGTGAAAGATTTTCTTGTAGACTTCATTTCACTACTGGACATTTTTTTTTATAGGCTGACCTGAATATGCACATCATTATATATATATATTTTTTTCTCTCTCTCTCTCTGAGTGAGTGTATGTTCTGCAGGAAGGGACAGGACATCTTTTGGGGATAATTCCTCTACCTCCTGAAATAAAGAATAAAGATGGATGGTGAAGGTTGAATTTTTACTTCATAAACAACTGTCATAAACTAGCACACCAAAAATTATTATAATGAGGCTATATGAAAAAAAAAAAAATTGATATTAATAGCAGTCACATTTTCTTTGAAGATCCCACTAGACTGTCATAACCATGGCTGTACACTTATCTTCTTCTTCTTCTTTTTTTTTTTGTGTGTAAGGGAGTGGGAGCAAGAATACTTAAAAAGGTAGAGGAGTTACACAAATGATGGTGCTTTTGCATTTTTGGAAATGAAGTGGAAAGATCTGGTGCACACTTTATTAAAGTGAATTCTATTAATTTTTGCACATACACTCACACATGTACAAACAAAGATCTTGAAAATTTCATGGGGTGAGGGAGGGCAACTGAGACGGCAACACCCTAGCAACTCCCCTTTCTCATTACTCATTTCTTCCGTATGCCACTATCATGACTACCTGTACAATTACGCACTTTTCATCGGTTTATAGATGGCACTATTCGTTCTGTCAGTCTTGTGGGCCTTCTCTGCCTAATGTTGTCTCATGAGCCTCTTGCGTAGTGTTTGTCTCATACAAGCCTTTTTTGTGTAGTGTCGAACTCGTGGGCTTTATTTGCCTAGTGTTGAACTCAAGGGCTGTACAACTTGTGAGTCAATTTTGCTTGATGTCGAACCCATGGGCTTTGTTCACTTAGTGTCGAACTTGTGGGCTGTATGACTCATGGGCTAAATGACATGTGGGCTCATTACTTTATCATGACAACTTACTGTATCAGTAGGAACCATGCATTGCCAAGTGGAAAACACGTACTTGGCTTGTGCAGAATAGAGTGTGCAAATTATTGACTTATGATCATTCAATTTGAATACTACAAAATGACAATATGAGAGAAACAGGAATCACATTTATTTGTCCCGTAGTAGAGTTTAAAAGTGAAATTGTAGGGTGGTATCTAATATTGATTATGGAAAATCCATGGAAATTGTCAGTCAGGGGCAAACAAACAAAACAAAAAAGAAAAATGTCAGGTGAAGGTTACATCAGATTTATAGAATCAGATTTATTAGGAAGGCCAGCAGTTCTTAAATACAAACAGATGCAGTCAATTTTCTGCATGCCTGCAGGGCAATGACCTGTATTTTTCATAAATTGCTCTGGCAAACTCAGTGTTAATCACTTGAGCAGGCATTGTATCTTACTTCGGTCATCATTTGGTTTGATAGCGTGCAGAATATTCAACTGTCACACTTTTAACATTTGTAGATGCTTAAAAAAAAGAATTCACAAATTTGCAAGTCCTTAGTTATTGTCTGCAGTATGCATTGGCATTCATGTTTACTTATGTAAATATCAGTGAGGGAAAAAAAACTCTAGGAAGGTCTCGTAGCAAAAAAAAAATAAAATAAAAAAAAAAAAAATATATATATATATATATATATATATATATATATATATATATATTTATATTATTCTACATGTGTGCGTGTGCAATAGAGCAATTATGTAGAAAAAGAAATATATGAAAGTAGAGGAAAAGTTGCAAAGTCAACTCCACGCAGTGTAAAGAGTCAGCAGTTGACTTACTGTTATCTTCTTGTAAATATATAAATATATATATACATATACATATATATATATATCAATAGAAACATTCATCATTTAAGTGCCAGTTAATGTGATAAACAACAGAACACTACATCATGAAGCATTCGAACAGTATTTTAATTTGTTTACCATCTGTAGAAATTGTCAGAAATATAGAGATTTGACTTTGACTTATAGGTTTTGTGAAGTGCTGTGATATGTATAACCAAAGGTAGGTGACGGGCAAGATATTAAACTGGAAAGAAAAGAATAAGTAATAGTCTAATAAAGTGTACTGTGTACCAGGAAAGATATGATTAAATTGATGCTGCACATGTATCAGGCTTGATGTGGTCAGGACCTCAGTTGGCACATCACCTTTTTCAGTTGAATTCTTGGATAGCAAAAGTAGAGTCGATTAGGTTGCAGTGTACTATTTTTATTTCAAGAAAAGGGAGAGATAAGAAACTGTTTTGAGTTCAAAGATGTTGCAAACATACATGTAGCATTGAAGTGTGGATAAAAAGTACAAAGGCTAATGAAACAACTGAAATGGTTGTATTGAGTACCATTACTCTGTACACCTTTGTGCATTTAAAAATTTTGATTCTGCTGATTGATTTTTTTGTTTTGATGATGTTGATTGCTGTCATTGTCAGTTTTGGATGTTTCAGTACATATCCATATCTATTATTGTGAAAAGATTGGAAAAGTTCAATTACTTCCAAGGGTTTTATTTTGACAAAACTACATTATGTGATGCAAATGCAAGCAGGACTACATGAGCTTTGATATAGTCTCAGTGAATTAATTTTTAACAGACTGCTCAAGGTGTTTGGAGATGGGCAAGGGAATGTCGGAGACATCATCTCATCATTAAGTTTTTGAAAGGTGCACAAATACGTCATCTTTTGAAAGAGTTCATTATTTCAACATTTGTTCAGCTACCAATACAGCTGCATTTAGGTTAGCAATGAGTATATAAAAAGTGTTTATGATATTTTCATTTTACATTTTCTGTGCATATGGTGCCTTTCACGTCACCCAGGATGAAAGTCTTTACTTTAGGAGTAGCCTCAGGTATACTTAGGCTGGGATATATGAGCAGAATTATCTTAACTGCATTTTCTGTACCTCTTTACTTTTGTAGTTCATTTTCCTGTGAATTTGTTCCTGTGTAGTATTTGTTCAAGTTTGTTGGGGTTTATTTAACTGGGTAAGTTATTGTTGTTGTTTGCAGACAGTGGGTGAAACTTCATCAATCCTGTTGCAATTTGTGTGCCCATGCACATTATATTTTCAAAATTGGAATTACTGGTAATATCCCAATTTACTGTAATTCGGTATTAATATGTATGGTGATAGTGATATTTGTAATAAAGCTTAGACATTGCACAATTAGAAAACTTGCAGCACTATAATTGCACTATGATTTATTTGTTACACCTGGCTAGGCTCTCACATAGCTTCAACCAATTTTGATTTAGCAGTGTACACACATACACACACATATGCAAACGTGCACATTGCCTGATGTGTACAAATGGTATCTGATGTGATGGTGACATACCACCAACATCTATATTGTTGGCATACAATAGAGTGCATCATACAACCCAGCATTTCAAAGACAGCAAGCGATGTAATGTTCATTCAAAAATGAATAAACTATTAATTTTGTAATTTCCAGTTACATGCATGTAGTTAGTTTGCAGTGAATAAAGGAATACAAATACTGTTATTCATCACCACTTAATGCTTACATTGGGAATAACATATAATAAATAATAAATAACAGATAATATCCTCTCTTATGAAAGACAATATTTTCTAGACACGTACAGAGCTGAGGTGAAATTTAACTCCTGTTTGGGAATGTCAGGCATTCTATGATACCTTTAAGAGGGCAATAAGCCAACTAATAATTAGCTCACAAGCACATTTGAACAATTGCCCTTTTTGTCGAGCTCACTGGAGGTGCAGGGAGACTAAGGGATCGCCTGCGGCGTCTGTCCGTCTGTCCGTAACGCTTCAAAAACTTGAATAACTCTCTACTGAGGACTTTAATTTCAATCAAACTTGGAGAGAAGAGTGGTTATACAAAGTTACACATTTTACCAAACATGAAGGTCACCACCAGGTCAAAGATCACAGGCAGGGGTCAATGAACTTCAGGGCCCAATGTTAAGTTTTTACTGCGCATTTCGATTATGGCTCATAACTTTTGATGTGTATGTCTGTTTGTGACCAAACTTGGATGGTAGATGTCCCTTGGAGAGTTGAAGGTCACTGCAAGGTCAAAGGTCACAGACAGGGTCAACAAACTTTAGGGCCCAATGTAAAGTTTTTACGGCGCATTTTGATTATGGCTCAAAAACTTTTGATCCATATATCTGTTTGTGACCAAACTTGGATGGTAGATGTTCCTTGGGGAGTTCAAGGTCATCAAAAGACAAAGGTCACATGTAGGGGTCAACGAACTTTTAGGGCCTAATGTTAAGTTTTTACGGCGCGTTTCGATTATGGCTCATAACTTTTGATCCCTATTGTCTGTTTGTGACCAAACTTGGCTGGTAAATGTCCCTTGGGGAGTTGAAGGTCACCACAAGGTCAAAGGTCATAGGCGGGGTCAATGAATTTCTGGGATTTAGATAAACATTAATTTTTTTTATGCAAATGGGCGAGACACATTTTGGCACTTGCCTTGTTTTCACTGTTGGTTAGGCACTTCATTCATCAAAGGCCACATAATGCATAACTTTGCCCAACATAACAAATTATGGTGTTCATGTTCAAAGCAAGAATGAACCTGTGTAGACCAGGTGACTCTAATGGCTCATAAATTTACTCTTGTGGAAGCATCCATTTCATTGTGGGGTATCAAATGCATTAATAAACTTTTTCTATAGATACTGCCAAATACTAGGCTTTACCCAACACTAGTTATGTTCAGTAACTTCGAGGATAAGCTCTTGTCCCCTTAATTTTTATGCGCGTCCACATGACGAATCTTATCGTCAGAGGTAGCTTATCAATGATAAGTTCCTGCCCCATGTTGTTTCAGGCTTCCTGGATTCAAATTAGCAAACATATGGCACATAATGCTAATTACATGATATGCTAATTAGACTAATATAGATAATTGCCCAAGGCTGCTTAGGTGACAACCAAGCTTAATTTACTTCAACACCATTGTAGAAAATAAATCAACAAAAACCTTGTACAAAACAACTTTTTCGTGTCATATACACATGTATGGTCCATCTACTACACTGTGTATGTCTGCAAATTAGCTCATTATGCTAATTTACAAGTTTGAGACACATCATTTGAAAATGGAAACTGTCAGTATAAATGGATTCCATGTCATAGAAAATCATTGAAAAGTTGTATTATCTGTGTTTTCAGGCTTCTTTGATTGAAATTAGCAACATAATACATATTATGCTAATTAGCTGAATATGCTAATAAGATTTCTAAAGTTAATTGCCCAAGGCTACCAAGGTGGCCACCAAGATTAATTTACCTCAATACTATCTACAACATGATTAAACAAAGATCCTACTGAACAACTTTTCCATGCCATACACATACAACACTGTAGTATGTCACGCCATCATTTGTTAGACTGTGTACATATGTAAATTAGCTCATTATCCTAATTTTCATGATTAAGACACTAGCTCACATCATGTCAAAATGGAAAATGTTGTTATAAATGGACTCCTCATTATAGAAAACCCTTGAAAAGTTGTATTATCCACATTTTCTGGCATCCAGGTTCAAAATTGTCCATTTGCCTTCCTTCTATCCTTAATCAATTTTGTGGAGAACGTAAATGAAGAACTGCTTGAGGTATCCCAATGAAATTTGATATAGATACAGGGTGGCCAAGAAAGAACAGAACACCTAAGATCTTTAATTCCAGCAATATTGTTGCAAATATATCATTATTTTGAACACTGTTGGAAAGACCATTCTTTTTCCAATAGAATGACACCAAGTTCTTTAATTTTGGTTAATGTGTTATGATTTTAGGACCATTTTTGCCAACCCTTGCAATTTTCAAAATATGATTATTTTGCACTCTCAGAGATACCGAAACCAGCGAGAATTTGGCTTGCCATAGAACCAGTAGCATTCACAATGATATTCACAATGACATTCACATTATTCACAATGATAACGGACAATGACAATAACACCTTCCGCCCCACATTCCACACATTGTGAATGCTACTGGTTCTATGGCAAGCCAAATTCTCACTGGTTTCGTTATCTCTGAGAGTGCAAAATGATCACATTTTGAAAATTGCAAGGGTTGACAAAAAAGGTCTTAAAATAATAACGCATTAATCAAAATTAAAGAACTTTGTGTCATGCTATTGGAAAAGGAATGGCCTTTCGAATAGTATGCAAAACAATGACATATTTGCAACAATATTGCTGAAATTAAAGATCTTAGGTGTTCCGTTCTTTCTGGGCCACCGTGTTTAGTTATGTATGAGTGGACAAAATTGTGTGTATCAACTTTTGAGAGCACATGCTCAAGGTCAAGGTCACTGTGTCAAATTCTTAAAATTTCACTATTTCCCCATTTCCCCATTTCCCCCCATGTCAATGCAATGCCTGAGGTTTTTTTTTTTTCTTCAAACTTAGCATATGCGTGTATTATCAGATAAAGATTCTCTAGGGAAAAATTTGGCCATTGGGTCAAAGGTCAGAGGTCTAGTGAAAATGCTGTAATGTCTCATTTTTCTCCATTTAAAAATGGCTAAAGGTATCTTCATGAAACTTTGTGCATATGCATGGGATACTGCCTGGCAATGATCAAAAGTCAATGATCAAAGGTCAGGTTAGAGTGCTAAAATCCTATCATTTAATGCTTAAATTACACTTTTTCTTCATACCTTGGAGATTACTCAATACATAAACTTAATCAAATTAGGTATTATACATGCATTTCTGCACAACAATTCTGTAGGGAAAGATTTGACCATGCAGTCAAAGGTCAATTTCCCCATCTTTTGAAAAGAGATTTAAGTATTGTCATGAAATTATATGCATTGTTTCACCAGCTAGTGATTATTTGAAGAAAGATATGGTTTTACAATCTATAATTATTTGCAGAACATAACAGTGGCATGAATTGCAGAAATACCAATGTCAGAAAGCAGCTTGACATGAGATTTTAAGGTGTGTTGTTTATCAAGCAGCTGCTCCAGGGAGCGAAACCATGGAGCAAGGGGGACACTCAGCATTTTTACGCTGTCGATCATGTTACCTGGTGTTTCTTTTATCATATTTTGACATATTCCGATGGAAAAAAAAAATGTCCCAAAATGTGACTTTTATTAATTCTGGTGGTTGAAATGCTTGTTTTGTTCTTTTTGATAGGAGTGGAAGGAGGTGTGAGAAAAAGCTTGTCAGGTGTGTGAGTGTGAGAAAGACCCCTGAGACACGAGTCTCACACCTGATGTGTGAGACTTGGTAGGTCTAAAATTCGAAACAATTGGAAGGGTTGTAAATACATGAACAATCAACAGTATGTGCTGTGGTGATACCTCTGATGCTTCTGAACTGTTCGACACATGATCTCTTGTGGTCATTTGCAGTTGAGGATGAAACTATGTGACTGTAGACTGCAAAATTGGTCATACTATCTACCACTAATGCTGTTCGTATATATCGTTTTATCTCTGCTGGATTGTAAATGACATGTTTTGTTCTGTTTTGTTTTTAATCTGTTACTGTTCAGTCATATAAGTAGTGTGTACTGGTGTGAGGTCACATGACTTTTTTGTATTGTATCTTTTCATGTCACAGATGACTGTTGTCCCAAACACTGGCATAAAGATAGTTATACCTTTCAATGACATTGTGGTTTGGCCAATTTAGTTTACATGGTAGTCATCATGTCAGATTGTAAAATCCAACTAATTTTATACAGATATGAAATATAGTGATTATGAGTTCACCTGCATTTTGTTATTTGTTAGTTTAGAATGACTCTTTAGGAAGCAGTTTCACCAATTTCAATGTTATTACAGTGTGGTCACACACTATTTAAAACCACAAATATCCATTTTTCCACAGCTGTCTACAATTTCACTGAAAGTGTCATTTTTTACATTGTTAAGTAGTCTTCAAATCAGATGTCTGTTATTATCAGTCTTTTGTGCTCAACAACCCTCAAGGGAATGATTACCGGTACTACTTCTTTACCAATTATTTTTGCCATGTCATTGTTATTCTCTCCTCTCTAAACCATGAAATTTTGTCAAAAAAATAAGTGAGAGAGCAGAGTTCAACACTAACTTTTTTTTCTCTGGTTGCCTGTTCAGGTCAGTAAAATCTTCAACTATGAAATATTTGAGCCCAAAAGAGAAAAATAATCCTCAGAAAATAAAAAGAAGTATGTAAATTCCTGTTGTGTTTTAGACGCCCAATCAGGCTACCTAGAAGGAAATTTGGTGGCCCGACATCGACTTTTAGTGACACCAGGCCACCAGGCCCACCGCTAATGTCGTCTTGGAAAACCACAAAAACTGCAACTGGCAAAATCAGACACAGATGGCTGATAGTTAGAAGAAACACACTGTGCCTACGAGTCTATGATAAAATATGTTTGTGCAGTTCTTCTTGTATGATTAAACCATGCTTTATTAGATTTTGTCAATTATGTACTTTGTAATAATCATCACATAGGGTTTTTATGTTGCAGAGATTGTTAAGGAAGATATAGAGAGCAATTTTGGCGATTTCAGTTTTGTCACTGATTAAAATGAGACACATTAAAAAAGAAAATACTGGGGTTTGTGTGTATTTGTTTTCTGTTGAAGTAGATTACATGCAGTGCATACATGTGTGTGTAGTGTGTTTGTGCATGATACATACAATACATAATCAAAATCTAAGACATGTGGGAACCATTTAGCTGTAAATATTTAGATAGAAATGTGACGCAGGATAAACGCACTCATAGGCAGAAGTTACGTTTGTTGCGACAAAGATTGTCGCTCGGGGCGACAATCTTTGACGGAGTTGGCATCAAAGATTGTCGTCTGGCGACAATCTCTGATGGCAAAAAAACTGTTGCGACAAAGATTGTCGCCCCGTCAAAGATTGTCTTCCCTGGCTCCGGGGTGGTTGCTCCGGCGTTATGCTTTGTGGGATGGGTATGACTGGTAAGTTATGCGTATGTGTGTGTGTGTGTGTGTGTGTGTTTGTTGGGAGCTGCATGGTATGCATGACAGGGCCTGGTGTAACAATGCGTGACAGGGCCAGATGTTAGGACATCCATATAGCGAGAGTGTCTGCATGACTGCCTGTGGTGCTGGGTGTGTCTTGCAGTTGTTTTTTTTATGCCTCCGCCACGAAGTGGTGCCAGAGGCATTATGTTTTCGGGTTGTCCGTCCGTCCGTCTTTCCGTCCGTCCTCCTTCCGTCCGTCCGTCCGTCCGTCCTTCCGTCCGTCCGTAATGAATTTTGTGGACAAGGTAACTATTAAAACCTGTTGAGGTATCCTAATGAAACTTGGCATGTATGTGTATTAGGGGGTGATAGGCACAAGCCTATCAACTTTTGGGTGCACATGCTCAAGGTCAAAGGTCAAAAGGTCAAGGTCAAATACATAAAATTTCACTATTTCCACTATATCTATTGAATGCCTGAAGATATTTTCTTGAAACTTAGTGTATACATGTATTACCCAATTAAGACTCTCTGGTGAAAGTTTGGGTCATGAGGTCAAAGGTCAAAGGTCAAAAGGTCAGGGTCAAATACATAAAATTTCACTATTTCCACCATATCTATTGAATGCCTGAAGATATTTTCTTGAAACTTAGTGTATACATGTATTACCCAATTAAGACTCTCTGGTGAAAGTTTGGGTCATGAGGTCAAAGGTCAAAGGTCAAAAGGTCAAGTAAAAATATTAAAACTTCTTTTTTTTTCTCCATACCTTGGAAAATTGTTCAAGGTATCTTCATGGAACATACATTGTAGTATATACATATACTGACTGGAAGTGATTATCTAGAGAATGTAGGGTTTATGGGGTCAAAGATCAGGGGTCAAAGGTCAAGTGCAACACTTCAAAATTTTACTATTTCCCTCCTATCATGCAATGCCAGCAGGGTTATTTTTTTTTACACTTGGTGTATGCATACATGTGTAACCTAATAGAAATTCTCTGGAAAGTTTTTTTTTTCTTCTTTTTTTGCCTCAAAGGTCAAAAGGTCAAAGATCAAGTGAAAGTGCTGAACTAACTTTTTCCTCCATATCTCGGAAGTGGCTCAAGTTATCTTGAAACTTAGTACATATTATGCATGTTCTACCTGAAAGTGATTATCTTATGAATTTTAGGGTCAAGGGCCAGATGAAAATGGTAACAATTTACTATTCAATTCAGAAATTGCACTTTTTTCCACACCTGTATCTTGCAAATTACTCAATGCCTAAATGTATGAATGGGTCAAAGTCGAGTTAAAGTGTTAAATCCCTAGATACATGCTCTCCTATTCATCCAATTAAACCTAGGTCAAGGAAGGTGAACATTCAACACATTTGTGACAAACTTGTCATTTCAATATTTTGCCAATTTTGTGAAAATGTAATCACACATTGTCCACATGTACTATCTAGACCTATTGGGAAAATCATGCATTATGGCGGAGGCATACCAGTCGCCAAAGCGACATTTCTAGTTGTGTGTCTTTTTTTGTTTTGTTTTGTTTTGTTTTTTTTGTTCTGTTTCGTTACATTCCTTGGATGCGCCCTTGGTGGGTCTTAACGCCGGTATTCTGTCGGTGACGTCATCTGTCGTAGCTTCTGTGATGCTGGTTGATTGGCGTAGGACATTGGATTGCACCTTCCCTGGGCGGAGCATGGCCTGCACGTCTCCATGCTACTGATAGGAATTATAAAAACAAAAGACACTATAGGGGAGGGATGTAGGCTGTGCCCTTTTCGGGGGAGGGTGCGTTATGGTGATTGAGCCGCGGAGGTGGTTGGCCGGTGGCGTCATGGATTGGGTCTTGGATTGGAATTTTCCTTTTTTTTTTGTGGGCGTGACTGGTGGTCTAGCGGGGGATGAAGGAGGGGTGTTGCGACACGGATTGTCGCCCCTACACGGATTGTCGCCTCCTGCTCGGGGCGACAATCCGTGACGGGCGTTGGCGGCACGGATTGTCGCCCCCTACACGGATTGTCGCCTGGCGACAATCCGTGTAGGGGGCTGGCGGCACGGATTGTCGCCCGCCCTCGAAGCACATTTTGCTGGGTAATATCGTTCTGGACATAATCATTGAAATACTAACACATACTAGTAACTTACATGGCTGCATCCATGCAAACATGCCATATAAAAAGTCATGGTGAGGTTTCAAGGAAGTGTGTATGTGCGCGTGCACATGATAATTTAGTGTCCGTTTGTGCGTGTGCGCGAGCGCGCGCGTGTGTGTGTGTGTGTGTGTGATGGAAGAATGTGTTTATTATGTCAGTTTTTTGCGTATGTGTTTTTTAGCTGCGCGTGGGGAGGGATACCTAGTAAGCTGTTGCTGGCATAAACATTGATATTGATCTTATCAGCAGCTTTGAATTTGATGAGTTTGTTTGGCAGATTTGTATATGAATTCGGAGTGGAGCTTGCGTGCGGGCGGATGCTGCTTTTCTGCATACGGTCCATTATGTCTTATTTATCAACATTGGGAAATCGTTTCATCAGGAAGGATGTGGTATCGGTTCGGGTGTGCGTCGGTATGTGGGAAGGGGGTTACATTTCGTTATTGCAAAAGTTTGTTATTCTGAAGGCTCATTCGTCCGAAGGCTCATTCGTCCGAAGGGTCATTATTCCGAAGGTTCGTTATTCCGAATTTCATTTTTGGATCAACGAACCACTAGGTATAGGGAATTGTGTGTTTCAGATAAATGAAGCCTCGGAAAAAACGAAACTTCGGAATAAGTGTGTGTGTGTGTGTGTGTGTGTGTGTGTGTGTGTGTGTGTGTATGTATGTATTTGGGTCGGTGAATGTGGGTGTGGGATGATTTAGGTTTTGTTTAATCAGGGGTTGGTGGGTTGGGGATTGGATTTGAAGAAGGATAGTTATAAATGGTATGACGGATGTTGGTAGGATTTAATATTTAGGATAGATGTAGGCCCTAGATTTTTTTTGGGTTTGGGAGGGGAGGGGGTGGTGGGTTTTTTTTATGACTGATTTCATTCTAGATTTGTTTAATATATTTGTGTGTTTTTTTATGTATATGCCCTTGTAAGTAAGAAGGTGTTACATGATCCAAACCAATATATTCAAGGAATATAGGTTTGGTAGGGCCCTATACATGTCAAAACTTTCTCGTGAAGAAATTATTAGTAGGGTTGGTCTATAATCGAGTTATCTATGTTGAAGTGAGATTATTTGTGGTATAAATTGACAAATGGATTTGCTTTTGTTTCGAATTGCCATTTGTAACTTTTTTTGTTCATGTTGCACCCAGAATGGGTCGATTTATGAATGATTTGAATGAAATCATTAAATATCAAGGAAAAAAGTGTTGAGTTGGTTTGTTTGCATTATGAGGTTTGTTTGAGTGTTTGTTGGTGTTTGTTTGTATTACGTATGTATTAGCGGTGTGCAATGGCAGTTCGTTTGTGCTAAAATCAAGTAACGATTGACAAATTTTTTACGGCGTGTGGAAATTATTCGCTCATGCATAAAGCATGCCAAACCTATTCTGGGACAAAGAATAGTGGTATAGACGTTCTAGTTTATAAGACTGATGGAAGAAAATGACTGCAGGGAAAAATGAACAAAGACAAATAACATTTGGGGAGGGTACCTCCCTCGTATGTATTTTCTCTCAGTCTCTCTCTCTCTAGCCTAGCCCGCCTCACCGCTGATATTTGGTTGACACACCCATACTATTTTTAGATCAACGCTGGTGTGAATTCTTTAAACACGTGCTCATACACTCTGAAGGCGTTTGTATTGCCACAGTAGCGCCACTATATTCCACATACACACGTAAGCATACAGGCACACGTATACACACAGACAAACCACTATGTAACCACCACACATGCACAGTTTCTACATATTGTATTATTATACTCCAAACACACACAAACAAACACACACACACGCACACACACACACACACACACAACAAATCATACACATTACATATCATGCAGCTCACAATACACACACACACACACACACACACACTCACGCACACACACACACACACACACACACACACATACGCATAACTTACCAGTCATACCCATCCCACCAAAGCTTAACACCGGAGGAACCACCCCGAGCCCGGGGCGACAATCCGTGACGGGGCGACAATCCGTGTCGCAACAAATTTTTTGCCAACACGGATTGTCGCCTTCGAGGTCAAAAACTGGGAACTGCACAAGCGTCACGGATTGTCGCCAGGCGACAATCCGTGACGGGGGCGACAATCCGTGCCGCCAGCGCCCGTCACGGATTGTCGCCCCGAGCAGGAGGCGACAATCCGTGTCGCAACAAGGGGTCATTGGTGGGGTATGTGGGGTGTGTTATGGTGCTAATTTTGCTGCATGGGTGATATAAGCAATCGGGATGTTGTAGTTCGCTGCCGGTCGACGGGTGTTTGCGTTGTATACAGTTAATTGGTTCCATGACATTTGCTCCGGCGACATATGCTCCGACGACAAATGCTCCGAAAAATGCGACAAATGCTCCACGACAATTTCTCCGCCGAAATTTGCTCCGCCGCCAAATGCTCCGGCGACATTTGCTCCTACGACAAATGCTCCAGCGACATTTGCTCCAGCAACGTTTGCTCCGGCGACATCTGCTCCTACGACAAATGCTCCTAAGGTGCAACAATTGCTCTGGTGACATTTGCTCCGACGATATTTGCTCGTACGACATTTGCTCCGACGTCATATGATGCAAAGGTCTGAAGGTACACACAGGTACGACATTTGCTCCGGCGACAATTGCTCCGGTGACAATTGCTCCTACATTTGCTCCGACGTCATATGATGCAAAGGTCTGAAGATACAGGTACGACCTTTGTTCTTCCGACATTTGCTCCGACGTCATATGATGCAAAGGTCTGAAAGTACACACAGGTACGACATTTGCTCTGGCGACAATTGCTCCGGTGACAATTGCTCCTACATTTGCTCCGACGTCATATGATGCAAAGGTCTGAAGATACAGGTACGACCTTTGCTCTTCCGACGTTTGCTCCTACGACAAATGTACCGGCGACATTTGCTCCAGCGACGTTTGCTCCAGCGACGTTTCCTCCGGCGACATTTGCTCCGACGTCATATGATGTAAAGGTCTGAAGGTACACACAGGTACGAAATTTGCTCCAGCGACATTTGCTCCGATGACAATTGCTACAAGGACATTTGATGCAAATAAGGTCTGAAGGTACAGACAGGTACGACATTTGCTCCTCCGACATTTGCTCCGGAGACAAATGCTCCGGCGACAGTTGCGTTAGCGACAAATGAAAGTTAAAACATCAAACACGACACCTGTATCAGCATTGCAATAAAAATTGAATAAAAATTAAAATACATTAATTTTAAGTGCCCCGTCCAGCAGGGGCGAAAATTTTGCAATTTTCAGTTATATTATTGACAAGTTTTAGACAAGAAAAGTGCCTTATTGTTTAATTTTGTCTTTCATTGACTGACTTATCAATTATTTCTTAACCTTCCGGGGGCACATTCGTTCCCCCCGAAGAAAAATTCTGGGGGGGAGGGCAAGGGCCCACTCTGTCTCCCGCTCCGGTGCCCATGTGTTCAATTCAATTCAATTTATTGATCTGATCCAAACAAAAAGGATTACAATAAATTTTCGACAAATAGTATATGACTTTCATAATTGAGGAAATAACAAAATACTATGACTTTCACAATTTTCAAAATAACAAACTAATATGACTTTTACAATTGACAAAATAACAAATACATGAATAGCAAAATCAGAAAATATGTATCGATGAAACATTACCATTAACATAATTCAGCGAACTGTAACATTGCTAAATCAATTATAGGGTTATCAAAGTAATAAGTGGGGTATCATGATGATTAACTGCCGAAATAAAATCATAGATTTCTTCTGGCCATGTTTTAACACCCCCCCCCCCCCGAAACCCAATAACAAATCCATTATCCACGTATTCTTTTTCACACTAGGAAACGTAAATTTTAGATCCACATATAGGTTTATTATCAGGCGGCAATCTTTTTTTTTTAATCCTCGCTCTTTCTCTTCTCCTTTCCCTTTTCTTTTTGTTTCTTTAGTTTTTTTTCTTTCTCTTTCTTTTTTTTTAGCAAAATCATAGGGGGCGCCTTTGCGCCTCCCTGCACCCTTACATAAATAAAAAACAAACCAGTAAACAAACAAAACAAAAAGCCCGTTAGGGATGTTTTCGATTGCGTGTATGCTTTAAACAAATACCATTGTCGCTGGCTATTTTTTTCAATGTACTCCTCTTAGCATGAAAGAGAGATATCAAAAAGGGTTGTTTTTTAGGGTTAGCTCAATGAGGTTATTAGGTGATCTACTTCAGTAAAAAAACATCCGTCCGCTTTCCTAAACAATATGCTATTCCCCTCGCGTCACACGCGCGTGCCGAGCTATATGCAACAGAAGACTTTAATGTCCCCACCTACCTCCCCCTGTGTCTGGGCCCCACCGGCGTCCACCCGTACACCAGCCTGCTCTTCCTCTTCTTGCTCGCAGCGACGTAGCCACTGCTTGTGTTGGAAGTTGCTCTCTTGAAATCCCTCATGATCGGCTTTTTCCAGCTGCGATCAGGTCGGATCTTTCCTTTATTCTGTGTTTTAGTAGTTATAGATCATTTTGATTATGATTTTGATTCGTTTGCATCCTTTTTTGAAGTGATATTTTACGAATCTTTTACGGTTCGCTCCTGTCTTAGGGCGGACGTCCACTTGGGCGCGGACAAGCCCCGGAAGGGTTGAGGAAGCAAATTTTGTTATTTCGGCACCCTGTCCGCGACAGACGCGGAATAACTTTGTGAATCGGCTTGTCCTGGGACATTCCTAAGACTGTCTGCGGACTGTCCGCGGACTGTCCGCAGATTGACTGCGGACATTCCTAGGAATCACTCCGGAAGAGCGCGAAATACCTCGGAATATGCTAATCGTAGCCGAGCAGCGCGGAAACATCCAGGATTACACCAGGAATGAACGCAGACAATCAGGATGCCTTCCGGACAACACAAGTTAGGCATGCGGACAAACTGCGGACAATACCAGGAAAATGGAAAGGTATAAATTTGGCGCTGACTTTGACTTTTCCTCATTTGACTGCTAGCCGCCATTGATGCTCCTTGTTGTGCTTCCACAGTAGCGGCTGATATTATATTAATATGATTGGTCAATATTATTTGATAAATGTGACCACCAAAAGTCGAAGAATAGGATTGTCTGCATGTCGGCTGACGACTCATTTTTTTTTTTTTAATTTGTCTCATCTGGGAAAACAATTTTTTCTCTGCCTGCAGTCACATGGATGATATTGGCAAACTTTTTGAACTATATATATATATATATATATATATATACATACATACATATAATATACATAAAAATGTAAATGTCTATACATATATATATATGTATATATAATCATGTTGATAAGATAGTCCACGTGTGGGCAAGATAAAAAGATAAGTAACAAAACTGCAGCAAAGTTCATGCTGTATTGACCAACGATTTATTTCTTCACAAGAAATAAACCGTTGGTGAATACAGCATGAACTTTGTAAAGTTCATGCTGTATTCACCAACGGTTTATTTCTTCACAAGAAATAAACCGTTGGTGAATACAGCATGAACTTTGTTGCAGTTTTGTTACTTATATATATATATATATATATATCCTTTATTCCCTTTTTTTAGACCTGTGCTTTATCCATCGTGATGTATATACATGTTTTGTCTGATACTTCTGTAGAGCATGCCAAAATGATCCTAATCATCAAATTTATTTTTCTTTCTCTGATTTTTACCCTTGTGCATCTCTAACCCTCTCTTATTTTGATCACTTTTGAACATTTTCAAGTACGAGAATTTTTTTTTTCATGCTTAGAGCTTACTAGCCTATTGTCAATAAGGTCCTCAATTATTGTACATTCTTTTCAATACATAATGTTCTGTTTACCTTATTCTCTGTTGTCAAAAAATGTGTAACTTATGTTTTGTCGGAAAATGAAATAAACTTTGAATTGAATTGAATTGAAGTTTGAAAACGGGGAAATATTTTTTAACCTATTTTAATTTTTTTTTGAGGGGGGGTTCAGCTGGGCTGTCAAATCAGACAATCGAGTTTATTTGCAGCTAAAACAAAAAGAGAAGAAAAAATTGTTAGGTAATAACAACTACGAAAATCATTCAGGTAAAGCATATTTCGGAAATGATTTCTGATGCTTAATGTGTACTTGAATATATACACTCAGCAAAAACAAAACAAAGCAAAAGAAAGACAGAAATTTAACACTTTTTCGAGTTCATGATTTATTGCTTTTTCTCTCATTTCACTTGAATTTTGAAGTGACGGAAAATTGTTCATTTTCCTCCATCATCTTTAGTTTTCATTGTTATTTTGGGCTTCAAAGATATTACATTGTAATGAGACCACAGGTATATCTTTGCAATTGAATTCATACTTTTTAGTGTGATGAATTTGTCTTTTGTTCTAATATGTTGTATCATTAGAAAGCATTTACGAACAACTTGTTCATGTTTATATAATACATTAACATTTAGACAAAAATTCTATGCTTTCTTTTTTTCTGAGTGTACTTCCACCTACTTTTGTGATTTTTCAGCTGGGCTGTCACATGGGACAATCTAGTTTATTTGCAAATAAAATACTAAAACAACATAAAGGAAAATGTACTATAGTAAGTAATGGCAACCAGGAAAGTTACTCAGATGAAGAATAATTTCTGAAAAGATCAAATTAAAACAAACTTACTAGGAAGTTTGGGGGCTGATTTCACTTCTTTCTGGTTGCTTTTGGCACAGTCTCTACTACCTTCTTCTTTGCCTTCTGGGACCGGAAATTCCTTAGATTTACCTGTTCTTCATCACTAGACGAAAGGTGTGCCTGTGATCGGGATATTTGCATGGGGGCCTCGCCTCCCTTCTTGCTCATTTTGCGTTTCATTGGCATGACGCTCGCGGAAAGTGTCAACATTTTTGTGTCTGGATCACAAAATTTCCGCATCGGTTCCGGACACTTGCATATATAGTTCCGCATTGGCTCCGCGCTGTCCTAAAACATTCCTGGTGTCTTCCGCTTACATTCGGGAAGCTTCCCCACACCGCGGGATTATTTCCGGAGCGTGTGCGGAAGGAGCGGAAGGGTTCCGGACAAGCGGGACATCCTCAGGACATCGTCAGGACAAGTCGCCGAAGGTGTCAGGAGGTTCATTTCCGCGTCCAAATTTTGGTCTCGATCAAAATTTGGACGCAGAAATTTTTCTCTCTCCCGAAGGTGCAGAAACGCCCGGACATGTTTAGGACAGTGAGCGGACACGTTCAGGAACGTGCGGACAGGTTCCCGAAGGAGTGCGGAATACCAAATTTGCATTCCGGGGCTTGTCCGCGTCTTGTCCGCGCCCTAGTGGACGCCTGGTCTTAGTTGGCGCCATTTTGCCCCATAGACTTTGTACGCAAGCCTTACCACCTATCGTTGCTGTGTATTCGTAGTCTCGTTCTTGGTTTGTTGTATACATAGCTTCATTCCTCGACCAGAGCACCCAGATTTCAGTGCTTGCTCGGTCCCCCTTCCACCCGGAGTGATTTTTAGGGTCCTTTTAGCCAAAAATTTCCCAGTACTTTTCCATCACTCGTTTCCGTGTGTGGGGAGTGTACCCTTTCACGGATCTGCCCCCTTCCGGATGGGTCATTTTAGGGACTCCTTTGTTGTTTGTAGTACTTTAGAATTATTTCTACCTTGTGCTAACCTTTATTTTTCTCTTTCACAGGTTTATGATGACTCCCAAGTGTGGCAAATGCCATAAATTCCTGCCACTGTGGGACACTCATCGGAAGTGTGCTCGTCACAGAACTTGCAGCAAGGCTTGCCCCTGCAATGTTTGTGTCTTGTGGGACGATGCACTGTGGGCCAAGTTTTCAGCTTGGTTGGAGAAACATCCCTCTCTTCCAAAAGCGGCAGCGGGTAAGTCAAGGGGCCAGGCCTCGGGGTCCGACTCGGCCATCTCTCGGCGCCCCAGTCCTTCTCAGGACATCTTAGATCTAGAATCGGAACCGCTAGATTTTAACGAGTCTAGTTCCGATGATGCTAGCTCCGGCCATAGAGGCTGGCTCCATAATTCAAGTGAAGAGCGGTCTCCGACCGCCGTAGGCCGGAACCGGACCTGAGTGTGCCGTCAGGCCCCGCTAACTCCGGTTCCTCAGGCCCAGGCTCCCTCCCAGGCCCCGGTTGGCTCTGCCCCGCGGCTGGGACTGGAGCATGGTAACGCGCCCGAATCCCGTAACCCGGTCGGCTCTGCCCCGCGTTCGGATTCAAATTTGCGCCAGCTACCATTCCACTCGAATTTAGGGCAAATCCCCCCAGTCCCAGGACCCGGTTGGCTTTGCCCCGGAACGGGATCAGGGGGAGGTGCGTGGGATAATGCCTCAACCCCAGACAGTCATTACAGCCAGGCTCCCTGCTCCGCAGGTGACCGGTCCAGGTTTATTCCGTGGGACCAGCCTGAGCCGTAAACGCCGAGGGGATGCAGCCGCGGGTTTTCCGCCCCCTGAGCGGGCCCCCGCTGCACCTGAGGTTCCCGCCGCCACCCCGGACGCCGGCAACCCTGTGGACCTACTCCGCCGTGCGGCCCATATGATGGGTTTTTCCCTGCATGCGGGGGACAAGGTCCCGGGATCTGGGATTTCCCCTGGTCCGCAGCCTTCTGCGGATTCGCTCTGAGCCCCGCGATGCACCCTAGGCTTCGGACCAGGCCCGGCCTCGGCCCAGGGACATCGTTCCCAGGCTCCTGAGGCCCTCGGGGCTCCCCCCGGGGAGGAAACTTTCCCTCCCACGGGTTCAGATCCCTTTCCCCTGGCTAGTTCTTCCCAGGCCCCGGGGTTTTCCCCGGGCCCTAGGCCTGGCTCTTCCCAGGCCCTGGGGTTTTCCCCGGGCCCTAGGCCTGGCTCTTCCCAGGCCCTGGGGTTTTCCCCAGACCCTAGGCCTGGCTCTTCCCAGGCCCCGGGATTTTCCCCGGACCCTAGGCCTGGCTCATCCCAGGCCCCGGGATTTTCCCCGGGTCCTAGGCCTGGCTCTTCCCAGGCCCCGGGGTTTTCCCTGGGCCCTAGGCCTGGATCTTCCCATAGCTGTGAGCCCCAGTCCCCGCCCCCTAGGGCCGGTGTTCCTTATGCCAGGGGGGAATCTTTCCCGCTACCGCCCTCTCAACTGCCGGATACCGAGTTTGATAGCGAGTCATTGGTCTCCAGGTCAGTCCTTACAGTCAATGACCCCAAGCCCGTCTCCATGGGGCAGCTAGTAGGGGACAGAGCCCAGGCGCTGCTGCGCAAATATATGCTGCAGCCGACCAGGGTGATGGGTCTCAGCCGGAGCCGCAGGCTTCCCTGCTATTCAAATCGTGCCCCGACCCGGATAGTGGCATCCCCTTGATAGCTGACTTCCAGGCTGAATATGCTTGGGTCACGCAGGAGCCGAAGCTCCGCTCCCCCGCAGCTTTGCGGAGCGACTTTCGGTTTCCCTACGGGGATTTTCAGAAATTTCTATCCCCGGAATCCCTTTCCCCTGAGATTCTCCGTGTCGCTGACCAGAAACCCGGCGGAAACCCCCTGCGGGGACGGGAGTACAGAGAGAGGGACAAACAATCGGACAGGATAGCCGAACTGGCTCGTTCGGCCATGCGCATGGCAGCCTATGGAGGGTCCGTGGCTAACCTCCTTTCCCAGGCCGATCAATACCAGGTCTCCCTGGAAGATAAACAGGAATTAACATCCATCCTCCTGGCCATATCGGAGGCCCAGTGGTCTCAGGCATCCAGGGCTGCTCTTTATACCTCCCGCAGGAGGCGCACCATGGCCCTGCAGGCCATGAGTTTCCCTTCCCGGGATGCAGACCAGATTGGGACCTTCCATCCCTTTCCATGGGCCCTACCTTTTTGTAGGCCAAGCTATCCAGGTGTTTCATGACGAGTGTGCCTACAGAAAGAGGGCCAACGAACGGCCGCCCTGTTCCTACAGCCCCGCCAAGGTGGGCTGAGGAACATGCGGAGGGCTAACCGGGCCCGCCCACCTGCGGGACGGCAGGTGACAGTCACAGTGCCTGGACCGACCCCGCTCATGCCGTCAATCCCTCGTTTGAAGCGAGACCCCAACTTCCATGAAGAAAGTGGGGTGCTATACCTCGTTAAAGATTTTTCGTTTGGGAGTTGGGAGTCGAAGTATTTGTCCATTGCAAATAAACTTTCTGCTCAGGCGTGACAAACCTGGAGGACAAGCCAGGGTTTGATGACTCCAGCAGCTGTCGTATTACATAAGAGCATGATAAGGATATCTACCTGTGGCACACCATTCAAAGTGAACTCAATTTTCTCTATCCTTTCTAAAGTTTTCCATTTTATATTCTATTGACAAATTCTATGGTCATCCATTTTACATTTCGAATGAAAAAAAAAATTGACCCGTAAATAGCGAAAATACAGGAATAAGAAGGAGTGCATTGCCAGTTTGCCGGTGCTGCTCACTGTTGGGGATAAAGTACAAGCCGTGGATGAGTTGGGGAGGTGGGCTGCAGTACAGGTATGCTCTGTCTGCATACGCTGAATGTCTACACTCACACACACACACACGTACACACACATGCACCATGGAGCTACATAGCCCATGCCAAAACCAAAACAATCTCCTCCTCTCGCGGTGCCCCCCCCCCTGTGGCGCAGTGGCGATGACTGATGCTTAGATTAGGCCAGGGTCAAGAAACAGGTGTTTTATATCTTTGGTTTTTAAGTCATTGATTGCCAAGATATACACTGCCATTATTTACGGGGGTGTAGCCTCTTCAAACGAGAGATTTGCGTCATGTCCCCTCCGGTAACAGGGGGCACGCGCAGTCAAAGCCCTCCAGGGTCGATGTCGGGGGCTTTTAAGTCCAACCGCGGAGCCCCCAGAAATGGGCAGAGCCTTTGACTCCTTGTCCCGAGCGTTGAGTCCTCCGGGCCCGGTCGGTTGCCGCCTGCGGGCGTTCCTACCAGCCTGGGCCGCCATTACGGATGACAAATTCGTACCATCCGTTGTCCAGAACGGGTTTGTGATAGGTCTATCCGACCCGCTCCCGGGCGGCTCACTAAGGGCCCTCTCCCCTCCAGGCGCACGGCATTTTCATTCCAATATGGCCAGCGAAATTGCCGCGCTCCTCGAAAAGCAGGCCGTAGAGCAGGTGGTAGTCCAAACGCTCGGGGAAGTTTCGTATGATTTTGAATCTCAAGGCCATAAATCAATTCATCCAGCCAGTACACTTTCGCATGGAAACTCTGGCCTCGATTCTACCCTTGTTAAGGCCCGAGATTGGGCAGTGTCCATTGATCTAGCCGATGCCTACCATCATGTTCTGATCACCCGCCCGTCCCGGAGGCTTTTAGGCTTCACCTTCGCAGGACGGGCCTGTCAGTTTAGGGCGCTCCCCTTTGGGTTAAGATCCGCCCCCCCCCCCGTCTGTTTACAAGACTGGTTTCGGCGGTCGCCGCCTTTCCACGGCAAAGAGGGATAAGGGTGTTCTGCTATCTCGACTGGTTGATAATCGCAAGCAGCCCTCATTTGCTGATGGCACATCGGGACTTCACTCTTTCGGTAGCGCAATCCCTGGGCTTTCTTATAAATGGGGAAAAGTCTGCACTAACACCGACCTGGCTCCCTACATTCCTAGGGGCCGAGATCGACTTGCCGAACCAGCTGGCTCGTCCTTATCCGGAGCAGGTCAAGACGATTATAGCCGCCGCAAGGTCCCTGCGGAACAGGCTGGCTGCCCCCGCGAGGACTTGGCTCCAGTTTTTGGGGTATCTCGCGAGCTTGGTGGACGTGCTCCCCAACTGTCGCCTGCAGACTGTCGCCTGCACCTACGGCCGTTGCAAATTCACGTCCTGCAGGCGTACAGACCAAACACGGATCCGCTTTCTACGTCGATCCTAGTCTCTGATCGCATCTGGGCTTGCTTAGCCCAATGGATGCACCGACCGTTCCTCAACCAGGGCAAACCCCTCAGAGCGCCCCTGCCCTCGTTAATGGTAACGACGGATGCGTCATTGTTGGGGTGGGGAGCGGTCTGCGCCGGGAACATGGTCTCGGGAAATTGGGCTCACCTCCCACGTCTACCGCACATAAACCAGCTCCAGTTTCGGGCCGTGATGTTAGCGTGCAGACACTTCCGTGCAGCCCTTGTCGGCAGGACAGTTTTGATTCAGACCGACAATGTCACAGTGGCATCTTACATCAACAAACAGGGAGGTACCCACTCCATATCCCTCAATGCCCTGGCGGCCCACTTCTGGAGGTGGTGCAGGGTACAGGCGATTTCCCCCGTGGCAGTTTACCTGACACCAGGACATTCTCATTGCCGACTTTCTGTCCAGGGGCAGGGAATTACCATCCGAGTGGATGCTACACCCCGAGGTCTTTGCATGGCTACAGACGACCATGGGCCCCCTTCAGGTCGATCTGTTTGCCTCCTGTCTGAACCACCAGCTCCGGCTCTATTGCGCCCGGTCCCGGAACCCGGAAGCTTGGATGGTGGACGCATTCTCCTTTCCCTGGGGGGGATTCGGGGGTATGCCTTTCCCCCGATCGCCCTCATTCCGCGGGTGTTGGAGAAGACCCAGGAGGGCGAGGCGTCCGTTCTCCTGAATGCCCCTCGGTGGCCCAGGAGGCCCTGGTTTTTGACGTTAATAAACCTCCTGACGGGTCACCCCGGGCCCTGCCGGGTCACCCGGACCTCATCAGACAACCGTTGTCCGGGACGACGCACAGCAGCCCGGCAGAGTTCATTGCCCACAGTCATAGAGACCCGACGGTACAGTCTTACAACTCTAGGTTGACCGCGTATTTTGCCTGGTGTGAGGAGCAGGCGTTAAGTCCCCAGACCACGCCTCTCCATAGTATGGCCGATTTCTTCCGACACCTGTTTGATAAAGGTTTGGCTTTACGGACCATCAGGGCCTACAGATCCGCAATAGCCATAGTGCACAGTGGGTTTGAGGATGGCAGTATGGTTTCCAATGCGCCTACCCTGACTAGATTGTTTAAAGCATTCTTCCTAAAGAGGCCGCCCACGAAGACTTTGCTTCCATCGTGGAGTTTGCCTCGAGTTATGAGAGCATTTGCAGAACCTCCCTTTGAGCCGTTGGCCAAGGCGTCCCTTGCCAGGCTCACTTGGAAGACTGCTTTCTTACTGGCGGTGGCCTCTGGTCACAGGCGGAGCACGTTACATGCATTGTCCACCGCGCCAGGGCACATCCGTTGGGAACGCGATGGTGTGAGATTGATTCCGAGCCCCACGTTCATCGCCAAGAACCAAAGGAGCTCCACGAAGCCAGTGGAGATTTTCATTAGTCCGTTGACAGCTTTTTCGTCTGTTCCCGAGGACAAGGTGTGGTGTCCTGTGCGATCCCTCAAATGGTACTTGGATCGGACAAAAAGTTTCAGGAAGCACGATCAGCTTTTTCTGATCTGCAAGGAACCTCACTCACCAGCCTCTCGGGATTCGGTGTCGAGATGGATAGTTAACACTATCAAGGCGGCAGGCCTGGAAGCTCTTACGGGACCCGATCTACCCCACGCGCATGATACAAGGAGTATCAGCGCATCGTGGGCTCTGTTTGCTGGTGTTAGTCAGGAGGACATCCTGAAGGCAGTGTACTGGTCCTCGGCCAACTCATTCATCTCTTATTATCTGAGGGACGTCCCAGCGTCCGAAGCGGCCTTGGCTTCGGCGTCCGGGACATCTAGACTTGCCTCCTACTTGGTGAGTTTTAACGCTCCCTTTTTCTGTGTTGGTCTAGCATATTGTTTAGGAAAGCGGACAGATGGTTTTTTACTGAAGTAGATCATAAGAATCAGGACTGATTCTATTATCTACGAGGTAAAAACCATCCGTCCGCTTTCGTTCCCACCCACCTTCCCCTCTCCCCGTGTTAGGGGTCCTTTTCTGCGGTATTTAGAGGAAGAGCAGGCTGGCGTACGGGTGGATGCCGGTGGGGCCCGCACACAGGGGGAGGTAGGTGGGGACATTAAAGTCTTCTGTTGCATATAGCTCAGCACGCGCGTGCGACGCGAGGGAAATAGCATATTGTTTAGGAAAGCGGACGGATGGTTTTTACCTCGTAGATAATAGAATCAGTCCTGATTCTTACCTCGTAGATAATAGAATCAGTCCTGATTCTTATGATCTCTTTTAGTTGCAGGATCGTTGACCAGAACAATTTCTATCGACATGTTTTGTGTTGTCTCTAATTTAAATCAACTTCGGATCCTGAAAGAAATATTGAAATGGTCTTGTAACTAACAAACAGTCAAACAACATCCCAATTTGAGGAGAATTTTTGCTTTGCATTCTTTGGACTGTGTTTCTCGCATATGTTTTGCTTCTGCTGAACGCATTTTTGTAATTTGTTGACGAAACCACGCTTCGTTCCGAAAAAGAGTACTTATGGCAAAGAAGCGAAGGAGTAGCAATTGCAATGGAGCCATAGCCAGTCATGGACACTCAGCGTGCGGCAATCCTGATGGACGAGAAAAAAGGACTCTAACTTTTTTTCTTTCCTCTTTCCTTTTATATTACATTTTCCTTGAAATAAAATATTTTCCCTTTCTTCTTTCTCATTTCGTCCTTCAGTTTCCCCTTCTTTCTTTTCCCTTTCCCTTCCCCTTTCTTTCTTCTTTCCTCTCCTTTTATTTTCCCTTGTGAATTTTTGAAATTCATTAGGGGCAGTCTAGCCCCTGCCCCCTCCCCGCTGTGACGCCACATGGTAACTAGGTATGATCGAAAGCAAAAAGTCTGTAGAATAAAACTGCACAAGTTCGGTCGAGATCAAAACAATTCAGGAAACAGAATAACATGATAGGGAACGAAAGTATGAGACGTCTTCAAATAATGATTATTAGATAGTCATTAAAAAAACTACAGATTTATCCTTATTTTGTTTATCAAGAGGGCCCACCGTAAGTCCGAAAAAAAAGTTCTTTCTGTAGAAAGTCGCAGAGAAAGTGAGTCTGAATAAAAGAAAAATACCAGAAAGAAAGAAATCAAAGAAAATAAAGAAAAAAAAGAATGAATGAATACAAAGAAAGAAGGAATTACAGAAAGAAAGAAAGAAAAATAGAAAAAAAGAAAAGAAAGAATGAGTAAAAAGAAGAAGGAATTCAGAGAAAAGAAAGAAAGAAACAAAGAACGAACGAAAGAAATAAAGAAAGAAACAAAGAACGAACGAAAGAAATAAAGAAAGAAAGAAAGTAAAAAATGAATGAAGAAAGAAGGGGAGGAGGGAAGGAAAGGAAAGAGAGAGAAAGAAAGAAAATGAATGAAGAAAGAAATGAAGAGGAAAGAAAGAGAGAAAAAGAAGATAAGAGAAAGAAAGAGAAAGAGAAAAAAGAAAGATAGAATGAACACTATCTTAGCATGTATACAAGTTTGAGTTGATGTGAATTACGTGTTATGCGTTGCGCTACGTCATCGTGCAAAACAAATTTGTTTTGTGTGTGGGGGGGTGCGGGTGTGTGGGGGTGTGGGTGTGTGTCATTGCAATTGTCGTTGAAACCATCAATGGAAGATGCTTCTCTAAGAGGTTTTGGTAGGCCATTCCATAGTTTTGGGCCCATATATGAAAAAGCCCGATCCCCCCAATTATGCTTGATTCGAGGTACCTGTAATTTTAGCAAGTTTGATGAACGGAGATTACGTGGTGGTTGGTGAAGCTGAAGAGTATTTTGAAAGTAGACAGGGGCAAATTTGTGCAATGTACGGTAAACAAGAAGAAGAATCTTGAAGTTAATACGTTTTTCTACAGGAAGCCAGTGTAGGGACCAAAGTACTGGGGTAGTATGCACAGTTTTCTTTGTGAAAATAAGTAATCTAGCGGCACAGTTCTTAAGACGTTGCAGTTTACTGAGTTCTTTTTGTGGAAGGCTGCAAAACAGAGAATTGCAGAAATCTAGACGAGACGAAATAAGAGCATGCATCAGTTTTTCTGCTGCTGATCTAGTTAAATATATCCGAATTGAGCCCAGGTTACGCAAATGAAATCTTACACATTGGGATACATATGAAATGTGGTCTTTGAATGTCAGATATGCATCATAAACAACACCAAGACTACGAACTTTGTTCGAAGGCTTGATATTACTATTGCCAAGTCTGACATAACATGTATCAGAATTCACTTTAGACAACATCTGTTTGGATCCTATCAGAATAAATTCTGACTTACTGTCATTAAATTTGAGACCATTTCTTTCCATCCATGCCTTAATATCATCAATACATAATTCTAATCGTTTTACAGCTTCAGAGAGTTCAGTCCTGGTTGGTGAAAAAGATACAAATACATGTATTTGAATATCATCTGTATAACAGTGATACTGAATGTCGTGTCTTTCAAAAATGTGTCTAATCCTTGAAAGAATAGAAGTGGTCCACCTACAGACCCTTGGGGGACACTGCAAGTAAGCGCAGTCGGATCAGAGTTACTATATTATTGATCTTAACATATTGTGAACGGCTGGTAAGGTAAGATTGAAACCACTCTAATAATCTCTTCAATCTTAAAATCTACTTCACGGGCCACAAGAATTAAAGCTCCTCTGCTGTGATTAGTGCCGTGACTAAAAAGGTTACAGCTCGTTATTCCAAAGATTTATTCCGAAGGCTCTTTAGTCCGAAGATTCGTTATTCCGAAGGTTCGTTATTCCGAATTTCATTTTCGGATTAACGAATCTTCGGAATAACGAACCTTCGGAATAACGCCACAAATGTTCGTATTAATGAACCCTTTTTCATTTTCGGATTAACGAACCTCTAGGTATAGGGAATTTGTGTGTTTCGGATTAACGAACCTTCGGAATAGCGAACCTTCAGAATAACGAACAGCACCCACTAAAAAAAATTTCCCCGCACCAATCTCCAAATATTTTCAATATCAGGTGTGCTATATGTTTCCTGTAACAAAACAATCTTCCCTCCCTTCAATTTTACCCAATCAAAAATCAATTTCCTTTTAACTCTATCCCGTATTCCCCTAACATTGGCAGAAAACAAATTCATACCTATTTTTTTCATCCATAATAAAAACTGAACCCTACACTACAAAAACTTGCTCCTCCCACCCACACTAAATCTCCTAATCCAAAAGTAAAGGACGACACAATGAAAAACTTGCCATGACAATCAAACTCGTGTACACAAAAAGAAACCTGAAGGCAGAAGGCACATCCCAATACATGTAACATTACAAAACACACTCCCAAACACACAAAATTCCTATCTACCCAATTCATCCTTATTCTACCCACCCCTTGCGTGCTCATCATCCCCTGACCAACACAGTGAGCGCGTGCCCAGCCTCCCCCATCTGCAATTAACTGGTGACACGACATATCCTCCTGCGACAAATGCTCCGACGACAATTACTTCGAAAAATGCGACAAATGCTCCGCGACATTTGCTCCGCGACAAATGCTCCGGCGATATTTGCTCCAGCGACAAATGCTCCGGCGACATTTGCTCCGCCGACAAATGCTCCGGCGATATTTGCTCTGGCGACAATTGCTGGAGCTGATGCCGACACAGCATCCTGTACGGGTACCATCTCATATCTTGCCGAACAATGCGATGGAACGAAGACCTTGATATCGCCAGCCCATTCCTCCTCATAGAAACTTGGGGGTTGTCTTCCATGGTACGTCTTACTGCAGCCACATTTTCTTCTGACCTGACAGTCCTTCTTTGACCAGATCGACCCTTGCGTTGTTGAGATTGAGGCTTGTCCCTTCATGCTGATACTTTCTGATGTTTCTCCAAAGCGTTGACTTCGCAGGAACATCACGATTTGGAAATCGGTCATGGAAGGCTGCTGCAACTTGTTGCAGGCTCCCAGAACGAGACCACTCCGTTATAATGAACACTCTTTGCTCTGCGGTCAGCTGGATGGTCAGGCAAGCTCATGATCGTCTGTTTTTTTTTACCCCTATTCACAGTCAAACTGCTTCTATTGTTCTCTTTATGTCCCCCCCCCCCACGTACACACACGCATTTGTGTAAATTCATCGGAGCATGACGGCCATTGTTATGTGCAAAGTCGGGAAATCTTAATGGCTCCTTCTTTAATTATCCCTCTTTCAGCGTAGAATTAAAGCATATTTTCAAATTAAGATTTCTCTAGCATATGTGAACCTTTTTTTACGCACGAGCTGTCATATGATAGGAAAAATAATGAATATTAAAGTTATAACTTTCATTATTGAAAAGGAATGGCGAAAAAGCACGAAATATTCGCTCAAAGTTACAATTTCCTCGTGCAAATGAAAATTTACTAGTACTACTGTCTATTGTTCTAACTCAGTCATGCGTGGATTATAAACTTTGTGTTGTACACCAAATGAAAGAGGAGAAACGTATCTTTCCATTCATGTACATTTCATAAAGCAAATTTATGATTTTGATACCAAAAAAATTAAGAGGAAACTCGGTTTCGTTTTTTCTGGGACACGCTGTATAGCGCCTTGAGTATCTTTTTTAGATAGAAATGAGAGCTTTATAAGAGTCTCACTATTATTAGTATCATTAATTTATGAAGATAGGCGGTATATATTTTTGAAAGGTGCCATAAATGGATTTAAATTATTGTTGGGAAGTGTATACTTTCCAACAAGGGATAAGGTCAAAGAACAAATAATCTTTTTGGATAGTTTGGATGATTGTATTTCGCAAAGGTTTTCTTTGAATGATATGCTTATTATAGGTGGTGATTTCAATGTGATTATTGACGAAACTTTGGATTATTTTGGGACAACAAAATGCGTGAGATCAAATTTTGTGAATCATGTAGATATATTTTTTAGAAAATATCAGTTGGTAGATATTTGGAGGCAAAGAAATCCACGCTTAAGGCAATTTACTTATACACAGAGAAGCCCTTTAGTACAGAGTCGTTTGGATTATTGGTTTATATCAAGTAAATCTGAGGTTTTGCTGGATGGTTGTAATATTATTGCATCAGTTACACCTGATCATTCCGCCATTACTTTACAATTGAGATATTTAGAAAGTTGTTATGATCATGGGAGATCTTATTGGAAATTTAATAATAGTTTATGTGTTGATAGAATATTTGTTGAGGGAATCGTTAATGAAATAAAACAGATTAATGAAGTGGAAGGGGGTGAATTTGTGAGTAAGTTTTTATTTTGGGATTGCATGAGAATGAAAATGAGACAGTATATAATAAAATATTCGAAGGGAAGAGCAAAGGAAAGGAAAAATGAAATAGAAAAATTGGAAATTGAAATTTTTCGTTTAGAAGTGGAAATGTCGGGAAGTGGTAGGTATTCAGAGGAAATAGAAAAAAAAATCGTTTAAAGCAGGGAATTAAGATAAGATCACGTGCGGTTTTGTATGAGGAAGGTGAAGAGGAGAAGGAATATTTTCAGCAATTATTGTCATCTTATAAACGGAAAACATTTATTCAAGAATTACATAATGAAAATGGTGATATAACACGAAATAAAAAGGAAATATTGTGTGTCATCAAGTTATTTTATGAGAAATTGTATTCAAAAAGGAAACTGTCAGAAGAAGATTATACAGAAAACTGTTTCTTCGCCGATATCCTCGGGTTAAGTGACAAAAGTCGTGTATCCTCAGGTTAAGTGACGAAAGTCGAATTTCATGTGAGTGTAAAATAACGCAGGAGGAATGTTTCAATGCCTTAAAGATTATGGCACTGAACAAATCACCGGGTAATGATGGCTTTTTTGTGGAATTTTATATGACTTTTTGGCCATATATTGGAGGTCTGATTGTTGATGCTATTTATGAGGCGTATGATAAAGGGATTCTTTCAATATTGCAGAGACAAGAAGTAATTACTTTGATAGGAAAAGATGGTAAAGATTCTTTACATATTAAGAATTATAGACCCATTACTTTATTGAATGTTGATTATAAGGTACTTTCTAAAGTTTTAGCTAATAGAGTGAAGGATGTATTAGAGGATATAATTAAGCCGGATCAGGTGAGGTATATGAAAAATAGGAATATTGGAAAAGCTATAAGGTTAATTAGATGATATGGGTTTTTTATTGTTTGAATAATAACATGCAGAGTTTTTTAATTGCAGTTGATTTTGAAAAGGCGTTTGATTCTGTTTTTCATGAGTTTCTGTTTAAGGTATTAGAATTGTTTGGTTTTGGTCCTTATTTTTGTTCTTTGGTAAAAAATTTGTATAATTGAATTAGTAGTTGTATAATGAATGATGGGTTTTCAACTGGTTATTTTGATGTTGGTCGTGGAGTTAGGCAAGGTGATCCTCTGTCGCCATATTTATTTCTGGTTGTGATTGAAATTCTTGCGCAAGCATTGAGGAGTGCTGAAGGTATTAAAGGAATTACTCTGGGTGATTTTGAAGTTAGACAAGGGTTATATGCTGATGATATGACAATTTTTGTCAGAGATGAGAGTTCGGTTAAAAGAGTGTGTGAAATTTTGTGTTGTTTTTATGAAATGACTGGTTTGAATGTTAATTCGGAAAAAACAAAAATATTGTGGATAGGAAAAGACAGGGATAGGGTAGGAGATCTTTCGTTTTGTAATTTGGTGAAAGGGGTGAAGATATTGGGGGTTTATTTTTCGACAGATTTCAAATTGAGAGAAGAAATGAATTATAAAGAGATACTTAGTAAAATAAAAAGATTATTAACTTGGTGGAAACAAAGAGATTTATCTTTGATGGTAAGATTCATTTGCTTAAAACATACGCATTATCTAAATTGAATTATATATCATCGTCAATTGTTCCTTCGTGGGTATTTGCAGAGGTTAAAAAGATTTGTTTTGAATTTTTATGGAAAAGAAAAGATCGCATGAAAAGGGTTATTTTGTATCAAGATTATGGAGAAGGGGGACTTAGAATGATGAATTTTGAGTTGTTCGTCAAAGCTCAAAGAGTAATGTGGGTGAAAAGAATTTTTTGTGGAGAAAAGAATATGACCTGGAAAAAGTATTTTCAATATGTTTTTAGGTCAGTTGGTGGCATTTTGATTTTTCAGTGTAATTTTGAAATAAATCAGCTTTTTTTGAAAGTTCCGAAATTTTATAAAGAGATTTTACAAGCGTGGCAAGATTTGGGAAGTTTGAGAGATTTAGAAGAGGGGTTTATGAATCAAATAGTATTTAATAATAGATTTTTTTTATTGAAAGGTAAAATAATATATAATGAAAATTTATTTAGGAAAAATATTTACAGATTATGTCATTATTTTGATGGAAAAGGTATACGGCCGATTATTTATTTTCAAAAAACAGGTTTATGTAATGAGGAAATTGAGTTTCTTTGGAGGATTTGTAATGTAATTTTGAAAAGTGGATGGTTTAGTTTATCGTGGGTCAGCAATAAACCTTTTCAAGTGTATGATATTTGGTTAAAATTACATGGTGCACTTTATACAAAAGTTAATCTGTTGAGATTTGGGTTTGTTCCTGATGATCTCTGTTCTGTCTGCAAAAAGAGCACTGAGACATATTCACATTTATTTTGGGAGTGTATTAAAGTGCAGTATCTGTGGCAAATTATTATTCAGAAATTTGATTTAGAAGAATTAGGAAATATGAATTGGGAAGTTGTTTATACAGGTATATCTGGAAACTCGTTAAAAATCAAAGGATATAATACTACTAGACTCGGAATTTGTCAACACTGACAAATTAGGTGATCCGATCTATTGGGAAATCAATGATTTGAGTCCTGATCCCAATAGGCATGACCATACAGGTTTCATCTGTGTTGAGGGGACATTGGCCATGTGATGTTTGGAGTCTCATTTAGAAAAGGGAGTGAGACCTGCCATATTTGGTACCGAATTCCGTATGCACTAACGAAGATACATAATGAAGTATATTTGACCTTTGACCCCATTTTGCACACCAAAGATGGCATCTGAACAAAAAGTGGTTATTTTGTGAAATGATTTTTGTAACATGGTCTTTGCGTGTGCAAAATATGGGAAAGATAGGACAAGTATTCACCAAGATACAGGATGAAACATTTATGACCTTTGACCCTAATTTACATACCCAAGATGGTGTCCGATCAAGTAGTTGTTATTTTATGAAATAATGTACGTGACATGAGCTAAACATGTGCAAAATATGGGGGTAATAGAGTCACTGACAAATTAAGGTGATCCGATTTTTTTTTAATTAATGATTCGAGTCCTGATAGTGCAAAGTCTCAGCTACAACATATTAAAATCTGAGAGAAATTCACCGAAGCATAAGTAAGATAGTGCTCGATACAAGAGAGTCATGTCAATTTTCACATCTAAAAAATTCCCTCCCATAGAGATAACACGTCATAGCGACGATAGAAAAAGAAGTACATATGACCTTTGACCCCACTTTGCACAGACAAGATGACAAAAAGTGGTCTGTTTTATGAAATGATCCCTGTAACATGGTCCTTACGTGTGCAAAATATGGGAAAGATAGGACATGTATTCACCAAGATACAGGATGAAACATCTATGACCTTTGACCCTAATTTACATACCCAAGATGGCGTCTGATCAAGTAGTTGTTATTTTATGAAATAATGTGTGACATGAACTAAACATGATAGGGTATGTTTTTCTTGAGTTATTGCACATAACGTTGCAAAAAGAAATAAATATTTCAATACATCGAAGATAAACTTTAATTTCAAGTAAGTTTTTTGACGTGATTCCGACATCGTATGAAAAAACGAAGGGCACATTGCGATAGCCCAAAGTCTCAGCTACAACATATCAAAATCTTGGAGAAATTCACCGAAGCATAAGTGAGCTAGTGCTCAATAAAGATAGTAATGTCAATTTTCATTTCCATAAAAACTGCACTCCCATAGAGATTACACGTAAACTGGTCAAATTTGACAAGGTTACTTTCAATCCATTTTTACGAGGTGATACCGTTATCCAATCAAAATTATGTTTTGACATTTATGAAAGGATAAGCTAAAACATATTGAAATTTGGGTGAAAATTGGCAAAGGATAAGTGAGATACCCTCGAGTGAACTTGAAGTTTGATGACGTCATTTTGAAAATTTATTTTTTTTTTAATTTATTAAGAAATTAGATATCTTTTAATCATTTTTTCAGTATCGCCAACCCATAAAATGACATGTACAACTCATCAGTTTTCAAAATATGTAAAGAAAATGGGGAGTCACCGTCCATCCTGACGAGTAAAATCGGATTTAAAATTGGCGGTTTTTGGCATATTTGCACTGTATATCGCCATTGACGCCGCGCGGAATTTCAACTTTGACGGGCCCGTATGACGTCATATTGAGTCAGATTGACTTGAATCTTGGTAGAAATATTCCTTGACATTTCAGGCATCCGCTAAGTTTGAAAAAAACGGGAAATTTCTAATGCATATGAGCTGTGCATGCGTATATGTGCGCGCGCGTACGCGTCCGTCCAATTTTTTCAATTTTTCAAAAAATGCTCCAAATGGTCTGAAACGTGTGCAAAAAAAATTTGAGCTCAATTTGAGCACACAAATATTTCAACGCGTGTACGCGCACGTCTTAAGAGAAAATATGAATTTTGATTATATGAGTAGAATGCGCTTGACTTGAAATATATGTGACGTAAATTTCATTGAAAATTTTCATTCCATTAAAGAGATGTGATTGAGAATGTGTTTTCATATAATGACGTCATAGTGACGTCACGGTCGACTAATCACTATGATTTTATTAGAAGGGTCGTCTTTGGGACATGATACATGTATGGTATAATTTTGACATTGATAGGAAGAGGACTTTCCGAGATTATTGATACACAACTTAGCGAGATCAGAAGGGGAGGTACCAAATTTTAATGAAGTATTTTAAGATGTGTAAAGAAGAAGAAAATAAGATAGCTAGTAAAAGAGGAACAGTTGGAATGCATTTGTCAAAGTGGGAATATGAGGTATACCGAGGATGATAATCCTATGTGATTATCTTTTTAGGTGATCCGAGTATCCTCTCGGATCACCTTCTGTATCTGTACGGATTCTTTGTTGGTTCTTCTTCTTCTTTCTTTATTTCTGGACAAAAGTTGTGTATCGATTAGCTCAGAAAGTGTTCTTCCTATCAATTTCAAACTTATACCATATATGTATCATGTCCCAGAGACGACGGGTTTAATAAAATCATAGTGATTAGTTGACCGTGACGTCACTATGACGTCATTATATGAAAACACATTCTCAATCATATCTCATCAATGGAATAGATTTTTTCAATGAAATTTACGTCACATATATTTCAAGTTATGCGCATTCTACTCATATTCTCAAAATTCATATTTTCTCTTAAAACGTGCGCGTTGAAATATTTTTATGCTCAAATCGAGCTCAAATTTTTTTGCACACGTTTCAGACCAATTAGAGCACTTTTTGAAAAATTGAAAAAATTTGGCGGACGCGTACGCGCGCGCACATATACGCACGCATAGCTCATATGCAATAGAAATTTCCCGTTTTTTTACACTTATCGGATGCCTGAAATGTCAAGGAATATTTTTACCAAGTTTCAAGTCAATCGGACTCAATATGACGTCATACGGGCCCGTCAAAGTTGAAATTCCGCGCGCGCGTCAATGGCGATATACAGTGCAACTATGCAAAAAAACGCCAATTTTAAATCCGATTTTACTCGTCAGGATGGACGGTGACCCCCCATTTTCTTTACATATTTTGAAAGCTGATGGGTTGTACATGTCATTTCATGGGTTGGCGATACTGAAAAAATGATTAAAAGATATCAAATTTCTTAATAAAGTAAAAAAAAGTAAATTTTCAAAATGACGTCATCAAATTTCAAGTTCACTCGAGCGTATCTCACTTATCCTTTGCCAATTTTCACCCAAATTTCAATATGTTGTAGCTTATCCTTTCATAAATGTCAAAACATAATTTTGATTGGATGACGGTATCACCTCGTTAAAATGGATTGAAAATAACCTTGTCAAATTTGACCAGTTTACGTGTAATCTCTATGGGAGTGCAGTTTTTATGGAAATGAAAATTTACATTACTATCTTTATCGAGCACTAGCTCACTTATGCTTTGGTGAATTTCTCCCAGATTTTAATATGTTGTAACTGAGACTTCGGGCTATCGTTAATGTGCCCTTCGTTTTTTCATACGATGTCGGGATCACGTCAAAAAACTTGGTTAAAATTATTAAAATATTTTGCACACGTAAAGACCATGTTACAAGGATCATTTCACAAAATAACCACTTTTTGCTCAGATGCCATCTTGTCTGTGCAAAGTGGGGTCAAAGGTCATATGTACTTTTTTCTCTATCTTCGTTATGACGTGTTATCTCTATGGGAGGAAATTTTTCTAGATGTGAAAATTGACATGATTGTCTTTATCGAGCACTAGCTCACTTATGCTTCGGTGAATTTCTCCCAGGATTTAGTATGTTGTAGCCAATTTAATACTCTTTAAGTTTTGTTGATCAAAGTTTTAATCAGATGATGTCTTCACTTCGTAAAATTGGATTGAATGTAACCTAGTGAAATTTGACCCATTTGCGTGTTATCTCTATGGGAGTGCAGTTTTTCTGGAAATGAAAATTGACATGATTGTCTTTATCGAGCACTAGCTCACTTATGCTTTGGTGAATTTCTCCCAGATTTTGATATGTTGTAGCTGAGACTTCGGGCTATCGTAAATGTGCCCTTTGATTTTTCATACCATGTTGGGATTATGTCAAAAAACTTGGTTAAAATTAAAGCTTATCTTCGATGTATTGAGATATTTCTTTCTTTCTGCAACTTTCTTTGCAATAACTCAAGAAAAACATATCCTATCACCCCCATATTTTGCACATGTTTAGTTCATGTCACGTACATCATTTCATAAAATAACAACTACTTGATCAAACACCATCTTGGGTATGTAAATTAGGGTCAAAGATCATAAATGTTTCATCCTGTATCTTGGTGAATACATGTCCTATCTTTCCCATATTTTGCATACGCAAAGACCATGTTACAAGAATCATTTCACAAAATAACCACTTTTTGCTCAGACGCCATCTTGGGTGTGCGAAGTGGGGGCAAAGGTCAAATATACTTCGTTTTGTATCTTCGTTAGTGTATACGGAATAAGCCAGTTCGGGGTTCCACTTTGAGCATGAGCAGAAAAAGGTCATCTGTACCAGCAGAGCATGGTGGTTTTTAAATTCACTGAGATAAGCATCTGTAATGTAATGATTATTCAAGTGATCCCTATAAGTGATGCTTGCCAGCACATCCACCTGACAGCAAAAGCGGTGTCTGACAATATCAATAGAAAGAGATCGTTAATACATTCAATGCAAAATAATGAAATGGATGCTTTCCAAAATGCCAATGGTAGGATCATTCTGGTCACCTGGTCTATGCAAGTTCATCCTTTATTTGAACATGACTGATGAATTCCATAAATTGTTACGTTGGGCAAGCTCATGCCTTCTGTCGCTTGAAACTAGTGGAGTGCCTAATCAACTGAGAAAGAAGAAAGGTCATTTGTACCCATGTGCCCATGAGCTAACCCCGAACTGGCTTATTCGGTACCAAAGATGGCAGGTCTGACTTACTTTTCTAAATGAGATTCTAAACATCACACGGCTGCCATGTCCCCTAAACACAGATGGAACCTGTATGGTCATGCCTTTTGGGATCAGGACTCAAATCATTGATTTTCGAAAAGATCGGATCACCTAATTTGTCAACTTGATGACAAATTCCAAGTCTAGTTCTGTCTTGAATTTGCCCTACATGTATCTGCGAGTTATTGTCATATCGTTGTCGGGTTTTGTTTTGCTTTTGTTTTTTTCCTCGTCTCTATTGCTTCTACCATTTCCACATCACTTCCATATTATGAGTAGGAAGTATTTTATTGTATGAGAAACAAAATGGCAATTTATACTGCAAAGTTATTCAAGTGTGAATAAAACCTGAAACCTGAGGGCTGAAGGCACGGGGGGGGGAGGGGAGGGGTGCAGTTGGCGTTGTGTGTGGATGTGTGGGTGCATGTGTGTATGTCGTCTCGCAAATGGCCCTGTTTGTTTGTTGTTGTTGTTTTTTTCTTAGAGAAACAGTGAAAACCGGTCTCCCTTCGGATCATTCTGCGGTCGTCATCACTGTCAACATGATGGGGCATCGTAACGGTACGAAACACGTATCTTTCAGAAAGCTCCGAGATATTGATATATCATCATTCAAGCAGGATATTCGCGAGTCTACTTTATCATCCTCGGCAGCTATGTGTCCTTCTGATGCTGTAGATCTTTACAATCGTACAATGACTACACTCTTGGACAAACATGCGCCCTTACAGAATAAGACGGTGACAACTAGGCCATCGGCACCATGGTACACGCAGGAATTAAGAAAGGCTAAACAGAACAGACGGCGCGCCGAGCGTAAGATGCTTAAATCTGGCCTTTCAGTTGATAAAGACATCTATCGCCAGCAATGTAACTCATACTATGCAGCCCTGAACGAATCCAAGTCCAAACATTGGACTGGTGTGATTGCTTCTGCGGATTGCAAGGAGCTTTTCAGAATTGTTAAGAGACTTACGTGCTCTAACCACGAATCTGTTTTTCCAGATCATTTGTCTGATGCTGACCTTGCCAATGATTTTGGGCAATACTTCAGTGACAAAGTTAGCAGAACTATTTCGGCGATAGATGTCTCACCAACTGACGAGTTGTCATCCAGCGTGGAATCACGTTCACTGCCTCAGGTCAAGAGCATTCGTTTCTGCGATTTCCAGCCTGTCTCTCTCTCTGAAGTCAAACAGATCATGACAATTATTAAACCGAAGACATGTGGCCTTGACCCTATTCCTTCTAGACTCGTGAAGTCATGTACTGATGAACTCATTCCTTTCATCACAAGGATTGTTAATCTTTCCTTATCATCCGGGGAAGTTCCATGTGCATTCAAGACATCGCTCATCATACCGCTCCTCAAAAAGTCTTCGCTTGACAAGAATGACTTAAGGAATTATAGACCAGTCGCAAATTTGCCTTTCATCAGCAAGGTTCTTGAGAAGATTGTGTCAGATCAACTCATATCATACCTTGAGACAAACAACCTGTTTCCTCAACATCAGTCTGCGTACCGGAAGTGTCACTCTACTGAGACTGCCTTAGTAAAGGTAGTGAATGATCTTCTGCTTGCCGTTGACAAGGGTCTTGAAGCTGCCCTCATTCTTTTGGATTACTCGTCGGCTTTTGATACTATAGACCACACCAACCTCATCAACTGCCTGAGAGAGCACTACGGGATGGATGGATCTGTGCTTCGCTGGATCGAATCCTACCTCACTGATCGTAGTCAGAAGATCGTTGTGAACGGCGTGGAATCCAGGTCATTTCTTCTTTATTGTGGCGTCCCGCAGGGTTCCGTCGTAGGACCATTGTTGTTCTCCCTTTACACCGGTCCGTTGAGCCACATCATTGGCTCACACCATGGAGTGCAGCACGCAATCTACGCGGACGACACTCAGTTGTATGTCATAATGAACGCTGATGACGACCACCGGGCTACTTCCATGCAGAAACTTCATGATTGCTTCCTAGACATTAAGTCATGGTCTTCCCGTAACCATCTCAAACTAAATGAAGCCAAAACTGAGTTGTTGTTCGTCTCATCTCAGTTTAGGCAGCAACCGGGATTTCAACCTTCCTTGGATATGGCTGGAGAATGCGTTTCTTCCTCTGACTGTGTGAGGGATCTTGGTGTTACTCTCGACAAGCATCTCACTCTCACTAACCATATTCGAAATGTCTGCAGATCGGCTTCCTTTGGCATTGCTAGGATCGGAAAAATAAGGAGATTCCTTAATGAGTCATCTACAGAAAAGCTGGTACATGCATTCGTGTCTTCACACTTGGACTATTGCAACAGCCTCCTTGCTGGTCTTCCTCGCTCCTGTCTTGCTCCGCTACAACGCATCCAGAACACCGCTGCACGTCTCATCACACGCACGAAGAAGCATGAACATATCACACCTGTCATCAGATCTCTGCACTGGCTACAAATTCATGACCGCATCATCTTCAAAGTTCTACTCCTCACCTACAAGATTGTCCACAACTTAGCACCATCCTATCTTCATCATCTGGTTTCCCTCCGGACTATATCTACTTCCTCAACAACCAGACGCCTTCGTTCTCACTCCACTGCACACCTTCAACTCACATCGGCACCGCGCACCCGTACCCGTTATGGCAACCGCGCCTTCAGTGTTATTGCACCTACACTATGGAACAACTTGCCCATCCACGTCCGTGAAGCTCCAACAGTAGACTCCTTCAATCATCACTGAAAACTCATCTGTTCTCTCATGCCATGTAATCTGTATTAATTTATTATGTGCAGTCTGTATATGTGTTAAGTTCGTTCTATAAGTTATAACTTACAATGTTCATTTTATGTATTTTGTATCTTGTATTGCGTTTCATCGTATCACAATTTGTATATATTCCATAATTGAATCTATTTTTCCAATTTTTTCTTCAGCGCTTAGAAACGTTGTAATAAGCGCTTTACAAATGATATTTATTATTATTATTATTAAATATGCCCCGTTTTGTGTTTTAAGCAAATTATCTATTATGTTCCCGTTTCGCGGGCTTGTGCGGGAATATGTGTTAAAAAAAAAGCGGATTTCGTTTCCTTGGTTTAGAGAGTGAACAATGTAAAATTTGATATTAGTTTGCACAATGGTGGTGATACTGCATTTTGTCTCTATGTAGTGTAAGATTGACGTTAATGTGTACAATGTTTGTGTAAAAAGCAGTTTGTCTTTGTATGATGTTTTGTTTTGTTTCTGTGAACATTTCTGTTTCTATGATATGAAATGATACGAAATTCGAATAAAGAATTATCCAAAAAAAAAGTGCTGTGTATGATTTTTAGGTGCGTACAATAAGTGAATTGTGTATGCGTTTGCGTATATCTGTGTGTGTGTGTGTGTGTGTGTGTTTGGAGTATGATAATACAATATGTAGAAACTGTGCATGTGTGGTGGTTGGAAAGTGGTAGTGGTTTATTTCTCTGTGTGTATACGTGTGCCTGTATGCGTACGTGTGTATGTGGGTATAGTGGCGTATGTGTATATCAAAGAGTGTGTGATGATGCGTGTTTGTGGGCGCAGTTTTGTGCCTGCATGAGTATCTGAGCTAGAGGTTTGGTGTTCGTGGGCTACGTAGGCCCTACGTATGTGTGTTGTGTGCGAGCGTTCGTGTGTCTACGTAACCACCAAAGAGTATAGAAGCGCACGCAGTGCGATAAGAGTGAACACTCTCCCGATTTTGTGTAGTACGCTAATGGGCTCACACCCATAAATATTTCCCCATAGGGATGTGTGTTAAAAATCAAATTTCAAAAAATTCTTTAAAATAGCTGGGAGAAATGAGGTGTTTCAGCTTCACTAACCTGGATAAGTTAGATGTACCCTTTCATCCATCAAATTCTCAGGGTGGATAATTCAGTTCAAATTCTGTCCAGGGGTCCGAAAAGCCAGACTACGAGTTCTTGTCACTCAAAAAATCACCCATTTTCCGTACACGTACCCAATGAAATATAGTCCCCTCAAATTCCACCAGAAAAGCTTTCATCTTTTACCAAAATGCAATTTGTAGATTAATTCATACTCAATATCTACAGCTATTCAGTCTTTTGCCAAACTACATCATTGATTTTTAATTAATTTTTTTCTTCATTTATTTTGGTATCTTTGGTACGAATTTGTGAAGGGGTCTCGGACATTCCATTGTATTTACGGGTGAGAGCCCTATAGTGAAGGTCATATTTCTCATTTGACCTTTAAGCATCATAAATGTGTTTTTGATGATATTTGCACCTACATCATATGGGAAATTACACATTCAAGGGTTATAAAGCTTCTCAAAGGGACACTTTTGGAACTCACACCCTTTGAGTTTTAAAAAAAGAAATAAAAATGTAGTGTTGATCAGTTCTTCATAAGATGAATACCTAGATGCAGGCAGTAATCTTTGATTATGGGGGTGTCATCATATTATTGCCTACAAAATACTTGAAAAGACTTTGTTTTGTCAAACAGACTAACTTTATGAATTTTGACCTGTTTCAGTGGTAGCCAAACAAAGAAATACATTAAAATAACACAGTCATTCAAAGTTGTGTGATACTGATGACTGCTATGTACAAAGATCTATCTATACCACAACAACATAATAAGAAAACAAATTATAGCCAAAGAGTTGGTGGGGGGTAGAGAAGAGAGGTGGGGGGGTAGGAAGGGGAAGGGGAGAGGGAGGAAGAGATCTGACACAATAGATCAACATAAACCAGCAGATTTTGTATGGGATGAATACTTCCCATAGACTTGTGTGCATTGCATGCATCCTCTATAGGGCTCACACCCATAAATATTTCCCCATAGGGATGTGTGTTAAAAATCAAATTTCAAAAAATTCTTTAAAATAGCTGGGAGAAATGAGGTGTTTCAGCTTCACTAACCTGGATAAGTTAGATCATCCATCAAATTCTCAGGGTGGATAATTCAGTTCAAATTCTGTCCAGGGGTCCGAAAAGCCAGACTACGAGTTCTTGTCACTCAAAAAATCACCCATTTTCCGTACACGTACCCAATGAAATATAGTCCCCTCAAATTCCACCAGAAAAGCTTTCATCTTTTAACCAAAATGCAATTTGTAGAGGAATTCATACTCAATATTTACAGCTATACAGTTTTTTGCCAAACTACATCATTGATTTTTAATTATTTTTTTTCTTCATTTATTTTGGTATCTTTGGTACGAATTTGTGAAGGGGTCTCTGACATTCCATTGTATTTACGGGTGTGAGCCCTAATGGGCTCGGTCGCCATTTTAGGATGCAAACTGCCGGGTGATCGATAGAGGGCGTATTTCTGCCTCCGTTTCATTTCATGGGCATATAGGATAAATGCTGAATTTAGGACCTTATTATGGCATATAGAAGTAGAATTCCTGCCTAATTATGAAATAGAATTGAAGAATAATGTTTTTAACTTTCCAATCTATAATCCATCAATGTTCGCCGCCTAATTTATGACCGTATGTAAGCCTACTTGTGTCCTAAGCCAAGTAGTGCTTATAGTACAGAATGACGTGGAGTGTTCATAATCATATCAAGGGCACTTTCTCTCCCTCCCTCTCTCTCCCTCTCCCTCTAACCCCTTTTCTCTCTTTCTTTATCTTATTCTTCTTATCATCCTCCTCCTCCTCCTTCTTCTTCTTCTTCTTCAATTTCTTCTTCTCCTCTTCCTCCTCCTCTTTCCCCTCCTCATCCTCTTCTTCCTCCTCTTACTTCTTTCTTCCACCTTCAGTTACACAGTATGAACCGTGGACAGAATTTCAGTTCCGTCATTCATGTTTTCAAGTCACCCGTGTTTTGTTTTTTACGTATAGACTAATATCCCCATGATGAAATATATTCCGTGGACAAAATAAAACAGGATCCGTAATGAAATTTGTATGAACAGTTCAAAACTGGTAAGAGCAGACTTTTTTCACTTTTGTATTTTTGCCAAGTTGACGTATGAATCAGCCATCAGCATGCGAAAGTCTTGTCTTTTATCTTCCTTGTGCCTATGCAACTGAATTGCTCTGACCTATATTTACCAAGTTCAGTATCATCCTTCTTAGATTTGTGTTGCGGAATATGTCAGTTATGTCTTTTAGGATGTACTCTTGGTGATATAATATGGAAATTTTGGAATGAACAAAAAAAAGTATAGTACCATTTTTTGTCGGTTGTCTATAAATGAAAGTATTTTGAAGAATAAGAGAGAAGATATGCCAGTCTAGATAGCAAGAGGTGTTAATTGGTCACACCTCCTAATTAGCGCTAGTGAACTAATTAACGTCCTCCTTCCGTTGCTTCCGGAAGTCTAGTGTTTTAAGGATGAACTAATTAAGTAGTCATCCTCTTTCGTCACTCCCCTTATTAGCGAACTTCCCTCCATCTTCACGAAGGGATGCGTATATGAATGTTTATATATGAAAAGAACTTATGAATATATGCATCGGTAGTGTGTTGGTGAATATTGTTGCAGTGTAGTTGTGCAGTGCAGTTTTGCTGGATGAGGATTGCATGAGTACTGTAACGGTCCATGGTCACTTACACATTGTGTCACGATAAATGGTAATGCACAGGGTGAGTATCCAAACAGCGATCAAGAGTGTATCCACGGGCACAAAGTTCTCATTCTCGGTGTATATTCCACACAAGGGTATGTAGAATGCGAGTGTACATCATGTACATGGGGAAGGTCATGGCATAAAGGAGAGAACAAGTTCACACGGCGATAGCCTACAAGAGAATGGTGAGGCGATCAGAGTTTCACTTTACCTCGCTGTGCACAATGTATAGGGTTAGAACAAGCCTGGTTCAAGACAGGAAACCAAGAAACAATATTCCAGTAGCCATGGTAGGGGAAGTCCTTTGTGAGAGTTTAAAACAAAGAGTACAAGACAGGAAGGCTGGTATATCAAGACCAAGGGGAATACAATGTAGGTATACAGGGCCAAGGGATGCGCGATTTAAGCAACTGTGGAGACTGAGGATGCAGGGGAGGTGGGAAAACAATGGGAGTATGGTAGAACTATGCTGTACAAAGAGGACGTGGCCAAGTTTACTGGATGAATGGGGGACAAAAGCAGGGTGCATAACTGGGGGGAGGTTGGCAGGAAGACTGGTGAGAGAGAGGGAGACAATGAAGAAGTGGGTGAAGGGGACAATAGTCTGGGTGCCAGAGGCTGAACCTTGTTTTACCGTCCACCTAATGTTTTTTTTTTTTTATGGTTTTGCCCTTTTTCGGGGGTGCTGAATCCGAATCTGGATGATGCAACTCTTGCATCCTTGAGGATTCTGAGATATTCAAGATGGCCGCCAAAATGGCCGCCCGAACTGGAAATTCCCACGTATTTCCTGCTAAATGGTGAGATATTGAAAACAATTCATGGTTTTACCCTATTTCGAGGGTGCTGAATCCGAATCTGGATGATGCAACTCATGCATCCATGAAGTTTTTGAGATATTCAAGATGGCCGCCAAAATGACCGCGCCAATTAAAACCGGAAATTCCCACGTATTTCCTTCTAAATGGTGAGAAATTGAAAACACCATTGATGGTTTTACCCTATTTCGAGGGTGCTGAATCCGAAACTGGATGATGCAACTCTTGCATCCATGAAGTTTTTGAGATATTCAAGATGGCCGCCAAAATGGCCGCCAATTAAAACCGGAAATTCCCACGTATTTCCTTCTAAATGGTGAGATATGGAAAACAATTGATGGTTTTGCCCTATTTCGAGGGTGCTGAATCCGAATCTGGATGATGCAACTCTTGCATCCATGAAGTTTTCGAGATATACAAGATGGCCGCCAAAATGGCCGCCAATCAAAACCGGAATTTCCCACGTATTTCCTTCTAAATGGTGAGATATGGAAAACAATTGATGGTTTTACCCTATTTCGAGGGTGCTGAATCCGAATCTGGATGATGCAACTCTTGCTTCCTTGAGGATTTTGAGATATTCAATATGGCCGCCAAAATGGCCGCCAAAACCGAAAATTCCCTCGTATTTCCTTCTAAATGGTGAGAAATTGAAATAATTGATGGTTTTGCCCTATTTCGAGGGTGCTGAATGAGAATCTGGATGATGCAACTCTTGCATTGTTGAAGATTTTGAGATATTCAATATGGCCGCCAGAATGGCCACCCAAAACGGAAGTTCCCATATATTGAAAGCCATTGGTGGTTTTTATCTTATTTTGTGTGTCCTGAATCCGAAGCTCAGGATACAACCTTTGCATCCTTAAGGGTTTTGAGATGATAAAGATGGTAAAAAATGACCGCCAAAAACGGAAATTCATATGTAGACTCCCTATTTCCTTCTAAATGGTGTAAAATATAAAACAGTTGGTGGTTTTACACTATTTTGAGTTTGCTGAATTTGAAGCTCCAGGATACAGCTCTTGCTTCCTTGAGGGTTTTGAGATAATAAAGATGGCCGCCAGAATGGCCCCTAAATGGCCGTAAAAAAACGAAATTTTCCATGTAAGCCCTCTGTTACCTTATAAATGGTGTAAAATTGAAAACAATTGGCGGTTTTACTCTATTTCGAGGGTGCTGAGTCCGAACCTGGTTGATGCAACTTTCGTATTCTTTTTAAGGGTTTTTGAGATGTCCAAGATGACCGCCAATATAACTGTCAAAAATTGGAAAATTTTAGACCCTATTCAGCACCCTTGAAACTTGGTTGTTGAAATTCATCCATTCTTTAGGGTTTTTAGACGACCAAGATGACATCCAAAGTAAGTGGCAGAATTCCAATGTTAATATATTTTTTCTTAATGGTAAAAGTTTTAAAATAGATTGATGGTCTTACCCTGTTACGAGGGTGCTGAAGGTCTTTGAAGGTTTTGGGACATCTAAAATGTCCTGTATGAACGGAAACTCCTTAACATTTTCTTATACTTAAATTATTACCTTCCATGTTGTCGTTTGTTTTTTTTACTCAATTTTTTTTTCGCGTTACCTGCGACCGTCCCCTCGTGTGTGTTTGCAATATATACGTATACATATTATACATATACACATATATAATGTCACATCATAACTGAAAAAAAAAATTGAAGCATAACTATAAAAATGTCCCACTCGTGTCTTAAACAATGTCATCAAGACCATCAATATAAACCAAATAACCAATTTGAGTGTTCATGAATGAAGAGATTAAAACTGCTCATGGATTAAGACAGGTACAATATTGCGTCGTGCGCATGGCAGACTGTCGTTAGCGCGCTTCCGTGCGCATGGCAGATTAGTATAGCTACAAGTTTTTGGATAGGTGTAGACATGCGCACTCCCACACCCTAACGACAATCTGCCATGCGCACTCCCACACTGTAACGACAATCTGCCAGGCGCAGGGAAGCGCGCTAACGACAATCTGCCATGCGCACGACGATTGGGTAATTTCAGTACACTTCTCTACATCACTAGCCGGGTTCCCACGTACAAATTAGCGGGATGACGATCGCGATGCTCCGGATCCCGAGTTTTTTTGCGAGCGTCCACACGTACCAAATTAGCGGGATAGCGATCGCGATCGGTATCCCGTCTAACGGTTGATCACAGTGGCTAGTTGTTTTCGTCAAATTTTCTATGTGCTTGTAAATATCTGTAAATAAATTGTATTATAATGTAAATAGCACCAGTCTGCAAGAATCTTCAGGCTATTAAAGGAGGCAGACTTAACCAGAAGAAGAAGAAGAATTTGGCGAGCGTCCACACGTACCGAATTATCCCGCTAATTGCCGATAGAGATAACAGCAAAGCTTGCAAACTGGGTCACGCAGCGCCCTTCTCTATCACTGCCTGCGCGCACTTACCTTTGTCCATTGTCTTTTACGCGTCAGTGGTGTGGTTCGCGCGCTGTTGTTGTTATGCTCCAAAGAGGTGAAGGACCTCTTCGCAGAGGCCTCTCTGATGTGATGTGCGCATTGCATGATGGGATGTAAAAACTCGAGATTCTAATCCCGACCGTTCACACGTACCAGCGCGGGGCCAATTATCCCACTAATTGGCGAACCAGCGCAAGATTTCTTGGGATTAGCATCGCGATGCTTATCCCGCTAATTTTCGGGTTTTTTTCTGTCCACACGTGCAAAAAAACTCGGGATGACGATCGCGATGCAAATCTCGAGATTTGTATCCCGCTAATTGGTGTACGTGTGAACCCGGCTGTTATCACAATATGATATGTTTTCCATATCTCACCATTAAGAAGGAAATACGTGGGAAATTCCGGTTTTATTTGGCGGCCATTTTGGCGGCCATCTTGAATATCTCGAAAACTTCATGGATGCAAGAGTTGCATCATCCAGATTCGGATTCAGCACCCTCGAAATAGGGCAAAACCATCAATTGTTTTCCATATCACACCATTTAGAAGGAAATACGTGGGAATTCCCGTTTTTAATTGGCGGCCATTTTGGCGGCCATCTTCAATATCTAAAAAACTTCATGAATGCAAGAGTTGCATCATCCAGTTTCGGATTCAGCACCCTCGAAATAGGGTAAAACCATCAATTATTTTCAATTTCTCACCATTTAGAAGGAAATACATGGGAATTTCCGGTTTTAATTGGTGCGGCCATTTTGGCGGTCATCTTGAATATCTCAAAAACTTCATGGATGCAAGAGTTGCATCATCCAGATTTGGAATCAGCACCCTCGAAATAGGATAAAACCGTCAATTGTTTTCAATCTATCACCATTTAGAAGGAAATACGTGGGAATTTCCAGTTCGGGCGGCCATTTTGGCGGCCATCTTGAATATCTCAAAACCCTCAAGGATGCAAGAGTTGCATCATCCAGATTGGGATTCAGCACCCCCGAAATAGGGTAAAACCATCAAAAAACATTTGGTGGACGGTAAAACAAGGTTAGGCCCAAAAAGTCGCTTTGGCACCCAGACTACAAAGGGCTATGGTCAATTCCAATGACCAGTGAGGAGAGGGGTGTGAAAATGAGGATGTTACCTGATTGGTAGGAAGTATCACAAAGAACTGACCAATGGGATTGAAGAAAGGTCTACCCCAACATTGTAGTCGTTACAAAATGCCACGATGTGATTGGTCAAGGAAGGTGACGGTGGTCAGGCCTCTGGGATCTCGGTTAGTTCTGATTGGTGAATGTGAGTAAAATGTAAGGTGGGCAACACAAACTTGTGGAGAAGAGTGCGTAATACACGTGACAAGAGGAAGCTACAAACAGACTGAAACTTCTAGGCGTTCTCAGCAATCGCTGAACTCCATTCTTCATTGCGTCAATGTTACATCGATGGAAAGGCATGAAAAGGGTGTCGCCGAGTTACCATGATTCGCTGAGTTACCATGATCACTTGATCAATTGTAAATGCCTCACTGCATGACGCGTTGGCTCTGGGAGATGGACTCTTCGAAGAGTTGGACCCAGAACTCCACTGATTGATACAGTTTTGTTTGACAGGGAATGCAGTATAACGGTCAATGGTCACTAACACAATGTTTTCAGCCATGATAAATGGAAATGCACAGCGGGTATGCGATCAGCAATATTATTAGTGTGCTAGTATTATTGTCCAAGAACACGCTTGCACTGTACGTTCCACACAATCATGGGCAGAATGCAAGTGTGAACCAGAACTCCACTGATTGATCTACACGAGGACAATGTCAAGGAGATGCCCCGCAGAATTTCCGCATTCACCCGAGTACAGGTATGTTACATCGTTTCTTTCTTTTTTTTATGTTCTGTCGTTTGTTTCAATTTGTATCTGGTACATGTAAAATACGCCGTTGAAAGTGATTTCGCATGTAGGACTATACGTTAAAGAGGTTCACATCGAGAGTACAAGGTGTGTATGCTAGATGCAACTTTTCTCTTTATAAGTATTTCTTAGCGTTGATACTAATACGCTCGTCGATATATTTCATTTCACTGATGGCTACAGCTGGAGGAAGAGTCCCCAACCTGGTTCGAGTACGAGTCATATCGGAGGAGCGTGATCAACGGGTGCCGGTTCAACTCATCCAAGCGAGGAGGAACATCCAACGACAATGCCAGCAGTAACGACACGTATATAAGAGCTGAGGGGCCTCAAACATCCAGAGAGAGAGGGAGTACGTCATCCACCACAGACAGGAAGGCTCGGGCAAGCAGAGGAACACACTCTCCTTCAACTACAAAGTCAACCGTCAATGTACAATGTAAGAAAATTGGGTAAGGTCAGTCAAAGACATTGTAGTAAACATAATGTCGCCATGACTGATACATCATGTATTTTGTTTGTTTGTTTGTTTTTTAATTTGGTCTAGAGAAAGAGACCCATGATTGTCATGCTGCCTTTTGTGATTGGGTTGTTCAACAATAGATGACGTGGTTGAGGATGCTCGGGACAAAAACTTCGTAACAGTTTTCTTTAATACTTCAAAACTGGAGAAGCCGATCAGTATGCCTTACGTTTTGAAGGACCAGTTGAAACTCGATTCATTCAGCATCAAATTGCAGTCAATGCTCTAATCACACGAGGAACTGTCACTCGATGAAATTTGGACGTCTAATGTCACGCGTTTTGCCCTGCCTGAGGGGAAGAATAAAATCAAAGGGTTCTAAACCTCAACGAAAACCTGCTGAAAATATGTAGCATCATCCAAATCAAATATCGGGCAGTGGATGAGATGTGTTGCGCGAGAGCGATAGTGAAGGGAATCGTTTGCATTAAAAAAAAAGACCCAGACTGGTACTCCATAAGGGAAAGTTATGACAAAAAATGGACTATGCGACAGATTTGCAGAGTGAAGTAAATGTCATACATGGGAAATGCAGTCCAGAAGAGATCCAGTCTTATGAAAGTACTCCAAAAACACGGAACTACCGAGAAATTGCCATTTCAAAAGAAAATTTTGAACGCAATAGAGTGTTCAATTTCTGAAAATCGAGAGCATAGTAGTATACTTTTATTGGCATAACAAACACTTCGACTTGGTTACGTTCCTCAGCGCATTTTATCGCCGATCTGTGAGAAGTGCCTGAATGAGTAGGATGTATAAACTTTGAGCACGAATGTGAGAATGCTTGCAACATTTGCCACGGTAAACACCGTTCCACACCATCGCAAGACGCAACATAGCGACACTGGGCTACGGGCAGTTAAAATTTCAAGAACGATCATTGTTTTCGCACCAACAAAGAAACGCGTCTGTTGGAAATATTACAAATGTCCACTTTGTGTCAGAATGACGCAGTGTCAATTGCTGAGGAAATATAAAACGGTTCACGAAAGTGGGCAGATTTTGTGTATAGTTTGTAATATATCGGAGGCATAGATGTTATATGCAGCCCGTTGACAATACACATAAGTTAGATAATGTCAAGTTCGAGGAGTTTGGGTGGGGAGAAAACCGCACATAGTTATTACACAGATGAGGTCGATGCTGTTGGAGTTGTAGACCGAGATCATGCCAAATGAATATTTATTGACATAACAAAACAATTCGACTTGGATACCTCACTCGGCGCATTTTATAGCAGATCTGTGAGAATTAGTGTCTGAAGGGGTACGATGTTATACAAATAATACACAAATGCGAGAATGTCTGCAACTTTTGCCTCGGTAAACACCGTTCCGCACCATCGCAAGACGCAACATTGCGATAGGAGCAGCTGAATAGAGAATGATCATTGTTTTCGCACCTGCGAAGAAACGAGAGTCTGTTGGAAATATTACGAATATTCACTTTGTAACAGAATTATTACGTACTATCAGTTTGCGGAGGGAATCAAACGGTTCACGAATGTGGGCAGATTTTGTGTATGGTTTGTAAAAATTTTGTACATCTGGGGCATATGTGTTATAATTATGCAACCCGTTGATACTACACAGAAGTTACATAGTATCAAGTCCGAGGAGTTTGTTGGGTGGGGAGAAAACCGCACATAGTTATTACACAGGTGAGGTCGATGATGTTGGAGTTGTAGACCGAGATCATACCATATATTACGAATATTCACTTTGTAACAGAATTATTACGTACTATCAGTTTGCTGAGGGAATCAAAACGGTTCACGAATGTGGGCAGATTTTGTGTATGGTTTGTAAAAATTTTGTATATCTGGGGCATATGTGTTATATGCAACCCGTTGATACTACACAGATGTTACATAGTATCAAGTCCGAGGAGTTTGTTGGGTGGGGAGAAAACCGTACATAGTTATTACACAGGTGAGGTCGATGATGTTGGAGTTGTAGACCGAGATCATACCAAATGAATCTTTACGGGCATAACAAACAATTCGACTTAGATACCTCCCTCAGCGCATTTTATAGCAGATCTGTGAGAATTAGTGTCTGAAGTAGGCCTAAAGTTTGAGCACAAATGCGAGAATGTCTGCAACTTTTGTCTCGGTAAACACTGTTTCGCACCATCGCAAGACGCGACATTGGGACATTGCGATAGGAGAAGCTGATTTAGAGAATGATCATTGTTTTCGCACCTGCGAAGAAACGAGAATCTGTTGGAAATATTACGAATGTCCACTTTGTAACAGAATTGTTACGTAATATCAGTTTGCTGACGAAATACAAAACGGTTCACGAGTGTGGGCAGATTTTGTGTATGGTTTGTAAAAAGTTTGTATATTTGGGACAGTATTATGCAGCCCGTTGATACTACACAGAAGTTACATAATATCAAGTCCGTCGAGGAAATATTTGGGGTGGGGAGAAAACTGAGCATACATAGATGAGGTCTATAATGTTGAAGTTGTGAGCGATGAAACGGACCAGCCTCATATACAGCACAGGAAGGAAAAGAAAACGAAAAGCACACACACAAAAAAAAAAAAAAGCTGTGCCAAAAAGAAAGGCGCTTGGAAGTTTGTACTATTTGACTTTGTATGCACGCAAGAGAGGGTAATGCACATCCTAAATTACTACTGCGTTGCTAAGAAAGCGTGTTCCAAATTGTTGCTTGTTGCCCCTTGAAACACTGTGCAACGAATTTTGCCAGTGGTTATTCGGCAAACGAAGAAAACCGAGATGTACAAAGTCTTCGCGCGCAACTTCCAGGGTGAGATGGAGTTTGCATATAACAATATTTGTTGTATATCGAGAACTGTACTAGAAGTTTGTCAAACCATGTCCCGTGCCTCCAAACCCCTGCGAAGCGTACTGTTAGGATGTACAAACGCAAAATCTACTAGTTTATATCATGAGTGTAATCTTAGAAAGTTGAGAAGATCCGGTACAGTGACTTTACATCTTTGTACCGAAGCACAGATGAGAACAGTTACGACGGATGATGATAAAGCATGTTACGTCAGGAAATATCACAGCAATAAGAAAATTGAATTGGAACATGAGAAAATTGTTAAAACAAAAGGATTGATGTCTCAGGAAACTTTCATATTTCATTTCTGGAGCGTTTTGGTATGAGGAATAATCTCCTCTCAGTGTTCAGGTCATAATGATATAGCTCTCAATGTTAGTAGTGACAGCTTCAAATTTTCAGTAGGATCGCTGAGGACTGTTATGTCAATCACGTAAGAGGAGTTTGACTCCATGGAGAGATTTGTACAACACACAAAGCTTGTAGTTCGATGCATTGAATGTTAGACAGTTACCTGTTTACCGATTTTTTGGAATTTTCATGTCATCAAACACTGCACTTTATGCCATTCAGCGGCTGTAGTCCATTTATTTTTTAGCTAATTGTACACATGATGTATTGCGTTGAACCAGTGTATAGTTGACGAAGAAATGAAATGATGAAACCGAGTGCAAGATGAAAACACACTCCAGTAAGAATGATACTGGAAACTGCATTAAGTATCACAGTTGATTTTTGTTGTTGTTGTTGTTGTTGTTTAAAAGTTGTTTGCAATGGTTCGTAATAAAAAAAAAAACAGAATCACCAATGAGAGAGAACATTTCATGCAGTCTTTGCTTATATGTCTATTTGAATCTAAGATTGTGAGCACTAAAGAGAAGAGAAACAGACAAAAGAGAGAACAAGGAGAGAGAACAGAGCAGACTAACATCACAAATTCACAATCATGATAGCATTTAATCAAAAAGGCAAATGAGAGAAAGATGGAGCGAGAGAGAGAGGAGATAGCAATGGTGGGCAGTTTGAAGAAACAATCTCTTTTACATCTGACAAAGAAACAATCTCTTTTACATCTGACATTTTTGCACAAATCTGACTTCTCGCAATAATTATCACAGCATCCCGTATTTAGGTACACCAAGTTTGCGCTGAGAGTGAGTGTAAGTGTATACTATAATGCGCTCATTTTGCATGTTTTGTGTGCGATTTGATGTGAACTATATATGGAACTTTACTTGGTGCGCTGTTGCCTCTAACTGAAAATACAAACGAAGGGTCCTATACATAAAAAGTAGCATGCAATTGATACAGCTGTAGTGCTAGCCTATACTGCTTGAATCTGCAGAAGCATGAAAATATACAGTTGCTTGTGAACAAAAGCTTTTGTTACCAAGAAAAGAACATGCAAGCAAGAGGGCTTGCTGCCCTCGAGCAAGTGTTCTAGACCAAGAATTTGCTGAAAATTATAATGATAATAATAACCAATATTTGTATAGCGCATTTTCTAAGCAGACGCAAAGCGCTTCAAAAATTTAAACAAAATACACAAAATCAACAATATTTACCAAACAAAACAGAGAAAGTACAAAGCAAAGCAAATGAATAATGACGTTAAACTTGTAAGATCACTTTAGCAGTGGAATGAAGTAAGAGCTACAAGGAGGTCTTACTTTTGGAACAAATAGGTTTTCAATAGTTTTCTTTTAATTGATCTGTGTTAACTGCTGATTGGATATTTGTAAGGAGACTGTTCAAGATTGAGGTGCTGCAATACTGAATGCGCGACGTCCACCTGTTGTTCGGGGCTCTTGGGATGATAAGCACAGTACGTGTTATGGACCTGAGTTTATGTTGACTGACGGTTGTGGAGGAGTTCAGAAAGATACACTGGTACTTCATTACGGAGGACTTTGTACGCAAGTGTAGCAGTCTTGCATTCAATTCTCGTAGAGATGGAAAGCCGATGCAGATAAGTTTGGTATGCGAAAACATTTCCTAACATAGCAGTAGAACAATGACAAATACACACACACACATACACACACACACACACACACACACACACACGCACATATACTGCCTGATTCACATCACTTCCACGACCGATGTTTAATCATCTGGATCTGGCATCGGTGGATGTTTCCATGCTCTCCTTAGATGAGTATTTCACCCGTTTTTTCATCTCATTTTGCGTGATAGCAACTGGACATTCTCCTTGCTGAAACAAACAAGTCTAATTCCGATACATCGAAGGAAAAAAAAATATCTTGTTGATTTGGGCCTATGTCATTCCTGCACAACTTTGAACTTTCTCTAACGAATGCCCCAGTTACGCAAAAGCCCAAGCTCGTATTACAGAGCTTGGTAAAAACGTAGGTAATTGCTTGCAAGAACAAGCAAAAATATTTGTTTGATGATGGCTAATCATCAGTAGATGTCCACCTGAATCGGGAGTCCCTCATGGTTCGGTGACGGGTCATCTCCTGTTTACGTTGTATCTCAAACCTGTACCTGATATCTTTGATAGGTAAAACGTACGTTCATTATCATAATAATTATGTATGTAAATGACATACAAATCTACTTGACTTGTGACCCATCTTAGAAAGACAATGTAAAGCAGACATCAAGGAAGATGTCAACTGTTATGTCTGAGATTACGAAGTGGATGCTGACGAATAAGTTGAAATTAAACCAAGAGAAGACGTAGTTCTGTGTCATATCTTCTAGATCACACCAAAAACATCTGCAAAATGCAAGTGAGCATTTCACTGGATGGTGTAGTGCTAAAGCCCTCACCATCAAATTGCATACTGTGTGTTGTCTTTGACCGCCAAATGACTACCGATGACCTCGTCACCAATATATCGTGCAACATCAGATGTCATTCGACGAACCTCGGTTGTATTGGAAATATTTCGATGAGTCTTCTGCACACGACACGGTGAGAGTGCTTGTACTCTCCTGCAGACTAGATTACTGTAATAGTTTATCATATGGTACTATATCACAAAATCTCCAACGTTTACGGCTTCTCCAAACTCCTGTTGCTCAATTAATGTACAATAAGCCCAAGTTTATCCGTGTGACTCCCCTTATGAATGATCTGCATCGGCTTTCCATCTCTACGAGAATTGAATGCAAGACTGCTACACTTGCGTACAAAGTCCTCCGTAATGAAGTACCAGTGTATCTTTCTGAACTCCTCCACAACCGTCAGTCAACATAAACTCAGGTCCATAACACGTACTGTGCTTATCATCCCAAGAGCCCCGAACAACAGGTGGACGTCGCGCATTCAGTATTGCAGCACCTCAATCTTGAACAGTCTCCTTAAAAATATCCAATCAGCAGTTAACACAGATCAATTAAAAGAAAACTATTGAAAACCTATTTGTTCCAAAAGTAAGACCTCCTTGTAGCTCTTACTTCATTCCACTGCTAAAGTGATCTTACAAGTTTAACGTCATTATTCATTTGCTTTGCTTTGTACTTTCTCTGTTTTGTTTGGTAAATATTGTTGATTTTGTGTATTTTGTTTAAATTTTTGAAGCGCTTTGCGTCTGCTTAGAAAATGCGCTATACAAATATTGGTTATTATTATCATTATAATTTTCAGCAAATTCTTGGTCTAGAACACTTGCTCGAGGGCAGCAAGCCCTCTTGCTTGCATGTTCTTTTCTTGGTAACAAAAGCTTTTGTTCACAAGCAACTGTATATTTTCATGCTTCTGCAGATTCAAGCAGTATAGGCTAGCACTACAGCTGTATCAATTGCATGCTACTTTTTATGTATAGGACCCTTCGTTTGTATTTTCAGTTAGAGGCAACAGCGCACCAAGTAAAGTTCCATATATAGTTCACATCAAATCGCACACAAAACATGCAAAATGAGCGCATTATAGTATACACTTACACTCACTCTCAGCGCAAACTTGGTGTACCTAAATACGGGATGCTGTGATAATTATTGCGAGAAGTCAGATTTGTGCAAAAATGTCAGATGTAAAAGAGATTGTTTCTTTGTCAGATGTAAAAGAGATTGTTTCTTCAAACTGCCCACCATTGCTATCTCCTCTCTCTCTCGCTCCATCTTTCTCTCATTTGCCTTTTTGATTAAATGCTATCATGATTGTGAATTTGTGATGTTAGTCTGCTCTGTTCTCTCTCCTTGTTCTCTCTTTTGTCTGTTTCTCTTCTCTTTAGTGCTCACAATCTTAGATTCAAATAGACATATAAGCAAAGACTGCATGAAATGTTCTCTCTCATTGGTGATTCTGTTTTTTTTTTTATTACGAACCATTGCAAACAACTTTTAAACAACAACAACAACAACAACAAAAATCAACTGTGATACTTATGCAGTTTCCAGTATCATTCTTACTGGAGTGTGTTTTCATCTTGCACTCGGTTTCATTTCATTTCTTCTTCAACTATACACTGGTTCAACGCAATACATCATGTGTACAATTAGCTAAAAAATAAATGGACTACAGCCGCTGAATGGCATAAAGTGCAGTGTTTGATGACATGAAAATACCAAAAAATCGGTAAACAGGTAACTGTTTAACATTCAATGCATCGAACTACAAGCTTTGTGTGTTGTACAAATCTCTCCATGGCGTCAAACTCCTCTTACGTGATTGACATAACAGCCCTCAGCGATCCTACTGAAAATTTGAAGCTGTCACTACTAACATTGAGAGCTATATCATTATGACCTGAACACTGAGAGGAGATTATTCCTCATACCAAAACGCTCCAGAAATGAAATATGAAAGTTTCCTGAGACATCAATCCTTTTGTTTTAACAATTTTCTCATGTTCCAATTCAATTTTCTTATTGCTGTGATATTCCCTGACGTAACATGCTTTATCATCATCCGTCGTAACTGTTCTCATCTGTGCTTCGGTACAAAGATGTAAAGTCACTGTACCGGATCTTCTCAACTTCCTAAGATTTATTCGTGATATAAACTAGTAGATTTTGCGTTTGTACATCCTAACAGTACGCTTCGCAGGGGTTTGGAGGCACGGGTGTTGCGACACGGATTGTCGCCCCTACACGGATTGTCGCCTCCTGCTCGGGGCGACAATCCGTGACGGGCGTTGGCGGCACGGATTGTCGCCCCCTACACGGATTGTCGCCTGGCGACAATCCGTGTAGGGGGCTGGCGGCACAGATTGTCGCCCGCCCTCGAAGAAGATTTTGCTGGGTAATATCGTTCTGGACATAATCATTGAAATACTAACACATAACTTACATAGCTACATCCATGCAAACATGCCATGTAAAAAGTCATGGTGAGGTTTCAAGGAAGTGTGTATGTGCGCGTGCACATGATAATTTAGTGTCCGTTTGTGCGTGTGTGCGTGTGTGTGTGTGTGTGTGTGATGGAAGAATGTGTTTATTATGTCAGTTTTTTTACGTATGTGTTTTTTAGCTGCGCGTGGGGAGGGATAACTAGTAAGCTGTTGCTGGCATAAACGTTGATATTGATTTTATCAGCAGCTTTGAATTTGATGAGTTTGTTTGGCAGATTTGTATAATTATGAATTCGGAGTGGAGCTTGCGTGCGGGCAGATGCTGCTTTTCTGCATACGGTCCATTATGTCTTATTTATCAACATTGGGAAATCGTTTCATCAGGAAGGAATGTGGTATCGGTTCGGGTGTGCGTCGCTATGTGGGAAGGGGGTTACATTTCGTTATTGCAAAAGTTTGTTACTCTGAAGGCTCATTCGTCCGAAGGCTCATTCGTCCGAAGGCTCTTTATTCCGAAGGTTCGTTATTCCGAATTTCATTTTTGGATCAACGAACCTCTAGGCATAGGGAATTGTGTGTTTCGGATATTAAAATGAAGCCTCGGAAAAAACGAAACTTCGGAATAACGGAACCTTCGTGTGTGTGTGTGTGTGTGTGTGTATGTATTTGGGTTGGTGAATGTAGGTGTGGGATGATTTAGGTTTTGTTTAATTAGGGGTTGGTGGGTTGGGGATTGGATTTGAAGAAGGATAGTTATAAATGGTATGACAGATGTTGGTATGATTTAATATTTAGGATAGATGTAGGCCCTAGATTTGTTTCGGATGGGGAGGGGAGGGGGTGGTCGGGTTTTTTATGACTGATTTCATTCTAGATTCGTGTAATGTATTTGTGTTTTTTTTTATGTATATGCCCTTGTAAGTAAGAAGGTGTTACATGATCCAAACCAATGTATTCAAGGAATATAGGTTTGGTAGGGCCCTACATGTCAAAACTTTCTCGTGAAGAAATTGTTAGTAGGGTTGGTCTATAATCGAGTTATCTATGTTGAAGTGAGATTATTTGTGGTATAAATTGACAAATGGATTTATTTCTGTTTCGAATTGCCATTTGTAACTTTTTTTTTTCATGTTACACCCAGAATGAGTCGATTTATGAATGATTTGAATGAAATTAATGAATATCAAGGGAAAAAGTGTTGAGTTGGTTTATTTGCATTATGAGGATTTGTTTGAGTGTTTGTTGATGTTTGTTTGTATTACGTATGTATTAGCGGTGTGCAATGGCAGTTCGTTTGTGCTAAAATCAACTAACGATTGACAAATTTTTTTACGGCGTGTGGAAATTATTCGCCCATGCATAAAGCATGCTAAACCTATTCTGGGACAAAGAATAGTGGTATGGACGTTCTAGTTTATAAGGCTGATGGAAGAAAATGACTGCAGTGAAAAATGAACAAAGACAAATAACATTTGGGGAGGGTACCTCCCTCGTATGTATTTTCTCTCTGTCTCTCTCTCGCCTAGCCTGCCTCACCGCTGATATTGGTTCACACACCCATACTATTTTTAGATCAACGCTGGTGTGAATTTTTTAAACACGTGCTCATACACTCTGAAAGCGTTTGTATTGCCACAGTAGCGCCGCTATAACCATTCCACATACACACGTAAGCATACAGGCACACGGATACACACAGACAAACAAACCACTACCACTATGACCACCACACATGCACAGTTTCTATATATTGTATTATTATACTCCAAACACACACACATACACACACTTACACACACACACACAGACAGACACACACACACACACACAACAAATCATACACATCACATATCATGCAGCTCACAATACACACACACACACACACACACACACACCACACACACGCACACACACATACGCATAACTTACCAGTCATACCCATCCCACTAAAGCTTAACACCGGAGGAACCACCCCGAGCCCGGGGCGACAATCTGTGACGGGGCGACAATCCGTGTTGCCAACACGGATTGTCGCCTTCGATGTCAAAAACTGGGAACTGCACAAGCGTCACGGATTGTCGCCAGGCGACAATCCGTGTAGGGGGCGACAATCCGTGCCGCCAGCGCCCGTCACGGATTGTCGCCCCGAGCAGGAGGCGACAATCCGTGTAGGGGCGACAATCCGTGTCGCAACACACGGGACATGGTTTGACAAACTTCTAGTACAGTTCTCGATATACAACAAATATTGTTATATGCAAACTCCATCACACCCTGGAAGTTGCGCGCGAAGACTTTGTACATCTCGGTTTTCTTCGTTTGCCGAATAACCACTGGCAAAATTCGTTGCACAGTGTTTCAAGGGGCAACAAGCAACAATTTGGAACACGCTTTCTGAGCAACGCAGTAATTTAGGATGTGCATTACCCTCTCTTGCGTGCATGCAAAGTCAAATAGTACAAACTTCCAAGCGCCTTTCTTTTTGGCACAGCTTTTTCTTTTTTTTCTCTTTGTGCTTTTCGTATTCTTTTCCTTCCTGTGCTGTATATGAGGCTGGTCCGTTTCATCGCTCACAACTTCAACATCATAGACCTCATCTATGTATGCTCAGTTTTCTCCCCACCCCAAAGATTTCCTCGACGGACTTGATATTATGTAACTTCTGTGTAGTATCAACGGGCTGCATAATACTGTCCAAAATATACAAACTTTTTACAAACCATACACAAAATCTGCCCACACTCGTGAACCGTTTTGTATTTCGTCAGCAAACTGATATTACGGAACAATTCTGTTACAAAGTGGACATTCGTAATATTTCCAACAGATTCTCGTTTCTTCGCAGGTGCGAAAACAATGATCATTCTCTAAATCAGCTTCTCCTATCGCAATGTCCCAATGTCGCGTCTTGCGATGGTGCGAAACAGTATTTACCGAGACAAAAGTTGCAGACATTCTCGCATTTGTGCTCAAACTTTAGGCCTACATCGTACCCCTTCAGACACTAATTCTCACAAATCTGCTATAAAATGCGCTGAGGGAGGTATCTAAGTCGAATTGTTTGTTATGCCCGTAAAGATTCATTTGGTATGATCTCGGTCTACAACTCCAACATCATCGACCTCACCTGTGTAATAACTATGTACGGTTTTCTCCCCACCCAACAAACTCCTCGGACTTGATACTATGTAACTTCTGTGTAGTATCAACGGGTTGCATATAACACATATGCCCCAGATATACAAAATTTTTACAAACCATACACAAAATCTGCCCACATTCGTGAACCGTTTTGATTCCCTCAGCAAACTGACAGTACGTAATAATTCTGTTACAAAGTGAATATTCGTAATATATGGTATGATCTCGGTCTACAACTCCAACATCATCGACCTCACCTGTGTAATAACTATGTGCGGTTTTCTCCCCACCCAACAAACTCCTCGGACTTGATATTATGTAACTTCTGTGTAGTATCAACGGGTTGCATAATTATAACACATATGCCCCAGATGTACAAAATTTTTACAAACCATACACAAAATCTGCCCACATTCGTGAACCGTTTTGATTCCTTCCGCAAACTGATAGTACGTAATAATTCTGTTACAGAGTGAATATTCGTAATATTTCCAACAGACTCTCGTTTCTTCGCAGGTGCGAAAACAATGATCATTCTCTATTCAGCTGCTCCTATCGCAATGTTGCGTCTTGCGATGGTGCGGAACGGTGTTTACCGAGGCAAAAGTTGCAGACATTCTCGCATTTGTGTATTATTTGTATAACATCGTACCCCTTCAGACACTAATTCTCACAGATCTGCTATAAAATGCGCCGAGGGAGGTATCCAAGTCGAATTGTTTGTTATGTCAATAAATATTCATTTGGCATGATCTCGGTCTACAACTCCAACATCATCGACCTCATCTGTGTAATAACTATGTGCGGTTTTCTCCCCACCCAAACTCCTCGAACTTGACATTATCTAACTTATGTGTATTGTCAACAGGCTGCATATAACATCTATGCCTCGGATATATTACAAACTATACACAAAATCTGCCCACTTTCGTGAACCGTTTTATATTTCCTCAGCAATTGACACTGCGTCATTCTGATACAAAGTGGACATTTGTAATATTTCCAACAGACGCGTTTCTTTGTTGGTGCGAAAACAATGATCGTTCTTGAAATTTTAACTGCCCGTAGCCCAGTGTCGCTATGTTGCGTCTTGCGATGGTGTGGAACGGTGTTTACCGTGGCAAATGTTGCAAGCATTCTCACATTCGTGCTCAAAGTTTATACATCCTACTCATTAAGGCACTTCTCACAGATCGGCGATAAAATGCGCTGAGGAACGTAACCAAGTCGAAGTGTTTGTTATGCCAATAAAAGTATACTACTATGCTCTCGATTTTCAGAAATTGAACACTCTATTGCGTTCAAAATTTTCTTTTGAAATGGCAATTTCTCGGTAGTTCCGTGTTTTTGGAGTACTTTCATAAGACTGGATCTCTTTTGGACTGCATTTCCCATGTGAAACATTTACTTCACTCTGCAAATCTGTCGCATAGTCCATTTTTTGTCATAACTTTCCCTTATGGAGTACCAGTCTGGGTCTTTTTTTTTTAATGCAAACGATTCCCTTCACTATCGCTCTCGCGCAACACATCTCATTCACTGCCCGATATTTGATTTGGATGATGCTACATATTTTCAGCAGGTTTTCGTTGAGGTTTAGAACCATTTGATTTTATTCTTCCCCTCAGGCAGGGCAAAACGCGTGACATTAGACGTCCAATTTTCATCGAGTGACAGTTCCTCGTGTGATTAGAGCATTGACTGCAATTTGATGCTGAATGAATCGAGTTTCAACTGGTCCTTCAAAACGTAAGGCATACTGATAAGTATTAAAGAAAACTGTTACGAAGTTTTTGTCCCGAGCACCCTCAACCACGTCATCTATTGTTGAACAACCCAATCACAAAAGGCAGCATGACAATCATGGGTCTCTTTCTCTAGACCAGATTAAAAAACAAACAAACAAACAAAACACATGATGTATCAGTCATGGCGACATTATGTTTACTACAATGTCTTTGACTGACCTTACCCAATTTTCTTACATTGTACATTGACGGTTGACTTTGTAGTTGAAGGAGAGTGTGTTCTCCTCTACTTGCCCGAGCCTTCCTGTCTGTGGTGGATGACGTACTCCCTCTCTCTCTGGATGTTTGAGGCCCCTCAGCTCTATATACGTGTCGTTACTGCTGGCATTGTCGTTGGATGTTCCTCCTCGCTTGGATGAGTTGAACCGGCACCCGTTGATCACGCTCCTCCGATATGACTCGTACTCGAACCAGGTTGGGGACTCTCCCTCCAGCTGTAGCCATCAGTGAAATGAAATATATCGACGAGCGTATTAGTATCAACGCTAAGAAATACTTATAAAGAGAAAAGTTGCATCTAGCATACACACCATATTGCAACCTTGTACTCTCGATGTGAACCTCTTTAACGTACAGTCCTACATGCGAAATCACTTTCAACGGCGTATTTTACATGTACCAGATACAAATTGAAACAAACGACAGAACATAAAAAAAAAGAAAGAAACGATGTAACATACCTGTACTCGGGTGAATGCGGAAATTCTGCGGGGCATCTCCTTGACATTGTCCTCGTGTAGATCAATCAGTGGAGTTCTGGTTCACACTTTCATTCTGCCCATGATTGTGTGGAACGTACAGTGCAAGCGTGTTCTTGGACAATAATACTAGCACACTAATAATATTGCTGATCGCATACCCGCTGTGCATTTCCATTTATCATGGCTGAAAACATTGTGTTAGTGACCATTGACCGTTATACTGCATTCCCTGTCAAACAAAACTGTATCAATCAGTGGAGTTCTGGGTCCAACTCTTCGAAGAGTCCATCTCCCAGAGCCAACGCGTCATGCAGTGAGGCATTTACAATTGATCATGTGATCATGGTAACTCGGCGACACCCTTTTCATGCCTTTCCATCGATGTAACATTGACGCAATGAAGAATGGAGTTCAGTGATTGCTGAGAACGCCTAGAAGTTTCAGTCTGTTTGTAGCTTCCTCTTGTCACGTGTATTACGCACTCTTCTCCACAAGTTTGTGTTGCCCACCTTACATTTTACTCACATTCACTAATCAGAACTAACCGAGATCCCAGAGGCCTGACCACCGTCACCTTCCTTGACCAATCACATCGTGGCATTTTGTAACGACTACAATGTTGGGGTAGACCTTTCTTCAATCCCATTGGTCAGTTCTTTGTGATACTTCCTACCAATCAGGTAACATCCTCATTTTCACACCCCTCTCCTCACTGGTCATTGGAATTGACCATAGCCCTTTGTCCCCTTCACCCACTTCTTCATTGTCTCCCTCTCTCTCACCAGTCTTCCTGCCAACCTCCCCCCAGCTATGCACCCTGCTTTTGTCCCCCATTCATCCAGTAAACTTGGCCACGTCCTCTTTGTACAGCATAGTCCTACCATACTCCCATTGTTTTCCCATCTCCCCTGCATTCTCAGTCTCCATAGTTGCTTAAATCGCGCATCACTTGGCCCTGTATACCTACATTGTATTCCCCTTGGTCTTGATATACCAGCCTTCCTGTCTTGTACTCTTTGTTTTAAACTCTCACAAAGGACTTCCCCTACCGTGGCTACTAGAATATTGTTTCTTGGTTTCCTGTCTTGAACAGGGCTTTCATACCTACCTTCCTGTCTTGGACTCTTTGTTTTAAACTCTCACAAAGGACTTCCCCTACCGTGGCTACTGGAATAATTGTTTCTTGGTTTCCTGTCTTGAACCAGGCTTGTTCTAACCCTATACATTGTGCACAGCGAGGTAAAGTGAAACTCTAATCGCCTCACCATTCTCTTGTAGGCTATCGCCGTGTGAACTTGTTCTCTCCTTTATGCCATGACCTTCCCCATGTACATGATGTACATTCGCATTCTACATACCCTTGTGTGGAATATACACCGAGAATGAGAACTTTGTGCCCGTGGATACACTCTTGATCGCTGTTTGGATACTCACCCTGTGCATTACCATTTATCGTGACACAATGTGTAAGTGACCATGGACCGTTACAGTACTCATGCAATCCTCATCCAGCAAAACTGCACTGCACAACTACACTGCAACAATATTCACCAACACACTACCGATGCATATATTCATAAGTTCTTTTCATAAACATTCATATACGCATCCCTTCGTGAAGATGGAGGGAAGTTCGCTAATAAGGGGAGTGACGAAAGAGGATGACTAATTAATTAGTTCATCCTTAAAACACTAGACTTCCGGAAGCAACGGAAGGAGGACGTTAATTAGTTCACTAGCGCTAATTAGGAGGTGTGACCAATTAACACCTCTTGCTATCTAGACTAGCATATCTTCTTAAGAGCCCAGAAATGAACTGCAGTCTGTATTGTTCGGTGATTTTATCATCTACAGATCAAAATTTTTGGAAACTCTTGATCATACACACATTGAGTCGAGACGGTCAGAAGGTGTGGGATGGGGATACCCCCTCCAACACAAGAAAGCTTTTGCATTATTTTGTTAATAGCATTCAAATCTGGGTACACACTTTTCATGGAATATTTTCGAAACACACACTCAAATATATTCAATCAAAATGATAAAAAATATTCTATTGATAAAATATGAAGAGGTAAATCATTGTACATCTGTCACCTCTTGTTATGCGTCTTCACCATGTGAGTCTATATGGGGTGGATGTATAGCGCTCACTGGTAATTTTAAAACCAGCAGTTTGAATGGAGTATGGTGATATAGATATTAAGATCTCAGAGGATTATTCTAACAATAGGATCACGAGAAATGCAACCAGTATAAAAGAAGGGTAAAATCTGTAATTGTTTCACGGTTTTTTTACTGATCAAAATCATCTCAAAATCCATCATCTGATTCTTGGGGGAAAAAAGAGATTTGAAAACCCTTCCAGACCAGTCCTCCCGCCAGTAAATGAGACGTCCATGGTTCCTAACATACTGACTTGCTCTCATAAAACTATCTCTCTCAGCCGTTTCTTGGAGTCAAGATTTTCAGCTATAACGCCGATGAAGGGGGAAACGATCATCGACAATCAACATCATACGCAAAATCTTCAAGAGGACCTAAACAAAATTGGTGACTGGGCGAAAAAATGGATGATGGATTTGAACACAGATAAGTGCAAGGTTTTGACAATATCCAGGAAAAGAAGTAAGGTGCAACACGTGTATCATCTAAATAACACCCCTCTTGAATCTGTTGAATCCGTGAAGTACTTAGGTGTCACCATTACTTCTGATTTGAAGTGGACCCAACACATCAATAACACTGTCAATAAAGCCAATAACGTTCTTGCATTTCTAAAACGCAATCTTCGTATAAAATCTTCTGATGTTAAAGCCACAGCTTACAAAACGTTGGTTCGACCAATTGTTGAGTATGCTTCTACAGTTTGGGACCCATCCACCAAGAACCTAATCCACCAAGTGGAAATGGTCCAGAGAAGAGCTGCGCGATTCACTTTAAATCGCTACCATAACACCTCAAGTGTCACCAAAATGCTACAAGAACTTGATTGGACCACTCTGGAACAGCGCAGAGAAAATGACAGGCTAATTATGATGTACAAAATACAAAATAATCTTACTCCTCTCTCAGCACATGACTATATTATCAAACAGGCTACTCAGTTAACGAGAGCCTCGCAACCACACTCCTATCAGGTACCATATTCGAGAACTGAATCGCATCGCCATTCGTTCTTCCCAAGAACTGTAAGGAACTGGAATTCCCTGTCGTCAGACATTGTTTCTGCGCCATCTGTGCGATCATTTCGAAACCGTCTAACGGTTGTTCACAGTGGCTAGTTGTTTTCGTCAAATTTTCTATGTGCTTGTAAATATATGTAAATAAATTGTATTATAATGTAAATAGCACCAGTCTGCAAGAATCTTCAGGCTATTGAAGGAGGCAGACTTAACCAGAAGAAGAAGAAGAAACGGGGGGGGGGGGGGGATACCCGAGTGTCATGTACCAACAGAACACCCGTCAGCACCGACATAACATCTGTCATACACCGACAAAACATTCTTGGATCAGCACCGAATGACTACAGCTGTTTACGCCATGTTTGCCAACTCCAACTCTCATGTCCCGAATGGACACTTTTATTCCACCCCACCCTGGTTTCACCAAGGAGGTAGTTTCGCACTGCTGTTCTCCATCACAGCTCCCCCCCCCCCCAACAAGAGGAAAGTTATGAATGTAACTTTTCGACTAGTACAAACACCTTCGTTGTAAGGCTTACTTCACTTATAATTACTGATTTTGAGCCTTTTCAGAATCAGTTACCTCCGGCATCAATAATTGTCCACTTTAGAACAATATATGAAAACTTGACAAGCCCCCTACAAAACATGTAAATACACAAATCAACAGTCTACAGTAATACACATGTGAAACTGTTTTCAACGGGTGCACATACGAGTGCACATAGTCTGGAAAGATTACACCAAATGTAAGCAATCATTTCTCCAGTAGTATCAATATGTTGACTGAGACTGTGCTTTCTGGTAGTCTCGACTGTAATTATATCCTCAAATATTTGACCAATAAACTTCAGGCATGAATAATATATTTTTTTTTTGTAACACATACACTTCATCTTTAAATGTGGAAACCAAACATACACTTTCTTCCTGAAATTGTTCTGACTGTTGCAAAGATATTTCTGTTTTTCCAACACAAACTTTCACTGGAGTTTCACTGAATGTGGTAACAGCACACATTGCTTGATTATAACAAAATCGTATTTAAACACGTCAACACATGTGTACATCTAGTCAATGTACTTGCTAATACATCTTATACTTATGTCAACTCTGCGTCATACGTTAGCCAAAACAACAACAAAATTTTAACCACCGGAAATTTCTCTTTGTCACTCCACACATATATGTTTTGTCACTCGTTAGCATGTTATAATATACAATGTATGTGCAAACTCTGGAAAATATCGAGATCATACTTGACACATAACTGTGACGCTGTCACTCTGTAACGAAATACATATACAGGTTATTAATTTACAAAAGTGACATTATAACATCTTGGCTTCTTTATGCCTCACTGTCATTCAACACTTTTTCATTTATACAAAACAACACAAATTCTTGTGTTTTAACACAAACCGGTTGACATAAAACTAAAAATTTGGTCAACAGTTTTCCTGTGACTGCCCGGATGTGTTTTGCTATACTGTTTTTGCATTTGCTAGCATTAACTCGGTAACGTATCGGTATACATACAAATCTGAATCCTTTGACTCTTTGGTACATTGAATGAAATCACAATACATGTAGAAGTGTGCAACTGAAGCTCAACTTTCACTGTAATCTTACACACCACAGATATTGTATCCTGGTGCTTCCTGTAATGTTGGGTCTTCAAAATATCTTACAATGCTTGGCGTGTAACACATGAAATTTTTCAAACGATGTCTTCTTATAAAGACAGAATATTGTGTACTAGTACTTTCTCATACTTCCTAGTATCACTCACATATACTGTTTTCGTTTGAAACAATCATGATTAACATAAATACAATTTCTTCCTTCACAGATCCTTGGGAAAGGAAGAAAACTGAACGAGAATGCATAAACACATGTAAACGTTGTCATATACAACAACAAAAAAATCAACATCAGTTTCTTGTCTGTTTTGAGTCTTGTTTGAAATGTTTAGCTTGATGTAGGTTTCACTGTAGATTTGATTTAATTATCGTTCGGCAACATTATCAGCGCGCGCACAGTTTCAAACTCGCGACAAAGCGTCTGCTAATTTGTTGTCCTTTCCTGCTATGTGCACAATTCTCAGTGGGTACGGTTGGAGAATCAAACTCCAACGGAAGAGACGCTGATTCTTGTGCTTGAAGCGTTCTAAGAATGTCAATGGGTTATGGTCGGTGTACATCACGACGTCTCTTCCACCGTCCAAATACGCTTCGAAATGTTGCACGGCTAGAACGACACTGAGGCATTCCTTCTCCACAGTTGAATACTTTTGCTGATGGCAATTCAGGTTTTTGGAGAAGAAACACACGGGTTTGCTGTGTCCGTTGTCGTCATCCTCCTACTCCTCGGTCACTCCTCGGTCACTAGCATCCGTAGCCAGCTGGAAGCTCCTCTCGAAGTTTGGTGCGATGAGCACGGGATCGTTCATGAGGACGGCCTTCAGCTTCTGGAACGCATCCTGGCAGCTCACCGACCACTGGAACGTTGTACCCTTTTTCAACAGGTCCGTCAAGGGCACCACCAAGTGACTGAAATTGGGGACGAATCTCCGGTAGAATCCGCACATTCCCAAAAAGCGCTGAAGCTCCTGTTTCGATGACGGCACTGAGAAGTCCACGATGGCTCGGACCTTAGCATCTCGTGGTGCGACGCTACCTCGGCCTACCTTGTGACCTAGGTAAGTCACACAAGCTTTCCCGAACTCGCATTTGGCCAAATTCACCACGAGTCCTTCATGTGACAACCTCCGGAACAGCTCTCGAAGATGAGCAACATGTTGCTCCCACGTATTGCTGAAAACCAACACATCGTCTATGTAGACAACACAGTTATCATGACCAGCAATAACTCGATTCATCATCATCCGTTGAAAATTTGCGGGGGAATTTTTCATCCCGAAAGGCATGACACGACACTGGTATAACCCCGAGGGCGTAACAAACGCCGAGATCTCTCTTGCATCCTTGTCTAATGGCACCTGCCAATACCCTTTCGTCAAATCCAATTTGCTGACATACTCAGCACTTCCTGCCCGATCAATACATTCCTCAATCAAAGGAAGCGGAACGAATCAGTCTTGGTTATGGTATTGACCTTCCTGTAATCGATACAAAACCTGGACGTTCCGTCTGCCTTTGGGACTAGCACTACTGGGGAACTCCAGTTTGAGTTACTAGGATCTATGATTCCATTTGAAAGCATGAAATCTATCTCCCTATCCACCTGTTCTCTCTTAGCAGGATGAATCCGATATGGATGCTGCTTTATGGGTGCATTTTCACCAACATCTACTGTATGAACAGCATCTTTCGCACAGCCCAATTTATCACTGCAAACCTCCGGAAATTCTTGGAAGATGTCGACAACATCTTGCCTCTCCGAATCAGACATATGACTGAGCAGTAACTGGATTTTCTAGTGCCTTTGAGTTCTCTACTCGTGGAATCATTCCTGACTTGAAACTCACACTGAGAATCTGGAGCATCATGTTCAAACTCTTCTGCACTTTTCTCAGCACTGTGTACGACACTCACTCACAACTGCACCTACGTCTTCTACACGTTCATGATATTTCTTCAACATATTAACGTGACACACTCTCTTGGGTTTTTCTACGATCAGGCATGCTCACCACATAAGTCTCCTTCCCAAGCTTCCTCTCTACTACATAGGGACCACTGAATTTAGTCTTCAATGCATCTCCTGGCAATGGAAGTAGAACCAAGACTTGGTCTCCAATCTCAAACACACGACTCTTTGCCTTTCGGTCAAAGATTTCCTTCATTGTCTGTAGCGAAGACTTCAAGTGTTCTCTCGAGACTTCATTCGCTCTCACAAGACGCTCTCTGAACATGGAGATGTAGTCTAAGGCATTGGAATCTTTCTCTTCCTCATCAGACAACAGCTGCTCCTTCACAACTTTCAGGGGCTCTCTTGGCTCATGCCCAAACACCAACTCAAAGGGGGAGAATCCAGTGGATTCATTAGGCACTTCACGAGCAACGAAGAGAAGAAGAGGGATCCCTTTATCCCAGTCCCTGGGATTATCCTGACAGTAGACCTTCAGCATCGTTTTTAGCGTCTGATGGTACCTTTCTAAGGCCCCCTGTGATTGCGGGTGATATGCAGACGACTTGATCTGTTGAATACCAAGCTGGTACATCAACTCCTGAAAGACACGAGACATGAAATTGCTACCTTGATCCGACTCAATTTCTTTTGGTAGCCCGTACCTAGTAAAGAAAGTCAACAAAGCATCCAGAACTGACTTAGCAGTTATGCTCCTCAACGTAAATGCGTCTGCGTATCTCGTGGAAACATCCATCACAGTCAATAAATACTGACATCCCGACTTGGACTTCGGCAATGGACCAACGCAATCTACCATCACACGGCTAAATGGCTCCTCAAAAGCCGGAATAGGAATCAATGGCGCAGGTCTAATGGCATGTTGTGGTTTTCCTACCACTTGACATTCATGACACGTTTGACAAAATTCAGACACTCCTTTCTCATCTTGGGCCAGAAGAAGTGAATTCTGATTCTACACAAAGTCTTCTTGACACCCATGTGTCCGGCCATTGGAATTTCATGTGCAAGACGTAGAATTTCCTTTCTATACGGCGGAGGAACAACTATCTGGTCGACAACCGTCCAGTCCTCATCTGCGGGACGATCTTGGAGGACGCCATTTCCTCATCAAAACACCAGACTTTACATAGAAACATTCTAGCACTCCCTTCGCCTCATCTACAGTCAATGCACCCTCTCTCAACTTCAACAACTCCTCATCTTCCATCTGTGCTTTGATTAAAGCTGGCTGACTGAACACACCTTCCTCCCAACTTTGTTCTCTTTCATCTTCACTAGTCACCTTTCCAAAGAATGTGTCATCAAGAGAAATTTCACTTTCAGACTCCTTTCTCTCACGCTCTGCTTCACTTGCTCGAAACCTTGTGATAGCACATGTTGTAAATACATCTGGGAATTCATCGACGAGTTTTTCCGTTTCCTGCTCGTACACTGGGACTTCGGAAACAACCGGAAGGACACTCACTCGACCTCCTGCAAGGTCATTACCAAGCAAAAAGGAAACTCCATCCATAGGGAGAAATGGAACAATTCCCACATTCATTTCCCCTGAAATCAGTCCACTATCCAAATTCACTCGGAAAAGAGGGACCGCCTGAGTTCCTCCATTGACATCATGTATCAGTACTTTCCTACCCGTGTCTATGGGCATACTCTTCACATCTCCTATATGTGTAGCTCAAGTATCACGAAGGATGACAACCGGTACTCTAAATTCAGCAATGTTTACTGTACCCTTGGAAATGAAGTCCTTGTACTTTTCATCCACACGACCACTTGAACATGTATCTGTCATTTTTGAGACACTGCTTTTCACAACATTTGGATGACACTGTTCATCACTTACACTTGACCTAACAAAACCATTGGTGGCTGCTTGGTACTGTTCTGTGGACGTGTGTCTGCATGGACTAAACCATGTGTTGCTCTTTGCTTTTGTTTTTCTTTTGCTTCATTTTGTTCCAGCCATCGCCTACATTCGGACTTAATGTGACCTGTTTTCCCACAGAAAAAGCATCTCAATTCTTTGTATTGAGGTCGTGGCGATTTTGGTCGCTCTTTCTGTGATTCAGTCTTTACTTTATCCCTGCGTTCACTATGACTACTGTGCCACTTTTGAGTGTCAGGATTTTTCAACAAATCAAATTTCCTCTTTAACTCAGGACTTTTGTTTTCACTTTATGTGTCAACTCATACTGGTCAGCGGTGACTGCTGCACTCTTTACATCATGTACTCTTCGATCTTCCAAATATGTTCTCAAATCTGGAGGTGTCGATTTCTTGAACTCCTCCATCATCACTATCTCAAATTGTCATAAGCGAGATCTACTTTCATTGATCGATCCCATCGATCAAACAGAATTTCCTTTTCTCTCTGAAACTCTACGTAGGTCTGTCCCGAACCTCTACTATATCCTCGAAACTTTTGCCTGTAAGCTTCTGGGATTAACTGATAGGCAAGAAGGACTGCTTCCTTAACTGTGTCATAGTTATTTGCCTCCTCATCCGAGAGAGCAGACACTACTGAATGTGCCTTGCCTGTGAGTTTTTGTTGTACTATCATGGACCAATATTTCTTCTCCCACTCCAAATTCCTGGCTATTCTCTCAAAGGAAAAAAAGAAAGAGTCTACATCCTCTTCATCAAAGCGGGAGACTGTGTTTGCCATTTTTGCAATGTCGGGCGTCTTTGGTCTCGACATAGTAACATTTAGCCCGACCAGACGCTGTTAATACGCTACGCGAATACAGCTACGTATGTACAGCGTCGTCGAAGATGAGCGTGAAGGACGAAATCGGGGCGAAAAACTCGAACACGACGGGTCCAGAGCGAGATGAAACGGGAACGGGATGACGGTTGACTGGATGCTCGGCATGAATGAGGCAATGAGCAAAGAGTCAGATTTGCCTGAAATGATGTAGATGCCGCATTGTGACAGTCATCGGCAGAGATTGAGTGGACATTATCCTCTTATACACGTGTATACAGAGTCACAGTTTCTAATTGCCGGTTGAAATTGATTGTGGGCTGCGGTGCTGTTCTCCTCCCGGGGAAAGATGCTTTCTACTATATCAATTTTTTAAAAATCAAATTTACATGCGCATTCTGATTCAATTCGTCAAATCCAGAGTAAAAAAAAAAAAAAAAAAGATGACTAAAGAAGGCAGTAAAGAGTTCTTCTCAAAGAAATGTGTGCCTTCCGCTTGATTACTTAAATCCTCGAGTCAATTCAATATGACGCCAAAGGCGGCAATCGTGATGAAATGGATTTAGCCCAGAATTTGTTTTTTATGTATGACGATGATAGAGTTGCATGAATCTCATTTGGTTTCATTACGAATTTTCTACAAAAGATTTGTCCAGTGGACTAGATGGCTCAAATGCGTTAGCTAGCCTCCCGGAATCGTGTTTTACTTTCAAATGCTCAAGTATGACGAAATCGGATTAGTCCAGATGTGCTTTTTTTCAATTCATGTTCCAACTTCGTTAGAGCTGTCAACGTGTTTACGAAAATTTTACTTTGACTGACATGTGTTTCACTTTGTGCACTTAATTGCGTCAGACAGCTCTACATCAAGGTTGACGAAATCAAAAGACTACTATGACGATATCTTCTCTAGCGAACTATTATGTTAGCAATTCGATCAAATCGCACACCGCTTTTCCATGTAACGATTTATGCTATACTGCCGCATGAATATAAAGAATCGAATGCAAAGCGCATGTCTTTGGAAGAGAATTTAGTTCGGATGACACATTGACAAGCATTGAAACTATATAAGGAAGTAGTTAGAATACATTGAATATTACAAGACCATTTTCTTTGGATCCATAGATTTAGTGACAATTTCCACCTCTTTTCGTCATCCGATAGTTACAACTGACTCGTCTTTTTCATTAAGCACTTGAGAGTACCGTGAATATAACGATTTTGCATATTAACTTTACCGACAATAGTGACGAAAACGATGCAGCCAGCAATATGTTTGAACGGTATACTTTTTTCTTTCGAAATGCATGCTTGTTGCGACAAAGATTGTCGCCCCTGGTCAGCGACAATCTTTGACGATTGTGCGGTTCCCTATTTTTGACCTCGATGGCGACACGTTGACATGCATGAAGCTCGAAGGAAGTTGGAACATAAAATAAAATAAAGCACATCTTGGAATGAGTCGATTTCGTCATACTTGAGCATTTGAAAGTAAAACACGTCTCCGGGAGGCTTGCTAATGTATTTGAGCCATCTAGTCCACAGGACAAATCTCTTGTAGAAAATTGGTAATAAAACTAAATGAGATTGATGCAACTCTATCATCGTCATAAATAAGCAAAGCAAATTCTTGGCTCAATCCATTTCGTCACGTTTGCCGCCTTTTGCGTCTTATTGAATTGACTCGTGGATTTAAGCAATCAAATTAAGCACACATTTCTTGGAGAAAAAGTCTTTACTGCCTTCTTTCGTCATCTTTTTTTTTTCTTTTTTACTCTTTGGGCTTCAGGAATCGAATCAGAGTGCGCATGTAAACTTGAATTAAAAAAAAATTGATATAGTAGACTCAAAACCTTTTGTGGTCACAACAGACATACATACAAAGTGTTTCAAGCAGCAAATTCAAACGCGTGTCTTTTGAAATAATTCTTAGTATAGCACATTTAGAAGCATTCCTGGTAACAGGAAAGTATTATAAGGAAAGCAAAGCAAATTCTTGGCTCAATCCATTTCGTCACGTTTGCCGCCTTTTGCGTCTTATTGAATTGACTCGTGGATTTAAGCAATCAAATTAAGCACACATTTCTTGGAGAAAAAGTCTTTACTGCCTTCTTTCGTCATCTTTTTTTTTCTTTTTTACTCTTTGGGCTTCAGGAATCGAATCAGAGTGCGCATGTAAACTTGAATTAAAAAAAAATTGATATAGTAGACTCAAAACCTTTTGTGGTCACAACAGACATACATACAAAGTGTTTCAAGCAGCAAATTCAAACGCGTGTCTTTTGAAATAATTCTTAGAAGCACATTTAGAAGCATTCCTGGTAACAGGAAAGTATTATAAGGATATTTAAACGTACTGGTGCCTAAATCGAATTCGGCAGCATTGTATTTTTTCTTCACCCTTTACGGAAATGATGAATTTGAAAAATGAATTTGGAAGAGCACTTTACGGAGAAAAGCGTTAAATGCTTGTGTCTTCATTGAAAAAAAAATCATTTTATTTTTTGCGTCAATTCTATAAATGACACAATAAAACAAAAATTAAACGAAATGTTATTCAACTGTGAACAGTGCGTGTATTGTTTGATTTATTCAATTTGGTAGAAAACATTATATTTCTTTTCACTAACCCTTGTCTTACAACTGAATGATGTATTTGCAAAATAAGGAGCATGTATTTCGAAAGAAAAAAGTATACCGTTCAAACATGTTGATGGCTCCATCGTTTTCGTCACTATTTGCCGGTGAAGGTAATATACAAAACCGTTATATTCACGATACTCTCAAGTGCTTGATGAAAAACTCAAGTGCTTCATGAAAAAGACTAGTCAGTTGTAACTTTTGGATGACGAAAAGTGTAGCATGAATCCTTACATGGAAAGGCGGCAAGGGTGACGAAATCGATTGTCACTAAATCTATTTAACCAAAGAAAATGCTCTTGTAAAATACAATGTAGTCTACGTCCTTTTACAGTTTCAAAGCTTGTCAATGTGTCATCCGAACTAAGTTCTCTTCCAAAGACATGCGCTTTGCATTCGATTCTTTATATGCATACGGCAGTGTAGCATAAATCCTTACATGGAAAGGGGGCAAGGGTGACGAAATCGATTTAGCCCACAATTTCCTCTGCTTATACATCATACTGGAGTACCACCTAACGAAAAAGAAAAAAGAAAGGCGACAAGGGTGACGAAATTTATTCAGCCCACTATTTGCTTCGTTTATACATGACATTGATATGCCAATATTGTGACAGATGGGAATTTCTCGATATCTTTTATAAATGTTTTTTTTTAACTGACACCAAATTTGAGGAAATCTATTTGGCCAACAAATATGCATAGATATACTTGCACACAACTTTCCTAAACTCTTCCTTCTCGATGTTAGATATCAAGAATTTATATATATTATACATATAATATATGGAGAGCACCAAGTCACTTATGGACAATTCGTCATAAAAGAGGATGAGATGAATTCAACTGGAACGTAAGTAATGGAAAGTAAATTGTTGGGTAAAACAAATTCGTCACTGTTAACTCCTCTTTTAAATAGTCACCCTTTATGTTCAACTGCCACATACATTTGAGCACTCGAAGTATTTTGTATTTGTGTGAAAACGTCAGTATTCTGTGCAATGAAGAATACCAATTTGGTATAATGCATATCGTTTGCTAAAGGGATTTCGTCGCCCTGACAGCTGCTTTAGAAGTAAAACAAAATGGTGTGCGATTTGATTGAATTGCTGTCCATAATAGTTCGGTAGAGAAGATATCGTCAGGGTTGTCTTTTTATTACATTAAACTTTATGTAGAGCTGTGTGACGCAATTAAGTGCACAAAGTGAAACGCATGTCACTCAAAGTAAATTTTTCGTAAACACGTTGACATGCATGAAGCTCTAACGAAGTTGGAACATGAATTTACAAAAATGCACATCTTGGACTAAGTCGATGTCGTCATACTTGAGCATTTGAAAGTAAAACACGTCTTCGTGATGCTGGCTTTTGAGCCATCTAGTCCACAGGACAAATTTCTTGTAGAAAATTCGTAATGAAAGCAAATGGGATTCATGCAACTCTATCATCGTCATACATGAGCAATTTCTGGGCTAAATCCATTTCGTCACGTTTGCCGCCATTTGCGTCATATTGAAACCCTAAACTCTACCTTCTCGATGTTAGATATCAAGAATTTAATGTATCGAGAGCACAAGTCACTTGAGGAAAATTCGTCATAAAAGAGGATGAGATGAATTCAACTGGAACCAAAGTAATGGAAAGTAATTTATTGGGTAAATCAACTTCTTCACTGATACCGACTCTTTTTCGCACCCTTTATGTTCAACTGCCACATACATTTGAGCACTCGAATATAAATTATTTTGTATTTTGGTGAAAACGTCAGTATTCTCCTGTGCAATGAAGAATACCAATTTGATATATTGCATACCGTTTGCTTAAGGCTTATCGTTTGCCCTTACAGCTGTTTGAGAAGTAAAACAAAGCGGTGTGCGATTTGATTGAATTGCTAACCATAATAGTTCGCTAGACAAGATATTGTCATGATTGTCTTTTATTTCATCACCCTTTATGTAGAGCTGTCTGACGCATTTAAGTGCACAAAGTGAAACACATGTCACTCAAAGTAATTTTTTCGTAAACACGTTGACATGCATCAAGCTATAAAGAAGTTGGAATATGAACTTTAAAAAAAAGCAAATCTTGGACTAAGTCATACTTGAGCATTTGAAAGTAAAACACGTATCCGGAAGGCTGGCTAATGCATTTGAGCCATCTAGTCCACAGGACAAATCTCTTGTAGAAAATTCGTAGTAAAACCAAATGAGATTCATGCAACTCTATCATCGTCATACATAAGCAAAGCAAATTCTGGTCTAAATCCATTTCGTCACGTTTACCGCCTTTTCCGTCATATTGAACTGACTCGTGGATTTAAGCAATCAATTGGAAAGCCACATTTCTTGGAGAAAAAGTCTTTCCTGCCTTCTTTCATCATCTTTTTTTTTACTCTCTGGGCTTCAGGAATCAAATCAGAATGCGCATGTCCATTTGATTGAAATAAAATTGACATAGTAGACTCGTAAGCTTTTGTTGTCACAACATGCATACATCCAAAGTGTGTTAAGCATCAAATTCAAACGCCTCTCTTCTTTAAAAAAATTCTTAGTATAGCACATTGATAAGCATTCCTGGTCACAGTAAAGCATTATAAAGATGTTTGAGCGTACTGGTGGTTAAATCGAATTCGGCAGCATTGTATATTTTCGTCACAATTTACATACAGGGAAATGATGAATTTGAAAAATGAATCTGGTAGAGCACTTTACGGAGAAAACCGGTAAATGCTTGTGTCTTCATTGAAAGAATCATTTTATTCTTTGCGTCATTACTGTAAATGACGCAATAAAACGAAAAGTAAACGAAATGTTATTTAACTGTGAACAGTTCATATATTATTTGATTTATTCAAATTGGTAGAATACATCATATTCCTTTTCACTAACCCTTGCCTTACAACTGAATGATGTTCAAATTCATTAAATTCTTCCGTCGAGATGTTTTCATTGCAACTGATTAACAAATTGCCCTACATCGGCGTAAATCAGTCAATGTCAATCAGTTGCAACTGAATGATGTATTTGCAAAAAGGGCAGCATGTATTTGAAAAGAAAAAAGTATACCGTTCAAACATGTTGATGGCTCCATTGTTTTCGTCACTATTTTGCCGGTGAAGGTAATATACAAAATCGTTATATTCACGGTACTCTCAAGTGCTTGATCAAAAACTCGTGCTTCACGAAAAGGACTAGTCAGTTGTAACTATCGGATGACGAAGAAAGTGTAGCATAAATCCTTACATGGAAAGGCGGCCAAGGGTAACGAAATCGATTGTCACTAAATCTATGGAACCAAAGAAAATGCTCTTGTAATATACAATGTAGTCTAACTACTTCCTTCTATAGTTTCAATGCTTGTGTCATCCGAAATAAGTTCTCTTCCAAAGACATGCGCTTTGCATTCGATTCTTTATATGCATACGGCAGTGTAGCATAAATCCTTACATGGAAAGGCGGCAAGGGTGACGAAATTGATTTAGCCCACTATTTGCTTCGTTTATACATGACATTGATATGCCAATATTGTGACAGATGGGAATTTCTCGAAATGTTTTATAAATGTTTTTTTTTTTTTTTTTAACTGACACCAAATTTGAAGAAATCTATTTGGCCAACAAATATGCATAGATATAACTTTCCTAAACTCTTTCTTCTCCATATTAGATATCAAGAATTCATTATATCGACAGCACAAGTCACTTGAGAAAAATTCGTCATAAAAGAGGATGAGATGAATTCAACTGGAACCAAAGTTATGCAAAGTAATTTGCGTGGTAAACCAACTTCGTCACTGTTACCGCCTCTTTTCGTCACCCTTTATGTTCAACTGTATCTATGTATGTATGTACATTTGAGCACTCGAATACAAAGTATTTTTTATTTTGCATTTTGGTGAAAATGTCAGTATTCTCCTGTACACTGAAGAATACCAATTTGGTATAGTGCATATCGTTTGCTAAAGGGATTTCGTCGCCCTTACAGCTGTTTTGAGAAGTAAAACAAAGCGGTGTGCGATTTGATTGAGTTGCTAAACATAATAGTTCGCTAGAGAAGATATCGTCATGATTGTCTTTTTATTTCGACACCCTTTACGTCGAGCTGTCTGACGCATTTAAGTGCACAAAGTGAAACAGATGTCAATTAAAGTAAATTTTTCGTAAACACGTTGACATCCATCAAGCTGTAACAAAGTTGGAACATGAATAAAAAAAAAAAAAGCAAATCTTCGACTGAGTCGATTTCGTCATACTTGAGCATTTGAAAGTGAAACACGTCTCCGGGAGGCTGGCTACTGCATTTGAGCCATCTAGTCCACAGGATAAATCTCTTTTAGAAAATTCGTAATAAAACCAAATGAGATTCATGGAACTCTTTCACTGTCATACATAAGGAAAGCAAATTTTGGGCTAAATCCATTTCGTCATGTTTGCCTTTTTTGTGGCAAATTGAACTGACTCGTGGATCTAAGCAATCAAATGGAGAACACACATTTCTTGGAGAAAAGTCTTTACTGCCTTCATTCGCCATTTGTTCTTTCTCTCTGGGTACAGAGTACGCATGTCCATTTGAAACAAAAAAAATTGTATAGTAAACTCAAAAGCTCTATTTGTCACAATATGCATACATCCAATCTGTTTCAAACATCAAATCCAAATGCGTGTGTTGCGACAAATATTGTTGCCCCGTGTAGAGCCCACTAATGTCAAAACAACCACTAATGTCATAACGCGTCGACGACAAATGTCAAAATCGGATCAACCACTAATGTCATAACACGTCGACGACAAATGTCAAAATTTCCATTTTTACTGCAAATGTCATAACACGTCGACGACAAATGTCAAAATCGGATCAACCACTAATGTCATAACACGTCGACGACAAATGTCAAAATTTCCCAATTTTCTGCAAAATGTCCTGACGCGTCACAAGGGCGGATCGAGGAATGCCATAAAGGGGAGGCGCCTTTACAAAATCAAAGGTTGGCACGACCCTCGCCCCCCCTTTTCTTATTCTTATTTCTGCTGTGTTCACAAAATAAAGAGAGGGGGCACTATAGGGGGATACGCCCCTCTAAATCCGCGATTGCGTCAACCACAAATATCAATATTGGATTTACCACAAATGTCATAACACGTAGACCACAAATGTCATAACGCGACACAGGGGCGGATCCATGAATTCCGTAAAGGGGGGGGGGGGCTTTACAAAGTCAAAGGCTGGCGCGACCCCCTTTTCTTATTTTTGTTTCTGTTAGTGACGGTGCAAGAGAGGGGGAAGCGCCCCCTTTCGATTTATCATTGCGTCAACCACATGGAAAAACTCAGTGCTTGCATTACAGGGGCGGATACAGGAATTTTGTAAAGGGGAGGCGTCTTTACAAAGTCAAAGGCTTGCGCGACCTTCCCCCCTCCCCATTTTCTTGTGTTGACGAAATAAAGAGAGGGGCACTAAAGGGGGATACGCCCCCTCTCAATCCACGATTGCATCAACAAAAAGTCAAAATCGGGGATTAACTACAAATGCACGTCGACCACAAATGTCATGACGCGTCACAGGGGGGGGGGGGATCCAGGAATTCCGTAAAGGGGGGGGGCACCTTTACAAAATCAAAGGCTGGCGCAACACTGGCGGGTGCACCAAGGGGATGAGCCCCCTCTCGACCCATCATTGCGTCAACCGCAAATATCAAAACTCATTGCTTGCATTACGGGGCGGATCCAGAAATTTCGTAAAGGGGAGGCGGCTTTACAAAATTAAAGGCTACCGCACCCCTCCCATATTTTTCTTTTTATCTATGTTGTTTTAACCAAAAAAAAAAAAGAAGAAAAGAAAAGAAAGGGGGCACCAGAGGGGGATGCGCCCCCTGCTGATCCATCATTGCGTCAAGCACAAATGACCAAACTCATTGCTTGCATTACAAGGGCTGATCCAGGAATTTCGTTAAGGGGAGGCGTCTTTGCAAAGTAAAAGTCTTGCGCGACCCTCCCCTCCCCTATTTTCTTCTTTTTATTTCTGTCGTGTTGACGAAATAAAGAGATTGGGCACTAACGGGGGATGCGCCCCCTCACAATCCGCGATTGCGTCAACCGGCGATTGCGTCAACCGCAAATGTCAAAATCGGGGATTAACTACAAATGTCATAACGCGTCGACCACAGGTGTCAAAATTTTCAAACTAACTGCAAATGCCATAACGCGTCACAGGGGGTGGATCCAGGAATTCCGTAAAGCGGAGGGGCGCCTTAAAAAAATCAAAGGCTGGCGTGACACCCCCCCCCCCCAATTTTCATCTTTATTTCTGCTGTTTTAACATACTATAGTGAGAGGGAGCCAGAGGTGGAAGAGCCCCCTCTGGAATCATGATTGCGTCAACCACAAATATCAAAACTCATTGCTTACATTACGGAGGCGGATCCAGGAATTCCGTAAAGGGGAGGGGCGCCTTTACAAAATGAAAGGCTGGCCCGACCCTCCCCCTTTTCTTCTTTTTATTTCTGTTGTGTTGACGAAATAAAGAGAGGGGGCACTTAGGAGGGGGGTGTGCGCCTCCTCTAAATCCGCGATTGCGTAACAGGGGTGGATTCAGGAATTCCATAAAAAAAGGGGGAAGGCTTTACAAAATCACGACCCCCCTTTTCTTATTTTTGTTTCCGTTGGTTTAACATACTATAGTGAGGGTGCACCAGAGAGAGAAGGCCCCCCCCCCTCTCGAAAACTCATTGCTTGAAATTATGGGGGGGGATCCAGGAATTTTTTAAAGGGGAGGCGTACGTCTTCACAAGAAAGTCAAGGGCTGGGCGTGACCTTCCACCCTCCCCCATTTTCTTCTTATTTCTGTTGTGTTGACAAAATAAAGAGAGGGGCACTGAAGGGGGATGCGCCCCCTCATAATTCGCGATTGCGTCAACCAAAAGTCAAAATCGGGAATTAACCATAAATGTCATAACACGTCGACCACAAATGTCATATCGCGTCACAGGGGCGGATGCAGGAATTCCGGAAAGGGGGGGGGGGGGCGCCTTTACAATTTCAAAGGCTAGCGCGACACTCTGTCCCCACCCCCCCCCCAATTCCTTATTTTTTTTCTGTTGTTTTAACCGAATAATTATATTGAGGGTGCACCAGAGGGGCATGCGGCCCCTCTCGATCCATCATTGCGTCAACCACAAATGGAAAAAGTCATTGCTTGCATTACAGGGGGGATCCAGGAATTCCACAAAGGGGAGGGGCGCCTTTACAAAATGAAAGGCTGGCGCGACCCTCCTCACTTTTCTTCTTTTTATTTGTGTTCTGTTGACAAAATAAAGACAGGGGCACTAAGGGGGGGGGGGTGCGCCTCCTCTAAATCCGCGATTGCGTCAACCGCAAATGTCAATATTGGATTAACCACAAATGTCATAACACTTCGAACACAAAATAATGTCATAACGCGTCACATGGGCGGATCAAGTAATTCCATAAAGGGGGGAGGGGGCTGGCGCGACCCCCTTTTCTTATTTTTTTTTCTGTTGTTTTAACCTAATATAGTGAGGGTGCACCAGAGGGGGAAGCGCCCCCTCTCGATCCATCATTGCGTCAACCACAAATGGAAAAACTCATTGCTTGCATTACAGGGGCGTATCCAGGAATTCCGTGAAGGGGAGGTGCCTTTACAAAATCAAAGGCTCGCGAGACACCAGCCCATTTTCTTCTTTTCGGGCACCGTGGGGGATGCGCCCCCTCTCGATCCAGGATTGCGTCAATCACAAATGACTAAACCCATTGCTTACATTACAGGGGCGTATCCAGGAATTCCGTGAAGGGGAGGCGTCTTTACAAAATCAAAGGCTCAAGCGACACCACCCCATTTTCTTCTTTTCATTTTCTCTTGTTTTAACAAAATATATAGAGGGGCACCATGGGGGATGCGCCCCCTCTCAATCCATGATTGCGTCAACCACAATAACCAAACTCATTGCTTCCATAACAGGGGCGGGTCCAGGAATTCCGTAAAGGGGAGGGGGTGCACCTTTGCATAATTAAAGCCTGACGCATCACCCCATCTTTTTATCATTTATGTTGTTTTGAAGAAAAAAAAAATAGAGGGGGCATCAGAGGGGGATGCGCCCGTCTCGATCCGCGATTGCGTCAACCACAAAATGTCAAAACTCATTGCTTGCATTACAGGGGCGGATCCAGGAATTCTGTAAAGGGGAGGAGCCTTGACAAATATAAAACCTGCCGCACCCCTATTTTTCATTTCTGTTGTTTTAACAACAACAGAAATGCTTGCTCATTGCTTGTATTACAGGAGCGGGTCCAGGAATTCCGTAAAGCGTAAAGGGGAGACGTCTTCTCAAAATGAAAGGTTGACGCAATCCCCCTCCCCCTATCAATATCGTTTTATTTCTTTTGTTTAAACGACAGTTAAAGCGGCAGTCTTTAATTGTGTAAAGGAGCCTCCATCACTTTACGGAATTCCTGGTTCCGCCCCCTGTAATGCAAACAATGGGTTTTGCCATTAACTTGTGGTTGACGCAGTCCCGGATCTAGAGGGGGACACGATACCCCCTCCCCGTCTCTATTTTTGTTAACACAAAAGAAATTAAATGAAAAAAAAAAGGCGAGGCAGTTTGCGCAACTTTTTGATTTTATAAACGCTTCTCTCCTTTACGGAATTTGGACCGCCCCTCTAATGCAAGCAATGAGTGTTGACATTTTGTGTTAACCCAATCGCGGATCGAGAGGGGGCTCATACCTCTATGGTGACTCCTTCATTTTTTTTTAACAATAGAAAAATTAAAAGAAAAAATAGGGGGTGCGGCAGATTTAAATTTTGTAAAGGCGCATCCCCTTTACGGAATTCCTGGATCCGTCCCTGTACGGTAAGAAATTAGTTTTGATATTATGGTTAACGCAATCGCGGATCGAGAAGGAGGCGCATCCCCCTCTGATGCCAGCTCTCTTTTTTTAAAACAATAATAAAATATGGGGGTGCGGCAGCCATTATAACTTGTAAAGGCGCCTCCCGTTTACTGAATTCCTGGATCCGCCCTTGATGCAAGCAATGAGTTTTGACATTTGTGGTTGACGCAATCATGGATTGGGAGGGGACTGGTACATCTCTGGTGCCCCCCTTTTTTTTGTTCAAAAAAAAAAATCAATAAAATGGGGGGGGGGTGGAAGCCTTTAATTTTGTAAAGGTGTCTACCTTTTACGGAATTCCTGGATCCACCCCTGTAATGCAAACGATGCAGCAGCTTTGATTTTGTAAGGGCGCCTCCCTTAACGGAATTCCTGTATCCGCCCCTATCATATGCAAGCAAAAATGAGTTTTGACATTTTGTGGTTGACCGAATCGCGGATCGAGAAGGGAGAGCATCCCCCTCTGGCGCTCCCCTCTCTTTCTTTTTCTTTAGCTAAAACAATAGAAAAATGGAAAAAATGGAGGGTTGGGGTGCGGCAGTTCTAGTTTTGTTAAGACCCCCCCCCCCCTTTACAAAACTCCTTGATCCGCCCCTGTAACGCGTTATGCCGCATCCCCTTTTTTTATTTCATTTCTGTTGTTTTACCAACAAAAACAAAACAAAAACAAAAAATAGAGAGGGGGTACCAGAGGGGGATGCTCCCCTCCCCCTCGATCCGCAATCGCGTACGTCAACCACAAATGTCAAAACTCATTGCTTGCATTACGGGGGCAAGTCCAAGAATTCCTTAAAGCGCAAAGGGGAGACGTCTTTTCAAAATGAAAGGCTTGCGAAATCCCCCTCCCCCTTATTTTTCTTTTTATTTCTTTTGTTTAAACGTTAAAAAAAAAGAAAAAAAAAGAATGGGGGTGCGACAATCTTTAATTTTGTAAAGGGGCCTCCCCTCTACGGAATTCCTGGTTCCCCCCCATGCAATGCAAACAACGAGATTTGCCAAAAACTTGTGGTTTACGCAGTCGCGGGTCGAGAGGGGGGCGGTATACCCCCTCCCCGTCTCTACTTTTGTAAACACGAAAGAAATTGAATTAAGAAAAAGGAGAGGTGGCTTGCGCAGGCATTTGATTTTTTTAATGGCGTCTCCCCTTTACGGAATTCCTGGACCCGCCCCTATAGTGCAATCGCGGATCGAAAGGGGGCGCATTCGTCGCTGCTGCCTTCTTTCATTTTTTAAACAACAGAAATAAAAAGAAAAAAAAAAGGGGTGCTGCTGTTCTAATTTTGTAATGGTGGCCCCCCTTTACGAAATTCCTGGATCCGCCCCTGTGACGCGTTATGGCATTTGCAGTACATCTGGAAATTTCGACATTTTTGTGGTCAACGTCTTATGACATTTTGTGGTTAATCCAATTTTGACATTTGCGGTTGGCGCAAACGCTGATCGAGAGGGGGCGCATCCCCCTCTGGTGCCCCCTTGCTATGTTTTGTTAACGCAACAGAAATAAATATAAGAAAATGGGGTGGGGTCTCGCCAGCCTTTGATTTTGTAAAGGTGACTCCCCTTTACGGAATTCCTGGATCCGCCCCTGTAATGCAAGCAATGAGTTTTGATTTTTGTGGTTGACGCAATCAAGCATGGAACGTCCCCCTTTGGTGCTCCCTCACTATATTTTGTTAAAAGCCTTTGATTTTTTAAAGGCGGCCATCCCCTTTACAGAATTCCTGGATCCACCCCTCTGACGCATTATGACATTTGCAATTAGTTTGAAAATTTTGACATTTGTATGTGGTCGACGTGTTATGACATTTATGGTTAATCTCCGATTTTGACATTTTCGGTTGACGCAATCGCGGATTGAGAGGGGGCGCATCTCCCTTCAGTGCCTCCTCTCTTTATTTCATCAAGACAACAGAAATAAAAAGAACGAAATGGGGGAGGGAGGAGGGTCGCACCAGACTTTGACTTTGTAAAGACGCCTCCCCTTTACAAAATTTCCGGATCCGCCCCTGTAATGCAAGCAATGAGCTTTTCCATTGTATTATGTGGTTGAAGCAATCATGGATCGCGAGGGGGCGCTTCCCCCTCTCGTGCACCCTCACTATATTAGGTTAAACCAACAGAAACAAAAATAAAAAAAGGGGAGTCGCGCAAGCCTTTGATTTTGTACAGGCGCCCCCCCCACCCCTACGGAATTCCTGGATCCGCCCCTGTGTTGCGTTATGACATTTGTGGTTAATCCAATACTGATATTTGTGCTTGACGCAATCTCGGATTTAGAGGGGCGCATCCCCCTTTAGTGCCCCCTCTCTTTATTTTTTTAAACACAACAGAAATAAAAATAAGAAAATGGGGGTGGGGGCGAAGGTCGCGCCAGCCTTTTATTTTGTAAAGCCGCCTCCCCCTTAACGGAATTCCTGGATCCGCCCCCGTAATACAAGCAATGAGTTTTGATATTTCTGGTTGACGCAATGATGGGTCGACGAGAGGGGGCGCATCCCCCTCTGGTGCACCCTCACTGTAATTATTAGGTTAAAACAACAGAAAAAAAATTGGGGGGGGGGTGGGACGTGTCGCGTCAGCCTTTGATTTTGTAAAGGCGCCTCCCCCCCCCCCTTTACGGAATTCCTGGATCCCCCCGCCCCCCGTGACGCGTTATGACATTTGTGGTCGACGTGTTATTGCATTTGTGGTTAATCCCCGATTTTGACTTGTGGTTGACGCAATCGCGGATTGAGAGGGGGTGCATCCCCCTTTAGTGCCCCTCTCTTTATTTCGTCAACACAAGAAAATGGGGAGGGGGTAAGGTCGCGCCAGCCTTTGACTTTGTAAAGACGCCTCCCCTTTACACAATTCCTGGATTCGCCCCTGTAATGCAAGCAATGAGTTTGTCCATAATTTTATGTGGTTGACGCAATGATGGATCGAGAGGGGGCGCTTCCCCCTCTCGTGCACCCTCACTAACAGAAACAAAAAGAAAAGGGGGTCGCGCAAGCCTTTGAATTTGTAAAGGCCCCCCCCCCCCTTTACGGAATTCATGGATCCGCCCCTGTGTCGCGTTATGACATTTGTGGTCGACGTGTTATGACATTTGTGGTTAATCCAATATTGATATTTGTTGTTAACGCAATCGCGGATTTAGAGGGGGCGCATCCCCCTTTAGAGCCCCCTCTCTCTATTTTGTCAAGACAACAGAAATAAAAATAAGAAAATGGGGGGGGAGGGGGCCGAGGGTCACGCCAGCCTTCGATTTTGTAAAGGCGCCTCCCCTTTATGGAATTCCTCGATCCGCCCTTGTGACGCGTCATGACATTTTGCAGAAAATTGGGAAATTTTGACATTTGTCGTCGACGTGTTATGACATTAGTGGTTAATCCGATTTTGACATTTGTCGTCGACGCGTTATGACATTTGCAGTAAAAATGGAAATTTTGACATTTGTCGTCGACGCGTTATGACTTTAGTGGTTGATCCGATTTTGACATTTGTCGTCGACGCGTTATGACATTAGTGGTTGTTTTGACATTTGTCGTCGACGCGTTATGACATTAGTGGTTGTTTTGACATTTGTCGTCGACGCGTTATGACATTAGTGGTTGTTTTGACATTAGTGGGCGATTTTGACATTAGTGGGCTCTACACCCCGTCAACGATTGTCGTCTGGCGACAATCTTTGACAAGGGCTGGCTGCAAAGATTGTCGCCCACCCTAGAAGCACATTTTACTCTGTAATGTCGTTCTTGACATAGTCATTGAAATATCAACACATAACTTACGTGGCTACTTCCATGCAAACATCCCATGTAAAAAGTCATGGTGAATTTCCAAGGAAGTGTGTTTGTGCGTGCGCACATGATAATCTACAGTCCGTTCATCAGCGGCTTTGAGTTTGATGAATTTGTTTGAAGGATTTGTATATGAATTCGGAGTGGTGCTTGCGTGCGGGCGGATGCTGCTTTTATGCATACGGTCCATTATGTCTTATGTATCAACATTGAGAAGTCGTTTCATCAGGAAGGAAGGTGGTATCGGTTCGGGTGTGTGTGTGGGGGGGGGGGGTTGTTACATTTAGTTATTGCGAAGGTTCGTTTTTCCGAATTTCATTTTCGGATCGATTAAGATTGATTTCTGATTTTTTTTTTCGGATATCAAAAATGTAACATTGCAGTAAATAGTATTTCTGAAAAAATGAAAATGATGTGATCATTATTTTGGGGATGTAAAGCATAATATCATACAATTTAATGGGAATAATGATGATTACTCAGTAATATGCAAACAGTGTAAAGTAGGCCTAATACAGACTACCACATCATAAGGACGTTTTCACCAAAATACGAAAGTATGTGGCAGTTGAACATAAATAATGACGAAAAGAGGTGGTAACAGTGATGAACTTGATTTACCGCACAATTTACTTTTCCATTACTTTGGTTCCAGTTGAATTCATCTCATCCTCTTTTATGACGAATTTTCCTCAAGTGACATATGCTCTCAATGTATTAAATTCTTGATATCTTACATCGAGAAGAAAGAGAAGAGAAGGAAGAGTTAAAGAAAGTTGTGTAGAAGTTAGTTGTTGGTCAAATGGATTTCTTCAAATTTGTGTCAGGTTAAAAAAAAAAAAAAAATCATAAAATATATTGAAAAATTCCCATCTGTAACAATAGTGGCATATCAATGTTAAGTATAAACGAAGCAAATAGTTGGCTAAATCAATTTCCTCACCCTTGCCGGCTTTCTTTTTTGTTTTTCGTTAAGTGGTACTCAAGTATGATGTATAAGCAGAGCAAATTGTGGGCTAAATCGATTTCGTCACCCTTACCGCCTTTCCAAGTAAGGATGTATGGTACACTGCTGCATGTATTTTAAGAAACGAATGCAAAGCGCATGTCTTTGGAAGAGAATTTAGTTTGGATGACACATTTACAAGCATTGAAACTCCAAAAGGAAGTAGTAAGACTACATTGAATAATACAAGAGCATTTTATTTGGTTCCATAAATTTAGTGACAATTGCCACCTCTTTTTGTCATCCGACAGTTACAACTGGCTCGTCTTTTTCATAAAGCATTTGAGTTTTTGATCAAGCACTTGAGAAAACCGTGAATATAACGATTTTGTATATTAACTTTACCGACAATAGGTGACGAAAGCGATGCAGCCAGCAACATGTTTGAATAGTATTCTTTTTTCTTTCGAAATGCATGCTGCTTATTTTGCAAATACAACCATTCAGTTGTAAGGCAAGGGTTAGTGAAAAGGAATGTAATGTTTTCTACCAAATTGAATAATTCAAACAATGCACGAACTGTTCACAGTTGAATAACAGTTCGTTTAATTTTCGTTTTATTGCGTAATGACTCAATAAGTAATGACTCAAAGAATAAAATGAAGCAATGAAGCATTTAACGCTTTGCTCCGTAAAGTGCTCTACCAGATACATTTTTCAAATTCATCATTTGCCTGTATGAAAAGGGTGACGAAAATATACAATGCTGCCAAATTCGATTCAGTAACCAGTATGCTCAAATATCCTTATAATGCTTTATTGTGACTAAGAATGCTTCTCAATGTACTATACTTAGAATCATTGCAAAAGACACGCGTTTGAATTTGCTGCTTGAAACACTTTTGATGTATGCATGTTGTGACCACAAAAGCTTTTGAATCTACTATGTCAATTTTTTTAATCAAATTTACCAGCACATTCTGATTCGATTCCTCAAGCCCAGAGTAAAAAAAAAAAAAAAAAAAATGACAAAAGAAGGCATTAAAGACTTTGTCTCCAAGAATTGTGTGCTTTTCATTTGATTGCTTAATTCCACGAGTCAATTCAATATGACGCAAAAGGCCGCAAACGTGACAAAATGGATTTAGCCCAGAATTTGTTTTTTTTTATGTATGACGATGATAGAGTTGCATGAATCTCATTTGGTTTCATTACGAATTTTCTACAAGAGATTTGTCCAGTGGACTAGATGGCTCAAATGCGTTAACCAGCCTCCTGGAGACGTGTTTTGTTTTCAAATGCACAAGTATGACGAAATCGAATTAGTCCAAGATGTGCTTTTTTTTTATTCATGTTCCAACTTCGTTAGAGCTTCATGCATGTCAACGTGTTTACGAAAATTTTACTTTGATTAACATGCGTTTCACTTTGTGCACTTAATTGCGTCAGACAGCTCTACATCAAGGGTGACGAAATAAAAAGACTACTATGACGATATCTTCTCTAGCGAACTATTATGGTTAGCAATTCAATCAAATCGCACACCGCTTTTCCATGTAACGATTTATGCTATACTGCCGCATGAATATAAAGAATCGAATGCAAAGCGCATGTCTTTTAAAGAAAATTTAGTTCGGATGACACATTGACAATCATTGAAACTATATAAGGAAGTAGTTAGAATACATTGAATATTACAAGAGCATTTTCTTTGGTTCCATAGATTTAGTGACAATTTCCACCTCTTTTCATCATCAGATAGTTACAACTGACTCGTCTTTTTCATTAAGCACTTGAGAGTACCGTGAATATAACGATTTTGTATATTAACTTTACCGACAATAGTGACGAAAACGATGCAGCCAGCAATATGTTTGAACGGTATACTTTTTTCTTTCGAAATGCATGCTTGTTGCCACAAAGATTGTCGCCCCTGGCTCGGGGCGACAATCTTTGACGGAGTTGGCGTCAAAGATTGTCGTTCAGCGACAATCTTTGACGATTGTGCGGTTCCCAATTTTCGACCTCGATGGCGACACGTTGACATGCATGAAGCTCGAAGGAAGTTGGAACATAAAGTAAAATAAAGCATATCTTGGACTAAGTCGAGTTCGTCATACTTGAGGATTTGAAAGTGAAACACGTCTCCTTGAGGCTGGCTAATGTATTTGAGCTAGCTAGTCCACAGGACAAATCTCTTGTAGAAAATTGGTAATAAAACTAAATGAGATTCATGCAACTCTATCATCGTCATACATAAGCAAAGCAAATTCTTGGCTCAATCCATTTCGTCACGTTTGCCGCCTTTTGCGTCTTATTGAATTGACTGGTGGATTTAAGCAATCAAATGGAAAGAACACATTTCTTGGAGAAAAAGTCTTTACTGCCTTCCTTCGTTTTTTTTTTTTTACTCTCTGGGCTTCAGGAATCAAATCATGTCCGTTTGATTTTAAAAAATTGATATAGTGGACTCAAAAGCTTTTGTTGTCACAACATGCATACATCCAAATTGTTTCAAGCATAAAATTTAAACGCGTGTCTTTTTAAAAATAATTCTTAGTATAGCACTTTGAGAAACACTGGTCACAGTAAAGCATTATAAAGATATTTGAGCGTACTGGTGGCTAAATCGAATTCGGCAGCATTGTATTTTTTCGTCACCCTTTGCATTCAGGGAAATGATGAATTTGAAAAATGTATCTGGTAGAGCACTTTACGGAGCAAAGCGTAAGACGCTTGTGTCTTCATTGAAAGAATAATTTTATTCTTTGCGTCATTACTGTAAATGACGCAACAAAACGAAAATTTATTTACCTGTGAACAGTTCGTGTTTTATTTGATTTATTCAATTTGGTAGAAAACATTATATTCCTTTTCACTAACCCTTGCCTTACAACTGAATGATGTATTTGCAAAATAAGCAGCATACATTTGGAAAGAAAAAAGTATACTGTTCAAACATGTTGCTGTCTGCATTGTTTTCGTCACTATTGTCGGTAAAGGTAATATGCAAAATTGTTATATTCACGGTACTCTCAAGTGCTTGATCAAACCTTCGAGTCAGTTGTAACTATCGGATGACCAAAAGAGGTGGCAACTGTCACTAAATTTATGGAACCAAAGAAAATGCTCTTGTAATATACAATGTAGTCTAACTACTTCCTTTTATAGTTTCAATGCTTGTCAATGTGTCATCCGAACTAAGTTCTCTTTCCAAAGACATGCGCTTTGCATTCTATTCTTTAAATGCATGCAGCAGTGTAGCATAAATCCTTACATGGAAAGGCGGCAAGGGTGACGAAATCGATTTAGCCCACAATTTGTTCTGCTTATACATCATACTGGAGTACCACTTAGCGGAAAAAAAAGAGAAAGGCTTCAAAAGGGTGACGAAATCGATTTTACTCACTATTTGCTTCGTTTATACATGACATTGATATGCCACTATTGTTACAGATGGGAATTTCTCAATATGTTTTATGATTTTTTTTTTAACTCACACCAAATTTGAAGAAATCTATTTGTTAAACAAATGTGCATATTATACAATCAACTTGCACACAACTTTCCTAAACTCTTCCTTCTCGATGTTAGATATCAAGAATTTACTATATCGAGAGAACCAAGTCACTTGTGGCCCGTCATAAGGTAATGTAAAGTCCCTTGTTTTGTTCCTTGCACTTTTCCTGAAGCCTGTCTGAGGGCAAAGACCATGTCAACAGTTCCTCTGTTTGCCCGAAACCACACTGAGATTCTGGGAGAACACTTTTTGCGACACTAGGCGTTACTCTATTGAGAAGAATTCGAGCAAGGATTTTTCCCGCAATGGAAAGCAGCGTGATTCCTCTGATTTCTCTCCTCTGTTTTTTTGTACAGGGTAATGATAATTGCATCCCGGTAGATAATTATCCGCCATATAATCCGCCCATAATTAACTAAGCAGATAATTAACCAAGCAAAGATAAAAAATAATAGAGAGGAAGATAAAAGTCAAAAGAATAACATTTTCATTTGACACTGTATAAACTTTACTCAGTGACGATTTTATACTTTTACAGCATAATACATTCGATTTTGTATTACACTTCACAGCTTGTATTTCTTACAAAATGTTTAATAATATCAGTAGACAGATGTATGCCTTGTACTGCCAGACTTGAAATTATTGCTAAGAACAAAGTTTGTACTACGTAATACGTACCGTACCAGATGAGGAGCAACTTATTATGTGTGTGACGTCATGAGCGTAAGCAATACAGGGCGCCTGCTAATCAGCGTTTATTTCTAATTGAGGAGATCTATCTTAAGATGTCACAATAGATTGCATTCATTACGTAGAAATTTGTGCATCTCTATTCAACGTATTTTAATTTATTTCCTACTTAATATCGTTGAACGCAACGTTCAAAGTACTTATCCAATAGAACTGAACAGAAACGAGTTAAAACCCGGACAGAAAAAGAAGACAAAATAAGAGAATGAAAGGAATAGAAGAATGAAGAGTTAACCTGTCTACTCCTGTACCGCAATACAGGGTTACGCCTTTCCCGTCAACATGAGGGTGAAAAACCCTCCCGTTGACACCGGTGAAGTCTTGGCCTTTCCTTTGGGCGATCGCCTTTACCCTACCTACAAACATATAACTAGCTTAGCAGACAGGAAACTCGTCGAAAAGAGGAAGATATAGAAGTAGGAAGACTGCAGCGTTAACCTTGGACACCGTACATTATACTCAATCATTTAATCTTTGTTTAATGCGTCTATATATATTATTTTGTATATAATGATGTATAACTTAAACCAAGATTATTTATTTCAAGTATTCATCCATGCTTTATAATACATGTATAAATAAATAAACGGATGTATATTGTATGCAATAAAAATTCTTTGTTAAAGAAAAATAAAACACACTAAGCCTAAAGTTGAATTGAAAAACAGAAATGTTGATAAGGAGCGAGACAGCTTACAGGAAGCCCGTTACCAGTGGAGGCGGTTTCCGTGATGAGTTACCACGCTAACCAAATTTGAAATGATTTCTAGTACAGTACATGATGCGCTTAGCGTAAGTGCATTTGACGTCATAATAACAAGCAGTACTACAGGCGCCTGCTAATCAGCGCCTAGCTGCATGTACGCGGCACTTTTACAGTGACGTCATAGTAGAATACCAATTTGGTGTAATGCATATCGTTTGCTAAAGGGATTTCGTCGCCCTTACAGCTGTTTGAGAAGTAAAACAAAGTGGTGTGCGATTTGATTGAATTGCTAACCATAATAGTTCGCTAGAGAAGATCTCGTCATGGTTGTCTTTTTATTTCATCACCCTTTATGTAGAGTTGCCTGACGCACTTAAGTGAATTTACAAAAATGTACATTTTGAACTAAGTCGATGTCGTCATACTTGAGCATTTGAAAGTAAAACACGTCTTCGTGAGGTTGGCTTTTGAACCGTAATGAAACCAAATGGGATTCATGCAACTCTATAATCGGCATTCATGAGCAAATTCTGGGCTAAATCCTTTTTGTCACGTTTGCCGCCTTTTGCGTCATATTGAATTCCTAAACTCTTTCTTCTCGATGTCAGATATCAAGAATTTAATATATCGAGAGCACAAGTCACTTGAGGAAAATTCGTCATAAAAGAGGATGAGATGAATTCAACTGGAACCAAAGTAATAGAAAGTAAATTATTGGGTAAATCAACTTCGTCACTGTTAGCGACTCTTTTTCGTCACCCTTTATGTTCAACTACCACATACATTTGAGCACTCGAATACAAATTATTTTGTATTTTGTATTTTGGTGAAAACGTCAGTATTCTCCTGTGCAATGAAGAATACCAATTTGATATATTGCATATTGTTTGCTTAAGGCTTATCGTTTGCCCTTACAGCTGTTTGAGAAGTAAAACAAAGCGGTGTGCGATTTGATTGAATTTCTAACCATAATAGTTCGCTAGAGAAGATATTGTCATTGTTGTCTTTTTATTTCATCACCCTTTATGTAGAGCTGTCTGACGCATTTAAGTGCACAAAGTGAAACACATGTCACTCAAAGTAAATTTTAGTAAACACGTTGACATGCATCAAGCTATAAAGAAGTTGGAACATGAACTTTAAAAAAAAGCAAATCTTGAACTAAGTCGATTTCGTCATACTTGAGCATTGGAAAGTAAAACACGTATCCGGGAGGCTTGCTATTGTATTTGAGCCAGCTAGTCCACAGGACAAATCTCTTGTAGAAAATTGGTAATAAAACTAAATGAGATTCATGCAACTCTATCATCGTCATACATAAGCAAAGCAAATTCTTGGCTCAATCCATTTCGTCACGTTTGCCGCCTTTTGCGTCTTATTGAATTGACTGGTGGATTTAAGCAATCAAATGGAAAGAACACATTTCTTGGAGAAAAAGTCTTTCCTGCCTTCTTTCGTCATCTGTTTTTTAAAACTCTCTTGGCTTCAGGAATCATTTACTGTGTAAATGACGCAATAGAACGAAAATTAAACGAAATTGTTATTCAACTGTGAACAGTTCGTGTATTATTTGATTGATTCAATTTGGTAGAAAACATTACATTCCTTTTCACTAACTCTTGCCTTACAACTGAATGATGTATTTGCAAAATAGGCAGCATACATTTCGAAAGAAAAAAGTATACAACTTTCCTAAACTCTTCCTTCTCGATGTTAGATATCAAGAATTTAATATACGGAGAGCACCAAGTCACTTGTGGAAAATTCGTCATAAAAGAGGATGAGATGAATTCAACTGGAACGTAAGTAATGGAAAGTAAATTGTTGGGTAAAACAAAGTCGTCACTGTTAACTCCTCTTTAAAATATTCACCCTTTATGTTCAACTGCCACATACATTTGAGCACTAGAAGTATTTTGTATTTTGGTGAAAACGTCAGTATTCTGTGCAATGAAGAATACCAATTTGGGAAGAGATTTCGTCGCCCTTACAGTTGTTTGAGAAGTAAAACAAAGCGGTGTGCGATTTGTTTGAATTGCTAACCATAATAGTTCACTAGAGAAGATATTGTCATGATTGTCTTTGTATTTCATCACAATTTATGTAGAGCTGTCTGACGCATTTAAGTGCTCAAAGTGAAACACATGTCACTCAAGTAAATTTTTCGTAAACACGTTGACATGTATCAAGCTATAAAGAAGTTGGAACATGAACTTAAAAAAAGCAAATCTTGGACTAAGTCGATTTCGTCATACTTGAGCATTTGAAAGTAAAACACGTATCCGGGAGGCTGGCTAATGTATTTGAGCCAGCTAGTCCACAGGACAAATCTCTTGTAGAAAATTGGTAATAAAACTAAATGAGATTCATACAACTCTATCATCGTCATACATAAGCAAAGCAAATTCTTGGCTCAATCCATTTCGTCACGTTTGCCGCCTTTTGCGTCTTATTGAATTGATTCGTGGATTTAAGCAATGAAATGGAGAGAACACATTTCTTGGAGAAAAAGTCTTTCCTGCCTTCTTTCGTCATCTGTTTTTTAAAACTCTCTGGTCTTCAGGAATTAAATCAGAATGCGCATGTCCATTTGAATAAAATAAAATTGACATAGTAGACTCATAAGCTTTTGTTGTCACAACATGCATACATCCAAAGTGTGTTCAGCATCAAATTCAAACGCGTGTCTTTTTTGAAATAATTCTTAGTACAGCACTTTGAGAAGAATTCCTGGTCACAGTAACGCATTATAAAGATATTTGAGCGTACTGGTGGCTAAATAGAATTCGGCAGCATTGTATTTTTTCGTCACCCTTTGCATACAGGGAAATGGTGGATTTTAAAAATGTATCTGGTAGACCACTTTACGGAGCAAAGCGTAAAAGGCTTGTGTCTTCATTGAATGAATAATTTTATTCTTTGCGTCATTACTGTGTAAATGACGCAATAAAAGGAAAATTAAACGAAATGTTATTCAACTGTGAACAGTTCGTGTATTATTTGATTGATTCAATTTGATAGAAAACATGACATTCCTTTTCACTAACCCTTGCCTTACAACTGAATGATGTATTTGCAAAATAGGCAGCATACATTTCGAAAGAAAAAAGTATAGTGTTCAAACATGTTGATGGCTCCATCGTTTTCGTCACTATTTGCCGGTGAAGGTAACATACAAAATCGTTATATTCACGGTACTCTCAAGTGCTTGATCAAAAACTCAAGTGCTTCATGAAAAAGACTAGTCAGTTGTAACTTTTGGATGACGAAAAGTGTAGCATGAAACCTTACATAGAAAGGCGGCAACTGTGACGAAATCGATTGTCACTAAATCTATGGATCCAAAGAAAATGCTCTTGTAATATACAATGTAGTCTAACTACTTCCTTTGATAGTTTCAATGCTTGTCAATGTGTCATTCGAACTAAGTTCTCTTCCAAAGACATGCGCTTTGCATTCGATTCTTTATATGCATACGGCAGTGTAGTATAAATCCTTACATGGAAAGGAGGCAAGGGTGACGAAATCGATTTAGCCCACAATTTTCTCTGCTTATACATCATACTGGAGTACTACCTAACGAAAAAGAAAAAGAAAGGCGACAAGGGTGACGATATTGATTCAGCCCACTATTTGCTTCGTTTATACATGATATTGATATGAAAATATTGTGACGGACGGGAATTTCTCGATATGTTTTTTATATTTTTTTTTTTTTTAACTGACACTAAATTTGAAGAAATCTATTTGGCAAACAAATATGCATAGATATACAATCGACTTGCACACAACTTTCCTAAACTCTTCCTTCTCGATGTTAGATATCATGAATTCAACTGGAACGTAAGTAATGGAAAGTAAATTGGTTAAAACAAATTCGTCACTGTTAACTCCTCTTTTAGTCACCCTTTATGTTCAACTGCCACATACATTTGAGCACTAGAAGTATTTTGTATTTTGGTGAAAACGTCAGTATTCTGTGCAATGAAGAATACCAATTTGGTATAATGCATATCGTTTGCTAAAGGGATTTCGTCGCCCTTACAGCTGCTTGAGAAGTAAAACAAAATGGTGTGCGATTTGATTGAATTGCTAACGATAATAGTTCCCTAGAGAAGATATCGTCATGGTTGTCTTTTTATTTCATCACCCTTTATGTAGTAGAGTTGTCTGACGGATTTAAGTGCACAAAGTGAAACGCATGTCACTCAAAGTAAATTTTTCGTAAACACGTTGACATTCATAAAGCTCTAACGAAGCTGGAATATGAATTTACAAAAATGCACATCTTGGACTAAGTCGATGTCATACTTGAGCATTTGAAAGTAAAACACGTCTTCGTGATGCTGGCTTTTGAGCCATCTAGTCCACAGGACAAATCTCTTGTAGAAAATTCGTAATGAAAAAAATGGGATTCATGCAACTCTATAATTGGCATTCATGAGCAAATTGTAGGCTAAATCCATTTTGTCACGTTTGCCGCCTTTTGCGTCATATGTTAGATATCAAGAATTTAATACATCGAGAGCACAAGTCACTTGAGGAAAATTCATCATAAAAGAGGATGAGATGAATTCAACTGGAACCAAAGTAATGTAAACTAAATTATTGGGTAAATCAACTTCGTCACTGTTACCGACTCTTTTTCGTCACCCTTTATGTTCAACTACCACGTACATTTGAGCACTCGAATACAAATCATTTTGTATTTTGTATTTTGGTGAAAACGTCAGTATTCTCCTGTGCAATGAAGAATACCAAATTGATATATTGCATATTGTTTGCTTAAGGCTTATCGTTTGCCCTTACAGCTGTTTGAGAAGTAAAACAAAGCGGTGTGCGATTTGATTGAATTTCTAACCATAATAGTTCGCTAGAGAAGATATTGTCATTGTTGTCTTTTTATTTCATCACCCTTTATGTAGAGCTGTCTGACGCATTTAAAGGGGAAGGCTAGTAACTGATCAGTGGGAATCAGTGGAAATGCTGGGAGATGATTGTTCCAATCCTTATGGGATTCATTCAAGAGTTCATTGTATATCTATTGTTGTGTGAAAATGATTTGCTTCAGAATGGTCTCATATTCAAGTAATGTGCAGTTTAATGCTTCCAGTTTAGCGTCCCTGGTCAGTGACGGAGCATTAATCTGCACATTACTTGAATATGAGACCGTTCTGAAGCAAATCATTTTCACACAACAATAGATATACAATGAACTCTTGAATGAATCCCATAAGGGTTGGAACAATCATCTCCCAGCATTTCCACTGATTCCCACTGATCAGTAACTAGCCTTCCCCTTTAAGTGCACAAAGTAAAAGTAAATTTTTAGTAAACACGTTGACATGCATCAAGCTATAAAGAAGTTGGAACATGAACTTTAAAAAAAAAGCAAATCTTGACCTAAATCGATTTCGTTATACTTGAGCATTGGAAAGTAAAACACGTATCCGGGAGGCTTGCTATTGTATTTGAGCCAGCTAGTCCACAGGACAAATCTCTTGTAGAAAATTGGTAATAAAACTAAATGAGATTCATGCAACTCTATCATCGTCATACATTAGCAAAGCAAATTCTTGGCTCAATCCATTTCGTCACGTTTGCCGCCTTTTGCGTCTTATTGAATTGACTCGTGGATTTAAGCAATGAAATGGAGAGAACACATTTCTTGGAGAAAAAGTCTTTCCTGCCTTCTTTCGTCATCTGTTTTTTAAAACTCTTTGGGCGTCAGGAATCATTTACTGTGTAAATGACGCAATAGAACGAAAATTAAACGAAATGTTTTTCAACTGTGAACAGTTCGTGTATTATTTGATTGATTCAATTTGGTAGAAAACATTACATTCCTTTTCACTAACCCTTGCCTTACAACTGAATGATGTATTTGCAAAATAGGCAGCATACATTTCGAAAGAAAAAAGTATAGTGCTCCATCGTTTTCGTCACTATTTGCCGGTGAAGGTAATATACAAAATCGTTATATTCACGGTACTCTCAAGTGCTTGATCAAAAACTCAAGTGCTTCATGAAAAAGACTAGTCAGTTGTAACTTTTGGATGACGAAAAGTGTAGCATGAAACCTTACATAGAAAGGCGGCAACTGTGACGAAATCGATTGTCACTAAATCTATGGAACCAAAGAAAATGCTCTTGTAATATACAATGTATTCTAACTACTTCCTTTAATAGTTTCAATGCTTGTCAATGTGTCATCCGAACTAAGTTCTCTTCCAAAGACATGCGCTTTGCATTCGATTCTTTATATGCATACGGCAGTGTAGCATAAATCCTTCCATGGAAAGGCGGCAAGGGTGACGAAATCGATTTGCTCTGCTTATACATCATACTGGAGTACCACCTAACGAAAAAAAAGAAAAAAAAGAAAGGCGACAAGATTGACGAAATTGATTCAGCCCACTATTTGCTTCCTCTATACATGACATTGATATGCCAATATTGTGTTAGATGGGAATTTCTCGATATGTTTTATGAATGTTTATTTTTTTTTTAAACTGACACCAAATTTGAAGAAATCTATTTGGCCAACAAATATGCATAGATATACAATCAACTTTCACACAACTTTCCTAAACTCTTCCTTCTCCATATTAGATATCAAGAATTTAATATATCGAGAGCACAAGTCACTTGAGGAAAATTCGTGATAAAAGAAGATGAGATGAATGTAACTGGAACCAAAGCAATGGAAAGTAAATTGTGGGGTAAATCAACCTCGTCACTGTTACCGCCTCTTTTCGTCACCCTTTATGTTCAACTGTATGTATGTATGTACATTTGAGCACTCGAATACAAAGTATTTTTATTTTGTATTTTCGTGAAAATGTCAGTATTCTCCTGTACACTGAAGAATACCAATTTGGTATATTGCATATCGTTTGCTAAAGGGATTTCATCTCCCTTACAGCTGTTTTGAGAAGTAAAACAAAGCGGTGTGCGATTTGATTGAGTTGCTAAACATAATAGTTCGCTGGAGAAGATATCGTCATGGTTGTCTTTTTATTTCTTCACCCTTTATGTCGAGCTGTCTGACGCATTTAAGTGCACAAAGTTAAACAGATTTCACTTAAAGTAAATTTTTCGTAAACACGTTGACATCCATCAAGCTATAAAGAAGTTGGAACATGAATAAAAAAAAAAAGCAAATCTTGGACTGAGTCGATTTCGTCATACTTGAGCATTTGAAAGTGAACCACGTCTCCGGGAGGCTGGCTACTGCATTTGAGCCATCTAGTCCTCAGGATAAATGTCTTGTAGAAAATTCGTAATAAAACCAAATGAGATTCATGCAACTCTTTCACCGTCATACAATAAGGAAAGCAAATTTTGGGCTAAATCCATTTCGTCATGTTTGCCGCCTTTTGCGTCAAATTGAACTGACTCTTGGATTTAAGCAATTAAATGGAGAACACACATTTCTTGGAGAAAAAGTCTTTACTGCCTTCTTTCGTCATTTGTTCTTTCTCTCTGGGTACAGAGTACGCATGTCCATTTGAAAAAAAAAAATTGTATAGTAAAGTCAAAAGCTCTATTTGTCACAATATGCATACATCCAATCTGTTTCAAACATCAAATTCAAATGCGTGTGTTGCGACAAATATTGTCGCCCCGTGTAGAGCCCACTAATGTCAAAATCGACCACTAATGTCATAACACGTCGACGACAAATGTCATAACAACCACTAATGTCATAACACGTCGACGACTAATGTCATAATGACCACTAATGTCATAACACGTCGGCGACAAATGTCAAAATCGGATTAAAGGCATAATTTACCATTTGCAGATGAAAGTAATAGTGCTATGAAATAGTTCTAAAATGTGAGTTAGGGATAGAAACAACCACTGTCAAAATTTGAATCCGTATAATCGATGTTAAGTGTTGTTAAATACACAAAATGTGAACAATAGTTATAATAACAATTTTTCCAGACTAAACCGTATACAGTTACGGTTTATTGACAAAAAACCCTGATATCTCCTTATATTTTAGGTTTTATTGCAAATATTTCATATGGTAGGATGTTTTATGATACAACAGACCTACACATATGCATCAAATGTGATATCTTGAAAATTTTTGAAATCACTGCTCCCAAAGGTAAACTGGACCTTTAACCACTAATGTGATAACACGTCGACGACAAATGTCAAAATTTCCATTTTTACTGCAAATGTCGTAACACGTCGACGACAAATGTCAAAATCGGATTAACCACTATTGTCATAACACATCGACGACAAATGTCAAAATTTCAAAATTTTACTGCAAAATGTCATAGCGCGTCACAGGGGCATATCCAGGAATTCCGTCAAGGGGAGGCGCCTTTATAAAATCAAAGGCTGGCGAGACCCCCCCCCCCATTTTCTTATTTATATTTCTGTTGCGTTATCAAAATATAGAGAGAGGGCACCAGAGGGGGATGCGCCCTCTCTCGATCCGCGATTGCGTCAACCGCAAATGTCAAAATTGGGTTAATCACAAATGTCATAACACGGCGACCACAAATGTCATAACGCGTCACAGGGGCGGATCCAGGAATTCTGTAAAGGGGAGATGCCTTTACAAACTCAAAGGCCAACAAAACCCCTCCCCTTTCTTTTTCTTTTTTCTTTCTTTTGTTTTAACAAAAACAGAGACGAGGAGGGGCCGCCGCGCCCCTTCTAGATCCGCCACTGCGTCAACCGAAAGTCAATGTCAAAAAACCCATCATTTGCATTACAGAGACGGATCCAGGAATTCCGTAAAGGGAGGCGCCTTTACAAAGTCAAAGGCTTCCACACCCCCTCCCCATTTTTTTCTTTTTATTTATGTTGTTAAAAAGATAGAAGGGGGCACCATAAGGGGATGCATGCCCTCTCCATCTTTGATTGCGTTTACAATTTAATGTCAAAACTCATTGCTTGCATTACTGGGGCGGATCCAGGAATTCCGTAAAGGGGAGGCGCCTTTACAACATTAAAAGCTGCCGTACCCCCTTCCCATTTTCCCCTTTTTAGTTTTATTGTTTTAACTGGGAGAGAAGAGGGGGGCACCAGAGAGGATGCGCCCCCTTCTCGATCAGCGATTGCGTCAACCACAAATGTCAAAACTCATTGCTTGTAATACAGGGGCGGATCCAGGAATTGCGTAAAGGCGGGGGGCACCTTTACATAATTAAAGCCTGGCGCATCCCCCCATCTCTTTATTATTATTTATGTTGTTTTGAAGGGAAAAAAAAAGGAGAGGGGGCACCAGAGGGGGATGCACGCCCCCTTCTCGAACCGCGACTGTGTAAACCACAAATGTAAAAACGCATTGCTTGTAATACAGGGGCGGATCCAGGAATTGCGTAAAGGGGGGGGGGGAGGAGGCACCTTAACTAAAGCCTGGCACATCCCCATCTTTTTGTTATTATTTATGTTGTTTTGAAGAATTTTTTCTTTTTATTTATATTGTTTTTAAGGGGGGGGGGGGCACCAGAGGGGGGATGCGCTGTCTCGATCCCCGATTGCAACAACCATAAAATGTCAGAACTCGTTGCTTGCATTACAGGGGCGGATCCATTTAGTCCGTAAAGGGGAGGCGCCTTTAAAAAATTAAAACCTGCCGCACCCCTATTTTTTTTTTTCATTTCATCTGTGTTGTTTTTACAACAACAACAACAACAAAATAGCTACCGCACCCCTATTTTTTCTTTTATTTCTGTTGTTTTAACAACAACAACAACAACAACAAAAATGATAGAAAGGGGGCACCAGAGAGGTATGAGTCCCCTTTCGATCCGCGATTGCGTCAACAACAAATGTCAAAACTCATTGCTTGCATTACAGGGGCGGGTCCAGGAATTCCGCAAAGACGTCTTTTCAATATGAAAGGCTGGCGTAACCCCCCCCCTCAACTTATTTATTTCTTTTTATTTTTACGAAATTCCTGAACCCGCCGCCGCGGCCCCTGTAATGCAAGCAATGAGTTTTGACATTTGTCGTTGACGCAATCGCGTATCGAGAGGGGAAGCATCCTCCTCTGGTGCCCCCTATCTATTTTTTGTTGTTGTTGTTAAAACAACAGAAATGAAATGAAAAAAAAATAGGAGGAGCGGCATGTTTTAATTTTGTAAAAGCGCCTCCCCTTTACGGAATTCCTGGATCCGCCCCTGTAATGCAAGCAACGAGTTTTGACATTGTGGTTGAGGCAATGGGGGATCGAGACGGGCGCATCTCCCTCTGGTGCCCCCTCTTTTTTTTTTTCTTCAAAACAACATAAATAATAATAAAAAGATGGGGGTGTGTGGAGCCGGGAAATGTGCAAACGCCGGGAAATGTGCAAACGCCTGGAAATGTGCAAACGTCTCGCCGGGAAATGTGCAAGCGTCTTGCCGGGAAATGTGCAAATCTCTAAATTTCATCAACGGGAAATGTGCAAATGTTCAATTTTGCCGGGAAATGTGCAAAACGTCGCCGGGAAATGTGCAAACCATTCATTTCACCTATATTATGTAGAGATGGAAGAGAAACTCTCAATCAAAGCTGCGAACGAACCATTTCCATCTTTACCACCTGTCTTAGCGACCATCTGTCTTTTTATGCCTCTGCCACGAAGTGGTGCCGGAGGCATTATGTTTTGAGGTTGTCCGTCCGGACGTACGTCCGTCCACTTTCGTTTACGCAATAACTTGAGTAATATTGACTGGAATTTTACCAAACTTGGTCCAAGTATAAAGTATGATAGGGTAATTATTCGATAAGATTTTGGGTGAAATCGGCCTAAGGTCAGAGGTCAAAGGTCAAGGTCAAATCATGAAATTGTATCCGTTTACGCGATAACTCAAGACTGGATCTAGCAAATTTCACCAAACTTTGTCGGAGGATGATGTATGATGGGGCAATTACTTGATAAGTTTTCTAGTGAAATCGGACAGAGGTCAAAGGTCAAAAATCAAGGTCAAATCCTAAAATGCATCTGTTTACGTGATAACTCAAAACTGGATGAAGCAGCTTTCACCAAACTTGGTCCAAGGATGATGTATGATGGGACAATTAGTTGAGTAGATTTTAGTAACATTGGCAAGAGGTCAAAAGGTCAAGGTCAAATGATAAAAATATCTATGCAATGCCCAAAGGTATTCAAATCTTTTCTTGAAACTTAGTGTACACATGTACTACTGCGTAAAGATTCTCCAAAGAGAGTTTCATGTCATAAGGTCAAAGGTCAAAAGGTCAAATGTTAGGTGAAAATGTTGCAATATCACTTTTCTCGCAAATGGTTCAATGTATCTTCATGGAACTTGGTGCATACGTATGTACTGACTGGCAGGGATTATCTAGGGAATTTAGGGGTCGCATGTCAGTAGTCAGGGGGACAAAGGCCAAGGTCAACTTTTCAAAATTTTACTATTTCCCTCATATACTAGTATATGCAATGCTTGCATTATTAGTTTTAAAACTTAAGTATGCGTGCATTACCTAATGGAGATTCTCCGGGAAATTTCCAGCCAGAAGGTCAAAGGTCAAATGTGGCGGATCGAGGGGTTTCCTGGAGGGGGGGGGGGGGGTGGTAGAGTGAGGGGAAGGAGGGGGATTTTCCACATTTTCTGCATCTGTTTAAGAAATCTTTGACGGATTTTCACCAAACGTGGGAGGTAGCATCTCTTGGTTAATAAAATCCCACTTTGTTCGAAGGGGCAACAGGTCCAATTTGTTCCCTTTCCCCAAAACGTTATAAGCTGCAGATGTGAAATTTCATCAAAGTAGGCCAACCTTCCTATAGTGTGATAAAATTGTGTTCTATTACTCTTATATGTACAAAAAATTTCTTCAAATATGTATTCCTTTTGTCATTCGTAGGGTTTCCAAGAAGGATACCTGAAATTCTGAATTCCACCTGAACGACCCCACCTTCTCGTCTCGGCCCCTTTCGAGGGGTTGAGATGGGGGGGGGGGGGCTCCACCTCCTCCCGTTGAAAATTCGTCATATTTTTTTTTTTCAAGAAGATGGAGACAATTTGGAAAATCTCCCTCCTCCCCAACACCCGACCCACCCCGATCAGGGCACCCCAGCCTGCACCCGCCATAATCAAACATGAGTTTGCAATCATTAATGTCTTCATAGTACTAACTTAGTTCTGTCTTTTTCCGTTCTACAGGAGATTAAAAAAAAAAAATCCAGAGTATAGGGACTCTGAGGCTTCAACCCCCCCCCTTCCTCTTCGGTGGGGGAGGGGATGATTTTAACAAATCAAAATCAAGTTAGGTGAAAATCCGTTAAGATTTTTGAAGAATATATACAGAAAATTTGGAAAATCCCCCTCCTCCCCCTCACACCCCCCTATCAGGGTACCCCTGGATCCACCATCATCAAACCTGAAATTTCAGTAACTATAGTGTCTGCATATTAATATGTTGCATTAAAGTAGTTCTATCTTTTTCGGTTCGACAGAAGAAGATTAAAAATTCCAGAGATTAGGAATCGTAATCTTCAACTCCCCCCCTCCCCGAAAGGGGGCTAGGGAAGGGAGTTGAAGCCCCCCCCCCCCCCCTTGGCCTCGTGTCCTGCATCCCTGGATTTGCCATTAAACTTGAACTACTGTCATACTCAATGTCTTTATAGCTCTTTATCTTTGTCTTTATCTTATTTGGTTATAGAATATAAGAAGAATTTTGATTAAACCACAGTTCTGGGACTTTGAGGTTCCTCCCCTTTTTTTTTTTTTCGGGGGGGGGGGGTTATGACTGATCTAAACAAATTGAGATCCCATTGCCATAATGGTCCTACCTGCCAATTTTGTCGAAAACCTGTCAAGGATCTTATTAAGAAAATATTAAAGGTGGAGTTTCATGCGCAGTTTTGACATGGAGTTTATCTACCATCTTTATACACAGTATTGCTAACGTAAATGGTTTGCACGTTTCCCGGCGACGTTTGCACATTTCCTGGCAAAATTGAACTTTTGCACATTTCTCGGGGGCATGTTTGCACATTTCCCGTCAATGAAATTCGCACATTTCCCGGCTTTTGCACATTTCCCGGCTCCACATGCCCCCAGTGTTCCGTCCTTTATAGGGCCAAGGTCATATTGTTAGTGTATTGTTTGTGTGCCCTCTCTAGTGCTGGGGGATACAATCGCATTTTATTGCGTGGCAATGGAAATTTCTTGTTTTCCATGCAAGTATGATTGTGCTAGTTTTCAAATTAAACGTTGTTGATACTTAAAGGGATAATAATTATAGTATCGGTGGACTTGAGGATTGGGCTTTTAACTTTTTATGAGATACCAAAAAAAAAAAAAACAAAACAAAACAAAGCATACCATTCTAAAAGTAATTCAAAGTTTATATGATGAAAAGAGGTCTTGGAATGACTGAGACATCCAAAAGCAAAAGACAAAGCGATCCTAATAAAAGATGGGTCCCACCTTTTATTAGGGTTGCTATGTTTTATCTTGGCCATTTCAAGACCATTTCTTATCACAAAAACGTTGAATCCCTCTTGGAATTACATGCTCTTTCATATTTGGTAAGAGGTTCTAATTATCTTACAAAAAAAAAAGATGTTAGAAACCTGAAGGTCTCAACTAAAACCACACAATCCATTTTATCCGAAAAAAAAATGTGTGTGTGTTTTTTTTTTTTTTTATATTCAAATAACAATCGATGTTCGAAAATAACAATGGGAGACGTAATTTTCCTGGGGCAGGGTGATTGTAAGAGGGGTGATTGTTTTGGGCCTAATTTTAACAAGGGGTAAATGTCAAGGGAGGTAATGCTCTGTGGTAATTATACCAAGGAGGTGGACATCTCTTCGAACGTCCGTGATTATACTAGTTGTTAACACCAAATGATGTAGCAGGGCAATTCTGAAATGGTGGCAGTGATAGCCATTGTAGAAATAGATATAGTATCTATTCAATAATTTATGAAATAAATATATAATATGTAAGTGGATACAAGTATGGGTGATAACACGGTTACTCTGTGACTTTTTTTTCCTAGCAGAACTTAACTCGAGTTGTTGTCTGAGGGAGGGGATTGCCCTATGGGGAAAAATGTCCTAGGAGGAATTGGCCTTGAAGATAATTGCCCTAAGAGGGTTGTTATGTGGTGGTAGTTGTACTGGGGGAATTATAGCCCTAGTTCATGCAGTTAAGTTTTGTTTATTTCACTTCCAACACATACAATTACAACATTTGTTAAGTTTTGTTTATTTCATTTCCAACACATACAATTACAACATTTGAATACACATACATGTACTAATGATTTCAGGGGACTGCTAAAAAGGAGAGCTTGTAGTCTGCAGACCTCTAATAGAAAGTAAAGTAATGCAGAGACGAAGTACACACATACAGACATATTAACACACACGAAACGGCTCCCTAGTAATGAGGGAAAGAGGGAAGGTAAGTAAGGGTGGAATGAATGACAGGAAGAAAATCCCTTCACAGTGGACAGAGAAAAGGGAGAGGGAAGAGGAAGATGATGGGTCAAAACCAGGGCATGTGAGGCATGAGATATAAGCTCCTCAAAATAAAGAAATGAAAAGCGGAGTTGTGGTAAACGATCGACAATTGCAGTTTTAAAAAATGGGACTAGAAATGTATAACTCATTCTGAAATTTAAAATTCACAGTGCATGGCCAGTAGTAAAGGGGTGCTTTTAGCGTCATAAAAATATTCTTTTGTTTAGAACAAAAGAATATGATATTAATATTTTGTAGACAAAAGAAATATGAATTATAGAAATATGATTTATGGAAAAATGAAATATGAGTTATGGAAATATAAAATATGGATATTGAAAACAAAAGAAATATGAATAATGGAAATATGAATAATTGAAATATGAATTATGAATGATGAGAACAAAAGAAATATGAATGATGAAAATATGGATTATGAATTATGGAGATATGAATTATGGATGAAGGGAACAAAAGAAGTATGAAATATGAAATTATGTTTTTCGAGGTATGGAAATATGGAAAAATATGCATGATGACAAATTGATTATAGGAATATGAAATATGGACTATTGATTTTTTAAGATGATAATTAAAATGTATAAAACAATAGGGAAAAAATGAATTTGTGAAGGTAGATTTTATTAAGCCAGGCTCTATTGTTTTAAGGAGAGTCTATGACGTCATCAAAATTATGACGTCAGCGAGATTATGACGTCATCGTTCGGACCAGCCCTCTGACCGACGCTTTCGCAATCAAAGACAAAAGAATTAAAAAAAATAAAGAAAATAAAAAAGAAATGACCTTAACTCCACCGTCAAGTTCGGACGTGCCCTCTTGTCAACAGTTATGCAACTAAAGACAAAAGAATTTAAAAAATAAAGAAAATAAAAAAGAAATGACCTCAGCACCTCCGTCAAGTTTGGACGTGCCCCTGTTACCCACGCGTTCGGGATGACAGACAAAAGAACCGAAAATAAAGAAAAATAAAGAAAAATTGGTCTTGTACAAGTACGGACTTATCCTCACACATACGCTTGTCGCGTGACGCTACTAACATTCTCCAACAGGCAGAGACAATATGATCATACAACAAACAATAGAGGACTTATACATATTCAAAAGGATGGTGGCGTCCTTTCCAAGCGAAGATGTATAAAGCCTGGCAGAAAACGTTGGAGAACCACATTTCAAATTCGACCCTTCTAGAAGAGCATCGCACGTTACACTATGTCGCAGCAGACCATTACAAGCAGTTGGTGTCCTGAAATGCAGAGGACGGTAGAGAAGGTGGACCTGCTGATGTTGACGGAGTATCTAACTCTAATCGAAATCTTGAAAAGGGTGCAAAACGTGCCAGATTCTCCAATAGACAGTACTCCCGAAGATCAGCAACAAAAAGTGTTCCAAGCGGTCCAACATTTAGACCCTATTACTATAGAGAGAGTCTACCCCTACGTTGGTAGGGTGCTCTGGATGCGGCCTGACCTGGTGGAGTGTGGCTTGTTTCTACACTATATCAAATTCATACTGAGGATTGAGACCCAGCAGCAGTTAGAGGAAAGAAGGCAGAATATCGAGAAACACATCGAGGGGATAGAAGCCGCTGTGCGAGTGGTCTACAGGGCCTTCGGACTGGAAACGGGGCTGCCCGATATCGTCTTGACGGACCCGCAATGGAACGTTCTTTAGACGAGCGACTCATTCTAGCGGTGCTAAAAGAAACATACCCCACAGACTACAACCTCGTGGATACTGCGAGGATCTTACGCACCTGTCGGATGATTGTGAACACCGAGCAGTTCTCCCGAGTGCAACGTATCAGACTGCAAGGCGACGAGAGATTCGACGAATGTGTAGGGACACTGCTCAAGAACTGTATAGAGGACCCCGATCATCCCAACAAGTACAAACGTTCGCTGATGGCCATGTGCTATTTCGTCACCGTCTACCAATATTGCTGTCTACCAGAGGAGAGGAAAGTTGAATTTCGAGCTCAATTCGTTGAAGGACTTAAACGCTACAAAGTACGCTGGTCGGAACACGCTCCGAAAAGAACATGTGGACTGCTATCTCGAAACATTTTTGACATTTGCCTGCACACTTTGTATTATATGTTGAATGTGGATGTAAATAGAATAATGGTTTAGGTAATATCCAACGAAATTTGTTCATCTCAACCTTTGTTGAAAATAATAAATGTGTATGTAACGAACTGGAGAAAAGTTTACGATTGAATCATTCAATTTGTGTTGTTAGTTATAAAATGTGTGTGAACGGTTATGTGTCATCAGTGTTTGACTGGGTTGTGTCCGTGAAAGCAAGTGTGGTTATGTCTTCATTGAGTGAAATACTCGGGAAAATTTATTACGATCCAAGTCACTATGCGAGTTTTGGTGGTGCTACGAAACTATGGAAAGCTGTGCGAGAAAAGGGGTTGAAAGACGTGAAATTTGAAAACGTCAAAGAGTGGTTGGCTGAGCAAGATACCTATACGTTACTCGCTCCTGCTAGGAAAAGGCTTAAGAGGAATGTGGTCAGAGTTCGTGGAATAGATGAAAATTGACAGGCAGATTTGGTTGATGTACAGAATTTGTCAAAGTATAATAAAGGGTATCGCTATTTGTTAACGTGTATCGATGTCTTGTCCAAATATGCGTGGGTGGTAACACTGAAAAATAAAAGGGGCAAAGATATTGTGGCTGGTTTTAAAACCATATTGCGCAAGAGACGAGCCCCGATTTTGCTACACACTGACAAAGGAAGGGAATTTTTGAACAAAGAATTTCAAACATACCTCAAGTCTGAAAACATTACTTTTTTTGACAACCGAAAATGAAACCAAGGCGTGCGTAGTAGAGCGTTTCAATAGGACATTTCGAACTAAAATGTGGAGGTATTTTACATTTCAGAACACGTTCAAATACATCGATGTGTTAGACAAGTTGACTGAGAGTTACAACAATACAGTGCACTCTAGCATTGGTATGAGACCGACAGAAGTAACGATAGAAAATCAGAGCAGGGCCTATGATGCCCTCTACGGTGAATCGAGTAGAGGAAGAAAACAAAGGAAGAAGCCTTTTAAATATCAAATTGGAGAACAAGTCCGCATCAGCAAAAATAAACTACGTTTTGAAAAGGGTTACGAAGCAAACTGGTCGGAAGAGATTTTCGTAATAAGCGAACGCATTCGCAAAAGGATACCAGTCTATAGGTTAAAGGACTATAACCATGAACCGTTACGCGGTACTTTTTACGAGCACGAACTTTTGGGAATTAAAAAGGCCAAAAATGCGCGGTACACGATTGAAAAAATTATTCGAACGCGCAAAAGGAGGGGGAAAAAACAATATTTCGTCAGGTGGAAAGGTTACGGAAAAGAATTTGACAGCTGGGTTAACAGACTAGAAACAAAATAAATGGTGTGATAATCTGGTTATGACCGTCATTGATAATTCGAACCTTTTCACGCGAAGGAGGCGATAACAGGCACAATGAGCTCTCAGTTTTACGTCACTTTACCGAGCAATAGTTCGATGAGTTACTACCCTGAAAACAAAACATGTCGGTACACGACTAAACTCCACACGCCTCTTTCCTTATCGGAAGATTATGAAGTAGGGGTAGTTGAAGTACAATTTCAAAAAACTTGGAACAATGTGAATGAGTCTAATAATAAAATTTCTGTTTATTCCCCTGATCTTGAAGGCAACGTAGTGACAAAATCCAGAGTTATCACGATACCCGTTGGTTACTACGATTCGGGCGAAAATCTCGTGAATGTTATTAGCGCTTTTACAGATCCATCACTACGAGGCAAAGTCTCATTCTTTTATAAACATACAATGCGAAAGTGCTTCGTTCATCTGGCTGAAAACGTCAACGTCACTATGTCACCTTTTTTAGCAAGGATGATGGGTTTTGAAGGGGAAGGCCATTTGACGGAATCAACCCTTGGTATTATGCCCATGGACGTCCACATGAGTTTTCATACATTTTACATCTATTCTGACATTGTTCAATACCAACACGTTGGTGATGCGGCTGTACCCCTTCTCCGAACAGTTGCTGTTATACCCAACAAAGATTCGGATAACATGTTTACACTTATACACCACCCCACTACGTACCACTTAAATTACACCAGTTCGAAACTATCGATATTATATTAACGACTGAAACGGGCGAAGTCGTACCATTTGAACGTGGGAAGGTCATCGTGAAACTACACTTTCGTGAACGCTCTTCTAATCTATAAATTGATTTTGATCAAAATGGTTTTCAGATATAAACCCCCACCTCGCATATTTCACCGCCAAATGGGATCTGTGATACCTGTTTTTAAAGGAGCCGTGATTCAGAGAGGTCACGGTCTAGGGAGCTTAGTGAAGGGTTTATTTAAATCCGCAGCCCCTCTTTTAAAAAGAGGAGCCCTGGCTTTGGGGAAAGAAGCCATGAATACAGGGCTTAATGTCGTGCAAGACGCCCTCAACGGTGAATCATTGAAGACCGCTGTCAGAAAAAATGCCTCGAGGGCGGGGAAACGCTTGGTTCACAGAGCAGCGGGTAAAATCCAAAACAAGTTGAATGGAAAACAAGTTGGGGGTAGTCGCATGTTAGTCCTCAGAGAAGTTAAAAGGAAGAGACGATCAAAGAAAAGAGTCATTCGTTCCAAAAGTCCTCCTGCGAAAAGACGTCGCGTCCAAGACATATTTGATTAGCCGTACTCAATTTTCAACGTACTTTACCAGGTCTCATCATCAACCATGTCTCTCTTACACGAAAAAAGTGACCCATGTTGCAAGTCAGAATTGGACCTTTTCACCATCCCATCCACGCAAATGAGCATTTTAAAAGGACCATGGGTCGAATATCACCCCGTCAGCAGCATTACAGATTCGGCACCCGTCGAATTCAACGTGTCAGGCACTGCGGAAGAGTATGTGGATCTGTCACAGACCATGTTACAGGTAGACGTCCGGGTGGTGGATGGCAATAACGCGCAACTCACAGCAGACGCCCCCGTTGGACCGGCAAATATGTTTCTACAATCACTATTCAGCCAGGTCGACGTTATGCTTAACGAAAAACTGGTCTCACAACCAACAAATACCTACCCCTACAGAGCACTGATGGAAACGATGCTACATTACGGTCAAGAGGCTAAACATTCGCAACTAACCCAACAATTGTATTACAAAGATGAGGCGGGGAAAATGGATGTTATCGACCCTACTGCCGCAGACGCTGAAGGAAACCGAGGCTTCAAAAAACGCAGTCAATTCATCGGCGGAAGTAAACTTCTCTCCATGTTGGGTCCTATCTACGCAGACCTATTCTTTCAGGAAAAACTTTTACTTCCAGGAGTCGATTTGAAAATCAAATTGAACCGAAGCAAGGATGCCTTTTGCCTCATGTCTTCAAACCAAGCCGCTAAATATAAAGTTAAAATCGAAAAGGCGGCTCTCTATGTCCGAAGAGTCAAGACGAACCCATCGGTCGTGGTAGCACACGCCAAGATGTTGGAGAAGAGTAACGCCCAGTATCCGATTAATAAAATTGATGTCCGTTCCTTCTCCATCCCCGCCGGAAGCATGTCGGTGAACAAGGATAATCTGTTTCTGGGGCATCTACCTAACAGAATCATCGTGGGATTTGTGGACAATGACGCATACAATGGTTCATACGCCAAGAACCCTTATAACTTCAAACATTTTCGCCTCAACTTCATTTCAGTCACCGTGGATGGGGAAAACATACCAATGAGACCCCTCCGTCCTAACTTTGCTACGGGATCAGCGCAGAATTACATACACGCCTACAACTCTCTCTTCATGGGAACAAATCGTTTGTTTACGGATAAAGGGATAAACATCAGCAGGGAAGAGTACTGCGAGGGCTATACGCTATTTGCCTTTGATCTCACACCGGACCTATCAGATGGCTGTCACCTTAATCTGGTCAAACAAGGGAACCTACGTCTGGAGTTACAGTTTGATGTCCCCCTCACCAACACCGTCAACTGTCTCGTGCTATCGGAATCCCAAGGTCTGATTCAAATCGACAAACACCGCAACGTCATCTATGAATATCAAAGTTAGTCCTGAACCATACCACGTTCGTGACCTGCTTATAGAGGGACAGCATGAACACCTTTCAAATAAGCCACGTTTTGCAGAACCACCCCAAAACCCGTGACTATTTCGGAGTGTTATCATCGAATCAGCTACCTCGACGTATTAATCAACCTCGATCATGCTATGTCGTCAATACAGACCCCAGCGATGAACCAGGGACTCATTGGGTTGCATTTTACTTTTGTAATCAGAGGGCAGAATTTTTTGATTCTTATGGAAACGAACCTTTATCTTACTGCGGAGACTTTGAAAAGTTTCTAGACGAAAATAGTGTATCATGGACGTATAATTCTACTCGGATTCAAAATACATTCTCTACCGTGTGTGGTCAATATTGTATATACTATCTCATTAAAAGATGTCAGGGGTGGTCTAATCGGGCCATTCTTTCTGGGTTTGGTAAAGATTATGGAAGAAATGACCGCCGTATCAATGATTGGTTTAACCTCAAGTACAGCACCACATTTCCCATTCAAGATGTCACGCTCACTCTCTCACAAATTGCTCGAAGTTTTGATGATGTGTTATTGTCGAAGTAGTATGACGGGTGTGAGCACTTTTGTATCAAACATAAGTTCACTTTATGTGCTATGTTTGACTTGTATTGTGTAATTGTTACAATGATGTCTACATTTGATTCTGAATTATTTCCTGACTAATTTTATGTCTCATATTATATTTGCATATTGTAAAGTGATAACGAAAGTATAACAATTATTTACTATTGCAGATACGGGCACACACACATTCAAATAAGTAATGTAATATGCACAGACACACACACCCACACACACACACACACATACACTCAAATAAGTAATGTAATATGCACACACACACACACACACACACACACAAATAAACAGTGTAATATGCACAGACACATACACACTCACATACACATTCAAGCATTTGAATAGACACACTGTCCTGTTTTCTTACCTAAAGCACACAATTGAAGGAATAAATGAATGAGAATGTATGCACTTTGTACGTGTATTTATTGATTGAAATAAAATTTCGTTGAAGAGAACAAATTTTTGTAAATATTGTTTTTTTTTCTTGAACGTGTTTCATCCATGTGTACATCCTTATTTACATACGTAGATATTAAAATTTGTACTTAAGATCTTGTTTTTTTAATAGAATACGTCGTTAATATGAAACTGAACATCCCCTAAACGAACCAAACATTTTATGAACAAAACATCAACCCCAACATTACCATTAAAAATAAACACTAAACGCCTCACAATGATGACGTAATGTATACACATTAAGTTATTTACAGACGTGTTGTAACGGTTATCAGAAATAAATAAATATATATATGTATATATATATATATATATATACATACATACGTATGAAACATCGCACTGTTAAATACGTTATAATGTTCAGACGTTTGTCAGGTATCAGTTTCCTCAACTGTACACATTTCTTTGGCAAACGATTCAATACCTTAGTTAGTCCCAGTTTGCTGCTACGTATTCTCCAAGTATATACACAAATATATATGTAGTAATACCCGACGTGATTAGCAATAAACGACATAATATTCGAACTGAAAAATATAATTTTCATAATTTGTACATATGTGTTTGGTGAAAACGTCAGTACGTTTGATATTTAAACGTTTTATCATTTCACCGATTCAACATTTCATCGATTCAACATTTCATCGATTCAACATTTTAACAGTTCAACATTTCGACATTTCAACGTTTCAACGATTCATTATTTCAGCATTTCATCGCTTGAACTTATCGGTTTGTTGATTCATTTTTTAAACACTTCAGCATTTTATCCGCATTTCATCACATCCTTACTTAGAAATTGTACAGACATATAAAAAACCAAATATATACCAATTAAAGACTGCTATACAAAAATTCATATAAAGACATCGTGAATTTCAAGTTTGTGATTGATATAATTGTAAAACTTGATTGCTATATGAAATGTCAATAATATAAAAAAGCCTGTATCCTTCAACAGGGTACACGAAGGTTAGTCCATCTCATTCCCAATACGCGTAACAAACACGCAAAATTTTAAATAGATCAACATATTAAATCACACATTGATGTTTGATTGTAAGTTAGCGAAAAAAAAAAAAACTATAGCTACGAGAAACGCCAATAATATAACAATGACAGTATCCTTTAATAGGATATATGAGGGCTAATCCATCTCATTCGCAATACGCGTACCAGAACCTATTAACCCTAAAACATATCAATATATGGTGTCATACATTCGATGAATAGCTGTGACGTGTAGAAAAAAAAAATCAAAGCTGAGACATATGAATATACAATGGTACATCTGACCCACGCTGTCATGAGGATTAAAAGGATTGCCAAGAAGTGATCCGAGAACCCGACTTAGACGTCTTCCTACGTTTGGTGAGACGTCGGGTTTTCAGAGCGGTAGGGGTTTTGTCCGTAGCACCATCGTCGGTCGGGGAAGTGGGGTTTTTTTCAACCATGCTCTTATATCGTTGAAGTTCGCCCCTTCTTTTAGGGTTGCTCACGAATGTTTCTGGGATATTCATTTCTGCCAACACACGTATAAACTGTTCGCTTCCGACGGGTGTGTATCCACGTCGCTCTCGGAAGATATCGTACATCAAGTCACAAATGTTTGTACCAGGCAGCTTTTTCCCATGTATGATGACTTGTCCATTGTCAGTCCACGTAACCATTTGTGCGTATTTCATCTTTTTTAAGAGCTGCGAAGCTCTGTTCACAAAAGGTCTGGGCACATGCATCAGAATTTCTCTGTCAATAAATCTTTCATCCTTTTTGGCATCACCTTCCTTAACACCAGGTATATCTGTAATGCCGTCTGGAATCGAGTCCAAAGAAGACTTGTCGACGATCTCTAGAGACAATGGTTTCTTTAATGAGTCTGTGGTTTTCAGAAACTTCTGTAGATACTGGGTATACAGTAAAGCTTTGTCATGAGTGTTCAAGTCGTGGCGATTTATGACAGATTGCATTTCTGCATCCAACTCGTTCATTTGTCTCTCAGTTGTTGTCATAGAAGCTTGATGTAAAGTTTGTACCATATTTTGTGGTACAAGCACCATTTTGCGAGCGTGTTCCATCAGATACGTCCTCCTTTGAAGGCTCTATTTACGACCTCCAACAAGGTTACCGATGACACGTAGCACAGCACCGATGAGTCTCGAGAGCAGTGGGATAAAAAAGCCCCCCGCGTTGTACGATGATGTCTTTCCGAGTCTTGTACGGGGTTTTACGGTCTGCCAGTTTTCTGAGAAGTCTGTTCTGCTTCCCCAATGCTTTCTTATGAGCCGGGGACAGTTTTATATTACCACGTAAAAGGTTGACTACACACTCGCAAATGGCATTGATGAGCCCCTTGTCAGCTGTTTTTAAAAGCAATTTCCGTTGTTTCGGGGAACAGTGGGCTAAAGTATTTAGCACAATAGCATGGGTCTTTACACGTCGGGACATTTTGTCTATACTAAAGCAAATACAAGTTGATCACTCGTTTTATTATTTGGAAACATATGCGTATTGAGTTTCTCCTGGAAATATATTAGTCCTAAGACGCAATTCTTCGGGAGTATCGGGTTTCAAATCAACGAATAAATACCCCCACCTATTCTTCGTTGCATCCTGATACGCATCAATAAAGAATTTTGAATTATTAGGGTACATCTGTCGACCGAGACACGATATCTGTAACTTGTCTCTGGTATTCTTAAATAGACAATAGTACTGCGTATTTAAAGATATGGTTCTTGCCTTCTTGCCTTTATTAAAACAAATTCTGAGTTATGTATATGACGCTTATATTACGATGATGACTACCTTTCGTGAACAGGGCTGAAACTTTTTCGCTATCCCCGACCGCATCTATCAAATCGTCTATGACAAATAAGGCAGGTTTTGACGGGTGTGTAAATTCATAAAAATCGTAAGGTAAATTTTGATGAAATTCGATATGTGGAACACTTCTCCTCAATTCATCGTAAGCAGGCTGGTTTTCTGAATAAAACCACACAATTTTCTGCGGAGGAGGACTAATCATTGATGAAGAGTTTTTTAAAATGTTTTTCACGAATTCAGTTTTACCAGAAAAAGTTGGTCCTACAACCATACAAGTAAAACTATGCCTCAAACGTACATCCATGCAGCATGCACTTTAAGAATCACAGGAAAGAACACAATAATAGAGAGTGCAAGTGAACGCGATGTTAAGATGTGGGTACTACTCATTCGCAATTACGATAAGGAATAAACATTCATACCAAATTCATAGACATCGCTCGTCCAGAGACAAACGTAAAATGATACTTACAATACATATCCGGAGATTAAATAATGAGGCAAATAACTCCTTATGGACTGTTCTCCTCTACGAAAAAACTTTCATCAGTCGATGACTCTTCTCTATAAGATATAGTCTGATTACCATCATCTTTAATAGTCAGAGTAATGTCCAAATAAAACAACATTACGATAATGAAAATGAATGTCAGACAAAGCAAAACATTTGCAATTGTACTATTGCGAGAAAATTTTCGAGCAACTATCCGTTGCATGTATTGCAGATCTACCGCAAGAGACATTTTTTCACGTATGGCTGACTTCAAAGACGGTCAAAGTAAAAAATGAAAACAGGGTACAAAGTACGAGGTATTTAAGGAATCATTCAATGTCCTTGTGGCCGTACGGTAGAGTACATCCGTCAGCAACTCTGACCCGTTTGGTAAACACCACTCTATAATCTTTTTTTGTGGATGTAGTGTAGATAGCTTTCGCTTTCGCATCTCGTACGATTTTGTTTTCCTTTATGGTACGAACCGTACCATGATCACTCCTAACCATTTCATTTAATGTGTCATGGTTAAGTGTGAGAGCATTCGTAACGTTCAGCGTAAAGCCTCGGATTTTACACGTGGTGTTACCATGGTTAGTCTTATAACTATAATTTTTAGGTCCACCACATACCCACGTCTGTATATACTCTTTGTGGGTAGGATCGATCTCGTCCGTTAAATCACCTAAGTAGGCACCGGTCTGTGGATCGGAAGGGACAAAGGAGGGGTCGGTCTTAAAGACTACACTGTCCGTGTCGTGATATAAGACCCTATCACCCAATTTTTCCATAACGGAATACAATTTCAAGCGCGCCATGGCAGTTGTAGAACTGGCAATGAGAATGTTGGTATTTAGGTTTTGCTCGATGAAACCCTCGTTTTGTACGTAATGAACTTCGATCATATCTTCGTTCAGAATAAGTATATCTCTGACATCGACAGAGGAATCTCGAAAAAAATCCAGTAATTCTGCGGGGGTATTCATGAAAGATGTTTTTTTGAGATTTTCTCGTTCGGCAAATTTAACCCATATACAATTCACGATCAATTTGGCGATTTGTCGGAGACCAGGGTTTTTCGCAATTTTTGACTTGTCTAACAGAATCTTTTCACGTTGGAAATATTCTTCGATGTATTTGTCTCGATCGCCTTCCGTCTGAATATTCGCGGGATACCCTGAGGCTTCCTGTTTGAGTTTCATACATGCATTGACATATTCCGTGAACAAACCCCCTTCCCCCGTGTTGGGATCGTATTGAGCCGACTGATCGAAATGCCACACTTCCTGAATGTTTAGGTCTGTGTACCCCATTTGAATATCCTTTTTCAATTCTTCCGACACCCATACACCCTCGAGGGTGCGTTCGTCCTTACTGTGCAGACAGGGGCCTTGGTTTAAACTTTCCGCACATGCCCGACACAATGGGAAAGTTAGTTTACCAGCAGAGCGGTAAGGCAACACCGGATTGAACAAGTTATCCGGAGGGCAAACCGTGCACTTAACCAAACCAAAAATCTCGTCCAAAGGGGGAAAATTTGACATTATCTTGGGATGTCCTATAGGATAATTACAAACTTTATTGATATAGGGGTACAGGCTTGTGAAATCATAGTAGAGAATCTTTTCTCCCTGTTTGGCCTCGTAGTATAACGAACACCCATCGGTTCTACCGCCGAAGAATGAGTCGCGCGGATTAAGAGGTTTCCTAAGTTTTTGACCTAGCCCTAGTCCCAAATATAGTGTACTTTGTATCCAGCCTCTTCCAACAGTTTGATGCGGTGCATCATGTCATTGTACAAGACACCCATCTTTTTGTTCACTTTCGGGTTTACACTCTCGGGGTCGTGACAGTCTTTACAACCATGAAAAAAACATCCTAGAAATTCCCAGACATGTTTACCATCTTCGTTTTCTCCAAAACCATCGCAAAACCGTCCCAGTACTCTTCTTTCACCCCCATTAAACGCGTGAGAGATGTCTATGCCACTCAATTCACTCTCGAGATGTAACCATTCCCCAGCTTTTACTGACTGTGGCTTACCGCGCCGATACCCATCCCTCGGTATTAGTGCTATGGTGTTTGGACGCAGATAGTTTGTTCTAAACAGATAGTTGCAAGCGCTTGGGAGTGTCAGACTTGTGAGCAACGGATCGATGCCTTGAGGATTTGTCGTGGTGGCTGTGATTGTTTTGAATATGGAACGAAAAATCTTACAGCTTTCATGTAGGATAAGAACGTCGCTTCGACAATAATCCTTCAGCTCTTTGTCCAAATTGAACACGTAATTTTGGGCCACTTGTTCGTCATACCACCGGTTAAATTCTTCCAATGTGTCGGGCATCATAGCAGATGTACCGTAACATGACTTGTCAGGTAGGGGACCTTCATAACCTTTATTTCTTTCCGTGTTGAAATAGTGGGGGAAGAAACCCTTCTTGAGCTCCTTCAGTCCAAACGTTTTGGGGAGCTTGGATAGACCCATTTGAAAAAAATTCAAGGAGTCTTTGATTTCAATTTTGGGGTCGAGGGTCTTCAAGCTAATGATCTTACCACCATTCATGATTACGTGTGGGACAATGCCTTTAGAAACCAAGTGATTGAGCAAAAAGTATGAATCATACGATTTTGCATTATGGGCTATTGCGATAGAGTTGTGATTTTTTTCGTCGAATAGCCAGTCACAAAACCGCTCGACTGTGTCATCCCCCTCAAAATTGATTTCCCTATCATCTTTGGGGCCACATGTGGAACATTCGGAATCAGGGTCGTGACCATCCATACAGTCTGTGCACTCCCATGACACATGAACATAGTTCGGAACGTGTAACTGCGTTTCCTGCATACATTCAAAATCGAAGAAAATGTATTTCTTCGGTTTTGCTTTCTTCAATTTTGGAGAGTTGGCAGAGCTAGCTGTTTTGGAATTTGATTTGGATTTTTGCGGACGGGTAGGTTTGTAGAATGGGCTATCTTTGGTAACTTTCATAAAGCACTTGTGTTTGGTGCCATCGACGTACTGCTTACAAGTTTTGCAGTAACTATCTGAACATTTGTGGAATTTTTCATTGCCGCCGATCAAATCTTTGTCAAAGCATCTTTCACATTTTGAACACTTATACATGGTTTGACAGGCCGTCTTGCCACAAAAAGGGGTTACGAGATGGAGATCGTGACATTTTTGAGTTAGGAAAGTCATATTGCATTTCGGGCACGCGATGGGTGCGTGATCAACGTCCCTACTGTCACACTCTACTGAAAAACAACTGCCACACATCGGAGTGCATTCGTGGTAACGAGGGTCTCGATATGTTTCGTGACATTGGTTGCACAGGTAATGCGCGCAAAGGAACGCGGATGGATTCGAGATCACGTTATAATGTGATCCCGACAGGTACAAATACAGACATTTGGGTGCGGGTGGACCCGCAAATATCAACGACTCCTTCTTACGCCCACGATAGATTAACAACCGGTAGTCGGGTAGAAGTTGCTGTTGGAAGGCGCCATATTGGCTTGAGTCGACTGGACCTACAGATACGCCAGCCTTTTTGTGAAGTTCCCGGGCCTCTCTTAAAAACCTTGATGTTGGTTTACGGTCATTGCGAGTCCATAGCTTGGATCGATTGTCCTTGTTCACGTGGTACTTTGCGATGACAATCGCTTTAGCAAAACACATTTCATCATCACCTGAGGGAATGGTGATAACAAATTTCTTCTTCATTGCTGCCACCCCTTCGGGAACACCGTCAAACTTGCGGTACCCATCCCCCACAGGATTTTCCAGATGGTAAAAACGAATAGTGAAGTCAGGGTTCATGAAGAAATTATGATTGCTGTTTAGCACTTCCTCAATTCTTTGTAGGATAGCAGCGATATCAAAGTCCCTCACCAAGGCCCACGGTAAGGCCACTGGCACGTTTAATTGAGGGGACATGAGAACCAGTCGAACGTAATCTCTTTCCGAAGTATTCTTCAATAACAAGTCCTTCAATTCCTCTAGGCAAGATGAGATTTGATCCACACCCTCTTTCAGCGTTCTGAAATCTGTTTTATCATTTTTGAAATCATACCAGATTTCACGCACACCAAACCGTCTTGAAATTCTTTGATTTACAAATTCCCACTTTGATGAAGATGGGAGAATATCTGGCACATCGCTGAGAGTTTGGTCATTGGTGGAATGCCTAACACCGTTCATTTTGTTATTGACTCCCCCCTTCTTCGTTTTGTTGCCTAAACTTCTTCTCTTTTTGGACGTGTTCACTGGTTTTGCCCCGTTCCGTTTGTCGGTAGCCGAAACGTGTTTTGTTTTGCACTTTTTCTTGCCCCCTTTTTTAGCATCTGATTTCCTCTTCCCCCCGACATCCCCTTTCACTTTTTTGGTGGGTGATTCGGTCATTTCGCGGAGAACCCTTTTCCCCCCGCCCAATTGCATGCTGGGTACCCCTGTGGGCGTGTCTTCGTCAGCCGATTCTTCCTCGTAATAATTAACATGAGGTGGCGGGAGATGAGATGACACGTAACTGTCACTACCGTTGTGGTGAGAAGGCCCGGGAACGTCGTGGTTTGTTACATCATTAAGTACTCTTACAGTAGTTGCTACATTAGTAGTACCCACATCTACAGGTCTAACGTGTAGGTTAGATACATCACGTTCACTTACTCTGATTGTTGAATCTACGCTGTGATGTTGCCATGACTGCGGTGCTGGGGAACGATTGACGACTCGCTTGACGCTGGTCACAGCCTCGTCAACTGCTTTCTCTAACTGCGATGATGTGAACGCAAAAGTTTCAGCCAGAATATTTTGCAATTTAGCTTTGAAAGATTTGGTACGCTGGGAATGAGATGGACCAGCCATGGTGAAGAAACATCGTGATTAATTCACAAGTTCTAGGTAAAGTGGTGAGATGCGATAAAATGATCCCCCTTTAAATAACCCTTCCACCCACATGCTCTGGGGGTCTTGCATCACTATACCGTAACCGTAAACAATGGTTTCAAGTTAGAACACGTTAAGGGTGTAACTTCTCTGGAGGATTAGTAGCTTTCTGAGATAGTCCGAGTCCAGTGTCCATAAAAGTAGAACAATACACTTTAATTAACGAGGGCATTGGCCTACAGGGCTTACAAATTCTATTGTCATCGATTTGAAAGAGGGGATCAACGAGTCTGGACCTGTCATAGAATATCAAGTACGCTTTGACTAACGTTGAAACTTCCAGTACAGACCTATATGAATAGAGGTAGAACAGTGGTTTTAATTAACAAGGGCGTTGGCCTACAGGGCTTACAAATCCTATCGTACCCGATTTGAAAGAGGTGATCAGCTAGTGTGGACCTGTCACACAACACAGAGCAATACAAGCCTTATAATAGCCAAGTGCATGAGATCTCTATTGAAAAGACATAATTAGCTACCCTCCCAAATGCCATAAACATCCCCTGCACTGTAAATAGGAAGTTTGTTGTGAATGAGGAGTTTGCTGCGAATGAAGACTTTGCTGTACATGGAGGGAGTTGGCTGTGAATGGGAGGAGTTTGTTGTGAATAGGGCATTTGCAGTAAATGGAGAGTCTACATTGATTAGGGAGTCTGCTGGGATTGGAGAGTCTAATATGCATGGGGGTGTTTGGTATGAATAGGGATGGTAAGTGCTGTGAACAGCAAGTTTGCTGCAAATTCATGTCTGCAGTGAATAAAAAGTCTCGTGAATGGGGATACTGATTTTTTCAAGTATTCAGAATCACAGACACACACACACACACACACAAACACACACACACAGTGTATGAGTAGGCACGATGCGGACATTCAACATTCCACCATCAGAAACTTACGACCCAAATGTAACCTGACTCAAACAACAACACGCTTCGATACTAGCTCGACTATTTCGTTTTTTCCTTCATTTTTATTTCACGTATGAATACATACATGTTACATATTACTAAACATTTACATGATTAAAAAACACATATGGAAATTTGTCAAAATAAGGTAGAAGTTTTGAGTGAAACATCAGTTCGTGTTCAATTCTTCATGCACTTTGCACGTATCTCGGGATGAAATCCACTATTTTGCTTCCATCGCGTGAGCAGCCTTGATGACATTTTCGTAGACACATCTCAATGCTCTGAATTCTCGTGGTGTTAGCACGATGCCCTTCTTCGACGGGCAAAGTTTCGAGTCTCTTTTTCCCTTGAAGAACTCGCGAATATCAATGTATATCTTGTTTCGGAATGTAGACACAGTGACGTACTTGAAGTTGTTGTTTTTGATGCCCAGTAAAAATCGCTGCGGCTCAGCTGGTTCGGGGCCAGCCTCGTGGTTGATTTGCAACGGTTCCTGGGGAGCTGAAGCGTACGGTCTAGTGTTTGCCTTCGTTGCATCGCTGGTTGCCTCGTCCTGATAGCGTAGGTTTCCGGCTTCGTAGTAAAACCCTGGTGGGGCCGATGTGTGGCGTCGCATCTCGGAGCCTTTCACACCTGTCAGGGCAAATGCATCGTTTGCTGTCTCGTCTTGATAACGAAGGTTCCGAATTCCGTTGTTAAGCCCAGCTTCGTCTATACCCGCGTCAAATTCTGGTGGAAAACCCGTGTCTTCAACGTGCGAGTTTGACTTCTTCATTGGCTTGGGTGGTGATGACTTGTACAATAATTCGGCTCGTTCAGGACTTTGTCGATTCATGGTGGTTTGCGTCAAATTTCTTTCGCTCTCAAACAAATATCGTGCTTTCTCAAAAATGTTGCTGGCTTTTATATCTTCCCTTCGCTTTTGTATCGAGAATTTTGTGTGACGACTATTTCTATTTCAGGTTTCATGACGTCAAAACTCAACATGTTCCAACTGGTCTGCCTACTGACTTCATTCTGCTTGATGACGTCATTCCCTGATATTGACTTATGTGTGTCTATTCTGTCGACCTGTCTGAGCTTGTCCGACTTTTTTTATTTTCTTTATTTTTTTTTCATTCTTTTGTCTTCGATTGCAAAAGCGTCGGTCAGAGGGCTGGTCCGAACGATGACGTCATAATCTCGCTGACGTCATAATTTTGATGACGTCATAGACTCTCCTTAAAACAATAGAGCCTGGCTTAATAAAATCTACCTTCACAAATTCATTTTTCCCTATTGTTTTATACATTTTAATTATCATCTTAAAAAATCAATAGTCCATATTTCATATTCCTATAATCCATTTGTCATCATGCATATTTTTCCATATTTCATACATCCATATTTCCATACCTCGAAAAACATAATTTCATATTTCATACTTCTTTTGTTCCCTTCATCCATAATTCATATCTCCATAATTCATAATCCATATTTTCATCATTCATATTTCTTTTGTTCTCATCATCCATAATTCATATTTCAATTATTCACATTTCCATAATTCATATTTCTTTTGTTTTCAATATCCATATTTCATATTTCCATAACTCATATTTCATTTTCCATAAATCATATTTCTATAATTCATATTTCTTTTGTCTACAAAATATTAATATTATATTCTTTTGTTCTAAACAACAGAATATTTTTATGATGCTAAAAGCACCCCTTTACTACTATGGCCGGCGACAATTTGTGTAGCTACGTTTCATTTTGCCATCACAAATTGTCGCCATCGAGGTCAAAAATTGGAAACTGCACAAGCATCACAAATTGACGACAATTTGTGACGGGGCGACAAATTGTGCCGCCAACTCCGTCACAAATTGTCGCCCGGCTCGGGGCGACAATTTTTGATGGGGCGACAATTTATGTCGCAACAATTTGTTTTTTGCCCTCATAAATTGTCGCCATCGAGGTCAAAAATTGGGGACTGCACAAGCATCAAAAATTGTCGCCAGACGACAATTTATGACGCCAACTCCATCGAAAATTGTCGCCCCGAGCCGGGGGCGACAATCTTTGACGGGGCGACAATCTTTGTCGCAACATTGGGCGCTGCTATGGTTGCGGCTCCCCACTCGTCCCATTTGTGTTGGATGAGCTCTCTCAATTTCCATGGATTGGTTGACTCCAAGCAGGTGCTTAAGGCCGTGTCACACCATTCCGGGCAAGCTACGCGGGCTTGTGGCGAGGAGGTAGTTTCCAGCACGTAGAAGATTTTCAGCGGGCGAACAAGAATGTTTGCAATTTTCATTCATGCCTTGTCATACCGTACGCGGGAACTTCTGCGGCTTGACTTGCGGGGAAACAAATTTACTCCCCGGCGCTCTCCGCAGTTGGTCCGCACCTGACAGTATCTAGCGCGTAGTTGCCCGGAGGTGCTCACGCAAGTCCGATTTAACTGCAGCCAAGTTTTGAGCATGACCAAAACTTTTTCCGGGTGAGTTGCGGGAATGCCCGTAGAGGTCCACGCAGAACGCCAGTAGGAGACCCTTAGCGGCAGTACTTCCCAGGCAATTCCCACGCAGGTACTTCGCAGTCCCGTATGCAGCCAAGATAATGAAATTCTGTGAGACTTCAGCCATTCCATTAGAGGAATTCCTTCACTGAGTTGTCAGCCCCCACGCGACTGGTACAAAGGTCACACAGTATACTCGCAAGTATAACGCGTCCAGCAAGTAAGACACATGCGCTGACTCGCACAAATCCTTTTCCGCCCTCAGGAATGTCCGGTATGCTAGAAAATCCCTACACGTAACAAGCCCGAGTAGCTTGCCCGGAAAGGTGTGACAGGGCCTAAACACGGTTGCGGGTAAAATAATATGCGTGCGCACCTCCGGGCGACTACTTTTGAGATACATGCTAGGTACTGTCATGTGCGGATCATCTACGGGGACCTCCGGGTAGTCAAAATTGTTCTTTGCAAATCGCACGCAAGGCTGGTGTGACACGGCCTTTAGCTAGTCTCGCGGGCGACGTATTTTTAGCCTGAATCAGTCCTTGATCGCCAGTCAGTAGAGGGCGCGTCTTAGGAGAGCTGCCAGCCGGTGTGGTAGCTAGTCGACTAAAAATACGTCTAGTAAGAAACCTCCGAATAGAGGCGTGGAAAGACAGTTGCCAGTCTTCAATATCGAAGTTTTATTGGCTAAGCACCAATGTCAATCAAAACACATCGCAGAGCCCAAAGGAATTCTAGTCTACTCTCCTAGGTATAATACAAATTGTCTTTCAGTGAAAATAGAATTTCCCTGTCTCTTTCACATTCAGATAGTATTTTGTCATTTTGTCTTACCTTACTTCAAATAAGAGAATAATAGCAGTCAATGCAACTACATACCATTTGAAAATTCATGAGAGTTCTGCACCTGGAAACTACTCCAAAATTACTGCCGAATGCACACCTCTCACTGTTGTTATCAAGTCTATGAAATATTCACTGTGATTGTCGGTTTTGAAAGTGTAATTTGTGAATTTTTCCCATTATTATTATTTTTTTTTACTTTGAACTACTTTATATTTTCATATTAAATCTATAAAGATATTTGCTAAACATCAATAAAATTTGCCGTCAAGATAACAATCTCTAATGCCAAGCACCATCTACATTAAACAGGCATTTCGTGGGTGATCACACTGTCATAGAAAAACCTGTCCGTGGTACATTTCCTGTGAAAGGGGAAAGAGAGGATCTGCGACACAAAAGGATTCCTGTAAAGCCAAATTGCCGGGGGAATAATGGTGCATTCTTTGCAATCATGAAATTACGAGACGCCAGTCTCGCAGAAGGCTCAATTGCATAGGTACTGATAACACTTTCAACTCAAATGTAGATGAGGACATCTCTTCTGGCCATTCAAAGTGCATGCCTATGTAGAAAATGTGAAGCTGAATTAAATAACATATCTTTTTTTTTTTTTTAACGAGCTAACCTAACGAGCTAACCGAACGAGCTAACCTATGTGGATGGTGCACACACACACTCACGCACACACACACACACACAATGAACAAAAACACATGTTACGAAACTAGAGCACAACGCACAAAATCTATGACCACGTCAAAAGCGCCAGAAAAGACCAATGTGGCTCAAATGAAGCGTCTGGTACCATTTTCACGAGAAGCATCTCGTTTAGAGGAAAGCCATGAATAATTGTTGATTACGCGTATATACAAATTTGTTTAGATCTGAAAGAGATAAACACTGTCTGCCTTTTATGACAAGATTCCATAAGAATTGTGTTCCTTCATGTCCTTTCCGAAGTTGTTTGAAGGATCGTTAATCCGAAGACGAAATAGGGTTCGTAATTCCGAAGATGATGTTAGCTAAACTGTCTTTAGTGACAATATGGTGATGTAACAAAGAAGGATGATATAACGCAGTGAAAATTGAACAAAAACACGCACAAGTACCCCACTCCCCCCACACACAAGCACGCGTATTTAGAAACACACAAATACTACCGATACACACACTCACTGGCGAACTGGAATACAATCGTAGTTTGTAAATTGTATTATAAATAAAAAAAAAGGAGATACAGTGTATTTCTTTAAACTCCCTCTGTATACCTCCATATTAGTCTGCAACATCATTAGGATGAGCCATATATAACGTAGAAACAATTACTGCACTAAGAGGCCACCTGAAGGAAAAAACAACAACAACCAACCAACAAACAAAACAAAACACACACACACAGAAATGCCGCGTAATACTTGCACACACTAAGTTTCAAGAAAAATCCTGCAACCATCTTAAAGACAAGATGAAAATAGTGAAATTTGGAGGAGTTGACCTTGACTTTTGACATCCGACCTTTGACCCATGACCTCTACATAATGTAATCACTGTCAGTCAGTGAATGCATATGTACTAAGTTCCATGAAGACATCTTGAACCATTTGTGAGAAACGGAGAAAAAGTGAAATTTTAACATTTTCACTTGAACTTTGACCTTTGACCTCGCGATAAAACTCTCTCTGGAGAATTTTCATTTGGTAGTTCATGTATACACAAAGTTTCAAGAAAATATCTTCAGGCATTGCGTAGATATGAGAGAAATATTTAAATTTTGTGCATTTGACACCTTGACCATTGACCTTGAGCATGTGTGCCCAAAGTTGATAGGCATAACTTCACCAACTCATGCACATACCAGTGTATACATGCCAAGTTTTATTACGATACCTCAAACAGTCTTTTAGTTACGCTGTTCACAAAATTGATTTTACGGACGGACGAACGGACACAACCCGAAGGCATGGAAAAAAAAATCACCATCACCGATGCACGCCCCTTTTTGAACCCAATTCCATCACATAGGGTGACGAAGTCAGTTTCTCAATATGCGATACACTGTAGTAATAAACTGTACCATTTTGTTGTTTACCTGACATGAGATCTACATGATTGTATGTTGCGGTTCTGAACATGCGTTTTAAATACAACAAAAAGTTTTAAATAAAATATTACGGTAACAAAATCAATTCTACCATAAATATACTTTGTAAATGAATTGCACTGTAAGTTGCTATATTACGTTTCTCAATGTGCGGTATATAGAGTTTCTTCAAAGAAAAAATTAATGTATTTAGGTTAGAATATTTAATATAAATTTTCGACGAAATAAGTTTTCCAGAATACGGCGAAGTAAAGTAGTAAACTGTCATAGCTTCAATCATGTACGGTTTTGAATAGGCCTTAACGAGAGATAATCTCCCATTTGATAAATCATTTCATTAACGTGCCGAATTGTATTTCCCATAAGGTAGCAGAAGGACAGCTTTAGACTTTCGAGAGCAGGCGGCAAGGATGACGAAAGCAGTTTCGCCCTTGATATTGGTACACTAACATTTATATCAGATTTGCACTCTTCCTAATGGGCGATGGTAACAAATAACCTCCAATTAACATGAGATTTATGTAACGGTTCTGACGTCATGGTTTTCACCTTTTTCGTGTCTCATGTATTTGATTCCTCTAACCCATAACACATGTCTCTTGGTGGAAACTTCTTGATATCGCACGTTGGGAAACGTTGAGCATAATAATCATTGTGGACCAAATCAATTTCGTAATGGTTGTCACCTTTTATTCACAACCTTCTCATATATTTTAGCCTTCTAATCCAACGCACATTTCTTCTAGATAAAACCTCTTGATATTGCACAATTATAAGCAGAGTGGTATAACGAGTTGATACATTACCTTAGCATATTCTCGTGGGAATAAATTTTGTCACCGTTTCCGCCCTTTTCGATGCCCTTATTTACAACATTCTCACGTACTTAAAGTCCTTAGACCGAAGGATATGTCTCATGGAGGAAACTGCTTGATATCGCACATTAACAAGCATGCAATTCTTCGCAAAGTGGCACGAGTTCTTGCATCTTCCAACCATATCTAGGAAGGAATGATTTCGTCACCGATCCGCTGTTATATTCTTCTTATTCACGTATACAACTGCCTCGTGTATTTGCGCCCTCGAATCGAAAGCCCATGTCTCTTTAAAGGGACTGTACAGTACTGGTTGAGATGGGGATTCATGTTTTGAACATTCCTAAGTGAAATGATAAGAAACCTCTTATGAAATATGAAAGAGCATGTAATTTCAAGAAGGAGTCAGTGTTTATTTGATGAAAATTGGTTTTCAAATGGCCGAGATATCAAAAAAAGGATAATAGTAAAAGGCGACAGGCCACGCCTTTCTTTTTTTTTTTAAGGATCTCTGTGTTTCACCTTGTTTTTGGGTATCTCGGCCATTTCGAAACGATTTTCATCAAATAAACTTTTGATACCCCTTAGAGTTGCATGCTCTTTGACATCTCATAGAGTGGTTTCCGAATATCACGCAAAACGTTAAAAGCTAAATCCTCACCTCGACCAGAATTTTACAAACCCTTTAAGGTAACGAAAAAAAACTAAAACGGTGACGAAATCGATTCATCCCACAGCATGCTTGGGTAATTATTCATCAAGTCGTTGTGCCACTTTACTTATCAAGAAGTTTAATCGACGCTTAAATCGATTTTGCCATCGATGCCCTCCATTTTCGTCACCCTTAATTTACAACAACTGTGTCACTTGATGGCTTTTATCGAAAGCACCTGTCCCACGGAAGACTTCTTGATATAGCACATCGAGAAAAATGCAATTCTAAGCAAGGTGGTCTAAAAGTTTCATGTATGGCCTAGGCATATCCTGGGCGGAATGATTTCGCAGCCTTTTTTCGTCGCCCATTATTTACAACTGCCATGACTGTGTCATGTATTTAAAATGCACATTCAGGACTGTAACATGAATGTCATATCATTCGGAGGTTATTTATTTTTTATACCTTATATATTATTTCTTGTTCTCTGGTTTGTCGAGAACATTGAAAGTGATAAACCATAATTCCATCATGAAAATCCTAGTCAAACTCTTTCCCTAGGGAAATAATCCAACTACACTACATTTGCCACAAGCGTGTTTTTTTTTACTGTCAACGGTCAACCACCAGCTCTGCATTGTCGCCTGCTCTGCAGTGCTCTCAGAAGTCTGAAGTTGCAATTTCGTTACCTATCTGAAATGCCTATTCAGCATGTTAATCAAAGAATTTGTCAAATGGAGGTTATCTCTTGGTATTGTGAATAAAGGGTCGTATAACCATGAAGCTACAACATTTCAATGCTTTGGCTTTGATTCTGAACAAAAACATAAATAATAATAATTTTATTATTATCATTATTATGTATATTATTACTATTATTATTATTTATATATTTATGTTTTTGTTCTGAAGCACGTCAACTGGAGGTTATTTGTTACCATCGCACATAGCGATGGGTGCAATTCTTACAAAAGTTATTGTAGCAATATTCTGGATGAAACTGATTTCGTCACCCTTATGTGAAGGATTTGAGTTCAAACAGGGTTATGTGTTATACACACATAACAAGATTTCAAAAGTAGACCCTTTCAATATTTCGAAAATGAAATAAGGCTCATAATTCCCAAAGTTTGTTGATCTTAAATGATATATGGGATCATATAATCACCAATGGTCCTCAATGGACCCACTCCTGGAGATGACATGAACAAACTAGAAACTGCACTCACAAATGTAGACATTTACAGCATTTCTGATTTTATTGAAGATTTATATTTTTTTGTAAAGATTCTCTCATTTTGGGTTCTAGGTCCCCTGGGGGCCCCTAAGTCGGGGATAATCTTCCCATTATAAACAACTGCAAGAAGTTATAAGTCAACATACAGGTCATACGAAATATACAGAGTGACTTCAAGAGCATGATGCCTTTCTTCTTTGCAAGTTTCAACATATTTGTTACATTCTCAGGAATGCCTCTTTCCTTCCTACACAGCCAGGCTGTGCAGAGACATCTTTACAGCATATTAACTGCAATTCACAAACACTTTATGATTTAAAATTAAATAAATGACATGGTAATAGTCTTAACTAAAATTATCACTAAATGTGAAGAATATCCCCACCTAAAAAGGGGGTTGGCTAAATCCACAATATTTTTGCATGCTTTTATTGAAAAAAAAAAAAGTTGTTACCATAGCAAAGCATTGTTCAACATTGATTAAAGGTGTTTTGCTTATTTAAAAATAATGTTGGTCACGTGCCAAATCTCACGTCAAATGCTCAAAAACTGAGTGCGTACAATCCACTGGTAATTTGTGATTTTCATTAAAAATGTTTGACATTGATGAAAGATGAAGTTTGCACAGCTACATATTGAAGGAATCACATGTGCCACATTTCACTGACATTAGATTATTTTGCACATCTTAAAACCGCAGTGGTCATATGTACCAAATCTAACGTCAAATGTTAAAAAACTGAAGGAGTTGGCTAAATATATATTTCGGAACAAAATATGCTGTCACCATAACAACACACTGATAATGAGCGATGTAAGATAAAGTTTGCACATCTACATACTATAATGGTTACATGTGCCAAATTTCAAGTCAACTGCTCAAAAACTGAGGGAGTTAACACAGTCCACAATATTTTTGTATGATTTTATCGAAAAAAATACTGTAACCACGGCAAATGCATCATTCAACTTTGATGAAAGATGTGTTTTGAGCATCAGAAATTTACATTGAACTCATTTTTCAAACCTCAAGTCAAATGCTTAAACCCGAGGTAGTCAGCTAAATCCACTCATGATTTCCATTGAGAAAATAATGTTACCACGGCAACACATTGCCCTATGACAAGACAAAGTCTGCACATCTGCATACTGAAGCAGTCATATATATGCCAAATTTCAAGTGAAATGCTCATAAAGTGAAAGTACGCTACATTTACAAAATTTTTGTATAATTTTCATCATAATATGCTATTACCATAGTAATGCATTGTTCAACAGTGATGAAAGATTAAGTTTGCACATCTATGTACCACAGCTCTCACATGTGCCAAATTTCAAGTCATATGCTCAAAGACTGAAGGAGTTAGATGAATCCACAATATTTTTGTATTCTTTTTAGTGGAAAAATGTTGTTACCATGGCAACGTATTGTTCAACATCGACAAAAGATGTGTTCTCCACATCTGCATACTGTAGTAGTCAGATGTGCCAAAATTCAAGTCAAATACTAAAAAAAACTCAGGGAGTTAGGTCAATCCACATATTTTGTATGACTGCCATAAAAAAAAAAAACTGCTGTAGCCATGGCAATAGATTTATTCACAAACAAAAAAAAGGTGTTTTACACAACTACACAATACATTGATCATATATCCCAAATTTCAACTGAATTGGTATAAAACTGAGAGTAGTTCAATCCAAAACATTTTGCAAGATTTCTTCAAAATTTGCCGTTGCTATGGCAACGCATTATGCAATACTAATGAAAAAGGTGTCTTGCATGTCTTTCTTCGATAGTGGTCACACACGCCAAATTTGGGGTTAATTGCTCAAAAAAATTATAGTTCCGTTCCAAAGTTTTTATGAGAATATGCCGTTGCAATGGCAATGCATTATGTGATACTAACAACAAGAGACCCGCGGGTCTAGCGCTCACCCGAGTATTGCAAGTTCACCTTTCACACAGTCACTCATCTAAATTACACACAGCTCTACCAAAATTGGACCAGGCATTCTCAAAGAATGATGAGTAAGATTATTGTGTATTTTGTACAGGCTGATTATGATCTACAAAATACACAATAATCTTACTCATCTTTCAGCACAGGACTATAGATTCAAAAAGGTTACTCAGCTGACGAGAACCTCGCAACCACATTCCGATCAGGTACCATACTCGAGAACTGAATCGCATCGCCATTTGTTCTTTTTGTAAGGAACTGGAATTCCCTGTCGTCAGAAATTGTTTCAGCCCCATCTGTGGGATCATTCTGAAACCGATTAATGGTTGATCACAGTGGCTAGTTATTTTCTTCAAATTTTCTATGTGCTTGTAAATATCTGTAAATAAACTGTATTATAATGTAAATAGCACAGTCTGCAAGAATCTTCAGCCTATTGAAGGAGGCAGACTTAATCAGAAGAAGAAGAAGATGAAAGTGTACAATTAGGGCCTAAAGTCTGACCCCAAATCATAGTATCAATTTTATCAATCACTTCTGGTTCTAGAGAAGAACACTTTTGTTAAGATTCCAAATTTGTGGGGAAATGTGATTAATACCCTCACCTAACACTGAGAGAGTTCGCTCAACCAGCAATAACTTTGTATGCTTTTTATTGAAAAAAAAAAATAGAAACCATGGCAACGTATTATTCAACATTGAACAAATGTCTATCTTGCTCACTGATAGTGACATGTGCCATACTCAAGTCAAGTGCTCAAAACCTGATGGAGTAAGATAAGTAAATTGGTAATTTGTATGATTTGCATTTAAAAATGTTACCATGGCAACACGTTTGACATAAAGAATGAAAGTTTGCACAACTGCATATCACAGCTGTCACATGTGCCAAATTTCAAGTCAAATGCTCAAAAGCCGAGGGAGTGAGCTGAATTCATATCATTGCATAATTTTCCTTCAAAATATGCAGTTACACATTTTTCAACAATGACGAAAGATAGATTTTGCACATCTAGGTAAAAACCAAAATCACATGTGCCAAATTTGAAGCCAAATGCTAAACAAGAGACCTGCGGGTCAAGCGCTCACCTGAGTATCGCAAGTTCACCTTTCACGCAGTCACTAATCTAAATTATTCACAGCTCTACTAAAATTTGACCAGGCATTCGCAAGTAGAAGATGAAAATGTACAATAAGGGCAAATTTTTTAAGATTCCTTAATTTGGGGGGATTGGGGCCCCCTGGGGCCCTCTGGGTGGGGCATGGTGCCCATTCTGATAAATTGAGATTCTGACCCCCTAGGGATGCTACCTGCCAAGTTTGACGAAAATCCATCATGAGGTTTTCAGGAAGAAGATGAAAATGTACAATTCAGGCCCCCATTTGGACCTTCCTAACCCCCCCCCCCCCCCCCCCCCCCCCCCGCCACCAAGAGGGGCATCCCTGGATCTGCTATGAACAAATTTGAAACTACAATCAATGTACTCACTCATAGTATTATCTTAGCTCTATAACTTCTGATTCTAGAGAAGATTTTTAAAGATTCCTTCATTTTGGGGGGTTTGGGCCCCCTGGGGGCCCCCTGGGTGGGGCATGGTGCCCATTTTAAGAAATTGAGATCCTAACCCCCTAGGGATGCTACCTGCCAAGTTTGGTGAAACTTGGTCATGGGGTTCTTAAGAAGAAGATGAAAATGTACAATTTAGGCCCCATTAGAACCCCTCCCCACCCCCCCCTCCCCTGGGTCCCAAGGGGGACACCCCTGATTCCACCATGAACAAACTTGAAACTACAGTCATCAATGTACTAACTCATAGTATTAACTTAGCTCTATCACTTCTGGTTCTAGAGAAGAAGATTTTTACAGATTCCTTAATTTTGGGGGGTTTGGGCCCCCCTGGGGGCCCCCTGGGTGGGGCATGGTGCCCATTTTAACAAATTGAGTTCCTAACCCCCTAGGGATGCTACCTGCCAAGTTTGATGAAAATCGGTGTTGGGGCTTTCAAGAAGAAGATGAAAATGTAAAAAGTTTATGCACGCCTTTGGCTCAAGTGAGCTAAAAACTGAGAGAGTTAGCTGAACCACAATGTTTGTATGATTTTCATTCAAAATATACTGTTACCATGGCAACACATTGTTCAACAATGACGAAAGATGAAGTTTGCACATCTTCGTGCTATAACGGTCACATGTGCCAAATTTGAAGCCAAGTGCTCAAAGACTGAGGGAGTTAACTGAATCCAAAGTATTTTTGTATGATTTTCAATCAAACTATGCTGTTACCATGGCAACACATTGTTCAACAATGACGAAAGATCAAGTTTGCACATCTACGTACCATAGCCGTTACATGTGCAATATTTCAAGCCATATGCTCAAAGACTGAGGGAGTTAACTAAATCCAAAATATTTTCGTATTATTCTTAGTGAAACAAGGCAAGTGCCATAATGTGTCTCGCCCATTCGCGTACAAGAAATTGTACGCAAATGGGATATAACAGATTAAAAAAAAAAGAGATAACAGATAAAAAGAGAAAAGGGTAAAAATTTATGGCAAAAAAGAAATGTGCCATAAAAACTTAACATTGGGCCCTTAAAATTTGTTGACCCCTGCCTGTGACCTTTGACCTTGTGGTGACCATCCACTTCCCAAAGGACATCTACCATCCAAGTTTGGTCACAAACGGACCTATGGATCAAAAGTTATGACCCCCCCCAAAAAAAAAAAATGCGCCATAAAAACTTAACATTGGGCTCTAAAAGTTTGTTGACCCATGCTTGTGACCATTGACCTTGTGGTGACCATCCACTCCCCAAGGGACATCTACCATCCAAGTTTGGTCACAAATGGAGTTATGGATCAAAAGTTAAGACCCATAATAGAAACGTGCCATAAAAACTCAACATTAGGCCCTAAAGTCATTGACCCCTGCCTGAGAGCTTTGACCTTGAGGTGACCTTCATATATGGTAAAATGTGAAACTTTGTATGACCCCTCTTCCCTCGAAGTTTGATTGCAATTGAAGCCCAGAGTAAAGAGTTATTGAAGTTTTGTAGCATTACGGACAGACAACGGATGGACGGACGACGGACAACGGACGGACAGACGCCGCAGGCGATCCCTTAGTCTCCCCTCACCTCCAGTGGGCTCGACAAAATGCTGTTACCATGGCAACACATAATTCAACAATGACGAAAGATCAAGTTTGAACATCTATGAACTACAGTGGTCACGTACCAAATTTCAAGCCAAGTGCTCAAAGAGCAACATTTTGTAAGATTTCTTAAAAATTTGCTGTTGCCATGGCAATGCATTATGCAATACTAACGAAAAAGGTGTCATGCACATCTTTATTTGATAGTGGTCCCACATGCCAAATTTGATGTCAATTGCTCAAAAAATGAGAGAGTAGTTCGATACACAAGTTTCTTATGAAAATATGCCTTTGCCATGGCAACGCATTATGCTATACTAACAAAAAAGGTGTTTTGCCCATCTACCTTTGATATTTGTCACACATGCCGAATGTGGGGTCAATTGCTCAATAAATGAGAGAGTGGTTCAATCCACATTTTACAAGATTTTTTTTAAATTTGTCGTTGCCATGTCAATGCATTATGCAATACTAACGAAAAAGGTTGTATTGCACATCTTCCTTTGATAGTGGTCACACATGCCAAATTTGGGTTTAACTGCTCAAAAAATGATAGTTGGATCCACAAGTTTTTGTGAAAATATGCTGTTACCATAGCAACGTATTATGCGATACTACTAAAAAAGGCGTTTTGCACATCTACCTCTGAAAGCAGTCACGCCTGCCAAATTTGGGGTCAATTTCTCAAAAAATGAGAGTACAATGTAGTTTGATCCACATTTTACAAGATCTGTTAAAAATTTGCTGTTGCCATGGCAACGCATTATGCAATACTAAAGAAAAAGATGTCTTGCACATCTTCCTTTGATAGCGGTCACACATGCCAAATTTGGGGTTAATTGCTCAAAAAATGAGAGTAGTTCGATCCACAAGTTTTTATGAAAATATGCTGTTACCATGGCAATGTATTATGCGATACCAACAAAAAAGGTGTCTTGCACATCTACCTTTGATAGTGGTCACACATGTCAAATTTGGGGTCAATTGCTCAAAAATGAGAAAGGAGTTCATCCACAAGATTTTGCAACGGACCAACCGACTGACCGCCCGACTGCCCGCCCGACCAGCCACCCGACCTCAGAGTGATTCCTATATACCCCCCCTACTATGTGTGGGTGGGGGTATAAAAACCCTGAATTTTGGGTCCCAAGGGGGGCACCCCTGATTCCACCATGAACAAACTTGAAACTACAGTTATCAATGTACTAACTCGTAGTATTAACTTAACTCTATCACTTCTGGTTCTAGAGAAGAAGATTTTTAAAGATTCCTTAATTTTGGGGGGTTTGGGCCCCACTGGGGGCCCCCTGGGAGGGGCATGGTGCCCATTTTAACAAATTGAGATTCTAACCCCCTATGGATGCTACCTGCCACGTTTGGTGAAAATCGTTCCTGGGATTTTCAAGAAGAAGATGAAAATGTAAAAAGTTCATGCATGACGCACGACAGACGCTGGATGAAGAACGATCGCAATAGCTCACTTGAGCCTTTGGCTCAGGTGAGCTAAAAAAGGTGTCTTGGACAGCAGTCGCACATGCCAAATTTGGGGTCAATTGCTCAAAAAATGAGAGAGCAGTTTCATCCACATTTTGCAAGATTTTTTCCAAATATGCCATTGCCATGGCAACGCATTATGCAATACTAACGAAAAAGGTGTCTTGCACATCTTCCTTTGATAGCAGTCACACATGTCAAATTTGGGGTTAATTGTTCAAAAAATGAAAGAGTAATTCGATCCACAAAGTTTTAAGAAAATGTGCCGTTGCCATGGCAACGCATTATGCGATACCAACAAAAAAGGTGTCTTGCACATCTACCTTTGATAGTGGTCACATAAGCCAAATTTGGTGTCAATTGCTAAAAAATGAGAGAGTTTGATCCACAAGATTTTGCAACGGACCGACCGACAGACCGATCAGCCATCTCAGGGTGATTCCAATATATCCCCATACACACTATGTGAGGGTGGGGATATAAAAAAGAGGGAATTAGCCAAATCCACAAAATCTTTGTATGATTTTCATAAGAAAATGCTGTTACCATCGCAGCAGTCTTCATCCATGACAAAAGATGAAGCCTGTACATCTCCATACTGTTGTGGTCACATGTGTCAAATTTCAAGTCAAATGCTCAAAAACTGAGGGAGTTAGGTCCATTCACATATTTTTTGTATGACTTGTATCAAAACCGATGTTGCCATGGCAACAAATTTCTTCACACTCATGAAAACTGTGTCTTGAACACATTACATTGATCACAGGTGCTGAATTTTTGCATGATTTGCTTTTAAAGTGAGAGTTGGAGTAGTTCAATACCGGAACACATTTTGTGTGGTTTTTATGAAAATTTGCCATTGCCATAGCAATGCATTATGCAATACTGACAAAAAAAGGTGTCTTGCACATCTATATATGATAGAGGTCACACCTGCCAATTTTTGAGTCAATTGCTAAAAAAAATGAGGGAGCAATTTGATCCATAAAATTTTGCGATGGACCGACCACTGCCCAGCCACCTAACCTCAGAGTGATTCTACATACCCCATACATATACTAGGTGTTACAAAAAACATTTCCCACTTTTGATTCTTTATAGTTCAAAAACTATATACCAGATAACACTAATATTGATATGAGCAATAGCTGAATAGTGTACAATTTTGTTGGAGGTAATTTGAAAATGAAAGTATGATTCAGTTTCATTAAATTCAACATTAATTTGTCAGTTAGGTTTCAGATTTTGCTCTATTTTCAACCCTATGTACAAAACTTCAACTTTGCACAGGGGTTATTGGTGTGTATTAGGAGTGTGTTGCTGATACCCAGACAATGGTCCTGGACAATGGCCAGGATTGGAATGCTCTATTATACAAAATGATGCACAGGATAGAGTGTGTTAGTGAAGGTGCGGCGCGCTCGAGAGTATTGCCAATGGTGCGACATGCACGAGGCGCAACGCACCTTCACTAACGCCACGAAATAATCCTGTGCATCATTTGTTTTATAAAATGGGTCGAAAACTAACAGCATTATTCACCTACCTTTGTAGGTCAATACCAGTCAGCTACATGTAGCACTCGCTCAAAAGTAAAGATGTCCGAAGATGTTCGTCCCAAACATTTACGCACGTCGCACTTGGAAATCCCGCACATAAGTACTGTACGTACGTATAAGAGTATACGTACACCACGTACTGTTATGCACAAGAAAGGCCGCCGGCTGTTGTGGCAGCCCGCGGCCCGAACTAGAAGTTGTTTACAGGATTGACAGCGCGTATAGTAGCGCGTGATGCACTTGTAACAACTGATTGAGTGCGCACTGCTAGTGTAAACATTGTGACGTACGTCAGGCCAGGGAGGTGGAAGAGAGACTCTTCTTAGTGCATACCTGAAGAAATTAATGCACGCACACATGACTCATTTCAGCGCTTGCAATTGGCTACATTCTTGAACCCACTTTATAATACATATTCATGAGGAATTCCACTATCACAGCTAGTCTTTATTCATTCTGAAATGCGGTGTATGCAAGCACATGGAAACATGTGCTCACTTTTTTTATGTGCATGCATTTCACCCTGTGTCATGAATTCAGACTAGCAGTGCTCAGGGCAATCCTCATAATTAATTTATAAAGCATTCATGTGCCTTGCAGCAGAGCTCTAAACACGTGGTAGCCATGTCCATTGTTCACGGTCATTGTACGCACACACTCATATACACATCATTGGTTCCTGTGTAATGTTTTGTACAGAGGGTTAAAATTTGCTCAAAATCTGGAACCTAACATTGAAATAAATCATTGATTTCATGAAACTAATATAGGCTTTCATATTCAAATCACCTCTAACTAAATTGTACACTATTCAGCTATTACTCATATCAATGACAGTTTTATCTGATATATAGTTTTTGAACTACAATGTATTAAGAATCAAAAGTGGAAAATGTTTTATGTAACACCTAGTACAATGTATGTGTGGATGGGGGTATAACAATCGTGATTAAGTATCTAGTACAGTGGTCTCTCAATAACCGGGTATACCATTTCATCGGATGCTTGACAAACTTGATACAAACAGGTCTGATGCATGTTATCTTTACTGCATAGTCAGGTAGACATTTTCCAAATAAACCTCATCTGTTCTTAAACGGGTAGACATTTTCCAGATAAACCTAGTGTATTTTCAGTTTTCTGCTAAAGTCCTTAAAAACAGGTGTAAATATTATGAATTCTGAAGAATCTATGAGGTGCCAAGAGACAACAGAGCTTGTTATGTTTATGTTTTGACAATATGAATGGGAAGGGTGCAGTCAATTTATCATATCAGTACAAGTGATGCATTTATACATGCCAGGTACAAACCCTTGAGCCTGCAACACTATTTCTACCTAAACTATACATACACACACACACACACACGACATACTAATAACTACAAGCGTCTAGCTTGTTCTAAAAGAATAGGCTGGCTCCACTGAGACTTTTTTTTATAGGCTGTTCGTGAAAACTAGATGGTCGCCACTACACATAAGGTGGCAGCAAAATTTGCTGCAGCATGTGGCTGCATGCCAAGCATTGAAGTCTAGCTGCACATGATGCATGTTTAGCAGTGCGCACATGGCTTGATGAGGGCTTGGTTTGCACAGGGAGGTGAGACGTCTCACCTCCCTGGTTTGCATGATGTTGGGGCTACATGCCCACTGTTTACAAAATCATGCTGTAGACATTCACTCTATACATGGATTATAGAGAAAACTAGAAATGTCGCTACAGCGACTGGTTATACCCCCGCCAAACAACATTTCATAAGCTTTGGTCAAAACAACATTTCATAAGCTTTGGTCAAAAAACTGAGGAAGTAGTTTTTCCTTGATCTTCTGCCATTAATATGCCGTCACCATGGCAACGTACTTTCGGGTACTGTCGAAAAATGCGTCTTGCACATCTACAACCAAAGGCACACATCTGTACCAAGTTTCATGGAAATTGGGCAAAAACTGAGGAACTAGTTTGCAACACAAAATTTTCCATCATTTTGGCTCATAATATGTGAGCGTGTTACCATGGCAACATACTTTTTGTAACTGTCAAGAAATGTGTCATGCTGACCTATATCCTAAGATATTCAATATGAATTTCATGAGAATTGGAAGAACACTGATGAAGCAGTTTTGCCATGAAGCATTTTGCCCTATATTTTACCAATAACATGCCGTTACCATGGCAACGCACTTTTTGCCACTGCGGAAATATGTGTCTTGCACATTAACATATTCAGATGAACATCTGTACCTAATTTCATAAAAATTGATCAAAAACTGTGGGAGTTCGCGACGCAAGATTTGTACCCATTTTTGCCCATAATATGCCGTTACCATGGCAACGTACTTTTGGGTACTGTCAAAAAAATACGTCTTGCACATCTACAACCCAAGGCACACATCTGTGCCAAGTTTTATGGGAATCGGTTGAAAACTGAGGAAGTAGTTCGCGACGCAAGATTTGCAACGGACCGACCGCCTGCCCGCCCGCCCGACCGACTGACCGCCCGACCGTCCGCTGATTCCTATATACCCCCTTCAAACTTCGTTTGGCGGGGGTATAAAAAAAATGAGGGTAGGAGAGAGGAAAAATCTTGCTGACCTGTCATGATTATTACCTGTTGCATAAAACTTGTAATCAAACCAAGGTCAAGTAGAAAAATGAAAATCTGTTTATCAGTTATTCATTTATTATTATTATTATTATTTTTTAACAGGACCTACATAACTGCACCATCACAAAAATGGAATATGGTAACAATTGCATTTTTTTTTTATGTGACTTACCATATCATAACATGACTAGTCAAACGTAGATTGTATATTCATGAATGGTGAGCCTGCACTTGTGCAAGCAGAGCGTCAGCATAGATTGCTGATTACTCAGATGGTCATCAACAGGGTAAAACCTTCACTGTGTTTGTACATCAATATGTCATTTTCCCTTTAAGCATTACGAGACATACTGTGTTGTGTATGTAGTACAGATAGGTGCATGATTAGTGTGTGGTAACTGTGATGTACATAAAGAGAGTGCTCTCCAGTTAATCAGTATACCACTTAATCAGTACATCACTAAACAGAGTGAGAAATGCTCTGTTCGACACTATACCTGATTTAGCGAAGAGTATAGTGAGGTGCCCGCAGCTCGTCAGGGGCCTGAATACCGTCACCCCGCTTAGAATTGTTTTAAGTGCACTAAACAAAAATTTATGCCCGGGACTGTGTTCAGTACGCTTGAAACTTAGCAGGGCTACCACAACCAAGCAAATTGTGTTGAAAACTGAACAGTTTTCACGAAAACCTGAAATTTTAATAGGAATATGTGTTATATAAGTATCATCACTGCGGGCCCCTTCCTTAGTGCACAACTATTCTGCATCGTTCGCGTTTGACGACGATAGTTGCAAATTTTCAATATCGATCAATAAACTTGTGATTCCACTGGAATTTTCAGCATTTTTCCTGTTCCGGTATGTGAGTTGGATTTCAAAGAATTTCAGTGGCGAAATGTGATTCAAATATGCACAAACAATAACTATGACGAGGTGCGGGTCACCCAAGTATTCTATATAACTTTTTTTCCAGGAAACAGGTGAACCAAATTACCGAATAACAAAAACTGATATGAATTGTCATTACTGCAAAATCCTCCCCAGTGTGGTTATTTCAAAACACATAATTATATTGCACAACTCACTTGATGTAGCAACTTCATTTTTGAAGCACAGAACAAAATTCTGTGTATGAGCATGACATATGATAAAACATTCATTTTTTTATCTTGATTTGTTTGCTGCAAGTCAGTGCAGGCCACAGGATTCACTACCAGGGGCATATTTTTTTACACAGTATACACACAAACATGTGGCACACATTGTGTGCTCACTACATACAGAAAGTATATTGCTGTGCTGTGCAAAGGTCATGATTACAAACAAGAGGCCCCGCCTCGCACTCACCTGAGTACCGCAAGTTCATCTTCTATGCATTCTTGCAGACTCTTACCTGAGAATCTTGAAAACTTGGGGTGGTGATTATGCATTTGCAAGACGAAATGTAAATGTGAAGATTGGTCTGAATTTGGTCTCCCTCCCCTCGCTTCCCTTGGCTCATTCCCCTGATCTGTCACAAACAAACTTAGAACTACAGTTACTAATGTAAATCACATTTAGCACTAATGTAGCTTTAATAATTTAAGAGAAGATTTGCATTGATTTATGAATTTGGGGGTTTTGTCAGTCTTCACCCCCAACTTGGGCATGTGTCCCTGGGGCCCCCAGATGGGGAATAGTGCCCATTTGTACACATACATATTCTATCACGCAAGTACTAATACATGCCGAGTTAGAAAACTGATCATGCATTCTCAAGACGAAGATGCATATCTACAATACAATTAATACACTAATTTGGACCCAACCCCCCGGGCCCCATGGGGGGCACCCCTGGATCCGTCATAAACAAACTTGAAACTACAGTCATCAATGTACTAACTCATTGTATTAACTAAGCTCTGTCACTTCTGGTTGAAGAAAAACAGACTTCCTTGGCCCACAGGTGAGGTATAGTGCCTATTGGAACAAGGAGAGATCATATCCCCCTGGGGATGCCACCTGCCACGTTTGGTGAAAATCATGAGGTTTTCAAGAAGATGAAAATGTAAAAAGTTTACACTCGACGGACAATGGATGATGGATAAAGCAAGCTAGACGTCAGACAAAGAGTGATGACTATGGCTCACTTAAGCATTAGGTTAAGATTAACTAAATATATGAAAAACTCATACAACACCTACTGAGAATATTTTGAAGTACTTAGCAGTTCAAGATATATGAAGAAATCAACTTTGAATGAACAGTAAAATTTAACAATGTCTATGATGGCTGAAGCTTCACTGAAGTACACATAAGCACTGCACATGGTATTACTTGCCAACTTATTCAGGTGATCAGAGTAGAGGGTATAACTGATGGTTATGGGCTACAATTAGCAGATGCTTCAACTCCTGAAAGCTTGTTAATGGATGCATGTAGAACATCCCTCCCCCTCCAAAACAGAATATTAATACCAAGTTTTGGGGTTTCACTGTGAATTTATAAATGCAGGTATTAAAAAATTATCATCTACTTTTCTCTTAGAGAAAGCAAGAGGTTCCCACAAACAAGACTTATTTTTTGTTACCTGCGGGTGGAGCTTCAGCCACAATCAGTGTTAGTACTAATGAAGCAACCTGGACATCCATTTTCACTGGCTTTAGTAAGAATCTTGTGGTCAACAGTACGTTGTTGTCTTGGTTGACAAATTGTTGCAGTATCTTGATGTGTCCTTCAAAGATTTTAATGAATTCAATTACTCACATGTTATTTTTTAACATGTCAAGAAAACATGCTTTATAGAGAGGAAATAAAGAAGATGAAATATGGCTAGTGTGAAGTTCAGAATCAGTTTGCTGGAATCTGTTGAGGTGGTCCTTGTGGCACTATGGATGTAAAGAAGGTAGATATGAAGATCCAGGTTGTTGCTAGTAATCCTGGCCTGGGTGGATCATCTGGCTCTGTGCCCTCCGTTCCATCAGTGTCATCACTGTTACTAGTACTGCCATCTGATTCTTCAGGCTGCAAAATGAATGAATGAATGAATGATGAATGGATTTCCACTCTTCTTGCCATAAATTTTGCCATTTACAGAGTCAGTATACAACCTGCATGGTTACAAATTTATCTTGGTTTGTCCATTGCCTTAACCAAATATAGCCCGGATTCTTTTGAAATTGCAGTGTACTTGCTACTTGCCCCCCCCCCCCCAGATCTTGGTCGTCAATTGCCCAATTGTGGCGAAAATAAGCACGCACATTGCCCATCCATAATCTCCAATGATTTATTAATTTTTCCCAAAACATGATCATTTTCCCAAAGTTATGCTAATTATGCTTATTTGTGCATCAATTTTTTAAATTCTTAAAAAAAAATGAGCTACTGTAGTATAATTAACCCATATCGGGCCAACGCATTTGTGTAAACAAACATCGCAGTGGCCCAGCACTGTTTGCGCACACACACCGACAGGCAGACAACTCTCCAAACAATCGCTCTTCATTAGCAAGCAATGAACAAAACATAGACAAATTATGTGTCATTTGAAAGAGGGTAAAATTCACTTTAAAATGATATATGACATGCTGCCATTCGATTCACAGTGCAGTCATAGTACTCAGGAGAAGTAAAGTACAGTCATCCAAAAATTACGAAATCAATATGTTTGTTTGCTTTCATTCATGGATTAAAAATAGCAAGTGTTGTTATTTTACACATCCAGTACCGGAAATGAAATGATCAGAGTGTCAGCTTTCTCGACATATAAATATCATGACCATTGATACAATAATTGCAGATTTATATTTGACGTATGTATGTATGTATGACGATGAAACCATTGCGAGTGAACGGGAAATCGATAGTATAATGTGTGCATCCTATAGTTTGTTGAAGCGAAACTCGTCACGATAGATACACTTCTACAGCTTTTCAGTTTCGACTGAATTATACAATTGTTGTACATACATGTGGATGTACATGTGGGACTATTATTACAACTGAATCATCGCCCGGCAAGTGTCCAAATCTCCTCAAAAACTGCGATAGAAAATCCAAAATCAAGCATTCCGCATACCTGTAGATAGCAAATGATGCTTTGTTGTTATTCGCATTATTCAATGTAAACACACTCTTTTTTCGATGATTTTTACGATATTTTGGGGGTTCGACTGACAAATCCTTCTTGAATCATTGCAGACAGTGTAGCAAAGCATTCTGGGATATGTTGTCAAAGGTTAGAAGGTGGAAGAACTTTGGAATGACGTCGTTTATATGTCATTTCTTTCACTACGGGATATTCTGTATATGGCCCCTGCGGCGTTTGGATGAACTACGGAATATCCCGTAGATGGCCCGATATGGGTTAACAAATTTGCATTTAAGGACGTTCCTCAAGTTGAGTTTGTGCGCAGGTTGGCAGTGACGTAACAAAGAGCGTAGAAGCGCACGCACGAGTGATGAGCTGAGCTAGCTGAGTTGAGCAGCTGCCAGTAGATCGAGCTGGAGTGTGGTACGTACGGATACCCGACAGTTCCCCACTGCGGTCGAGCTGGGCGGCCTCGCTCGGCTCACGTGCCGACTGTAAGCATTACAATCTGTACGTACTACGCAAAGTTCAGCGGTCCGAGCCGCATATACATGGTGATGGTAGCACAACACTGATTGACGGAATCGGGAAGCTTGGAAGTGGAACTGAGCTGTTTCAATTTTCAATCCATAGATCTGTTTTGTGACATGCAGTTCATTATCTGTTCATCAACATGGTCAAGTCGAGTGCTAAGGTACCTAGGGCCTATAGGCCCTAGTTGGGGACTACAAGTAGTCTACTAGACTAGGTGTTAAAAAAATAACAACAACAAAACAAACATATGACACACATTTCATCTTTAGGTCTAACAACTAAAACAATCTGAATATCTCTGTTAAAATCTAAATTAGATCTAAACTTGTCATTACCTATACAAAATTAAAAAAACAAAATTTTTTTGGTTACAAAATACAAGGTCATGAAAGTATTATCAAACAAGTATTTATCACTTTCACCATTCAGATATTAATTTTTTGATTACCAAATCTGGTGTAACAAAAGGAGAATCAAAGAGTTATTTTTTTTTTTCCGGGGGGGGGGGGGGGGGGGTACATGTACTCAGGGTACATCTCCTTAGTTTACAACACGCACTTTACCAATCACTGCAACAACCGACACATGCAATCTACAATCAACGTCATTATATTAAGATTTGTTTTTCCTTTGGAGGACTGTCAGACTAATGCCAAAACTCCCATTTCCTTATATTTACTCTTTTTACTCCATTACCACTTTCTGCACATGGTTACATCAAGTGGGTAAAACAAACTAGAAATATCACTTAAGGTGATTAATACCCCTGCCCCGTGACGACAGTTTTACCCAAGGAATGACCTTTCCTTGATCTTCTGCCATTTAAATGCCGTTACCATGACAACACAGCTTCCGACACGTTCGAAAAATGTCTTGCACATCTTCCCACCAAGACTATTGTGTGCCACATTTCATAAGCTTTTGTCAAAAACTGAGGAAGTAGTTCAATCCACAAGATCTTTCCTTGATCTTACACCATTAATATGCTGTTACCATGGCAACGCAGCTTCCGACATGTCCAAAAAATATGTCTTGCACATCTTCCCGCCAAGACCAATGTGTGTGCCACATTTCATGAGCTTCAGTCGAATACAGAGGAAGTAGTTCAATCCACAAGATCTTTCCTTGATCTTCTGCCATTTATATGCCGTTACCATGGCAACGCAGCTTCCGACACGTCCGAAAAATATGTCTTCCACATCTTCCCACCAAGATCAAGGTGTGTGCCACATTTCATAAGCTTTGGTCAAAAAACTGAGGAAGTAGCTAAATCCGCAAGATCTTTCCTTGATCTTCTGCCATTAATACGCCGTTACCATGGCAACATACTTTCGGGTACTGCAAAAAATGCGTCTTGCACATCTACAACCAAAGACACACATCTGTACCAAGTTTCATGGAAATTGGGCAAAAACTGAGGAAGTAGTTTGCAACATAAAATTTTCCATCATTTTGGCTCATAATATGTGAGCTGTTACCATGGCAACATACTTTTTGTAACTGTCAAGAAATGTGTCATGCTGACCTATATCCTAAGACAAACATTCAATATGAATTCCATGAGAATTGGAAGAACACTGATGAAGCAGTTTTGCCATGAAGCATTTTGCCCTATATTTTACCAATAACACCCCGTTACCATGGCAACGCACTTTTTGCCACTGCGGAAATATGTGTCTTGCACATTAACATATTCAGATGAACATCTGTACCTAATATCATAAAAATTGATCAAAAACTGTGGGAGGAGTTCGCGACGCAAGATTTGTACCCATTTTTGCCCATAATATGCCGTTACCATGGCAACTTACTTTTGGGTACTGTCAAAAAATACGTCTTGCACATCTACAACCCAAGGCACACATCTGTGCCAAGTTTTATGGGAATCGGTTGAAAACTGAGGAAGTAGTTCGCGACGCAAGATTTGCAATGGACCGACCGCCCGACCGTCCACTGATTCCTATATACCCCCTTCAAACTTTGTTTGGCGGGGGTATAACAAACAAACAAGCATGTCAATGTGGAGTTTTCCACGCTTGCGCCCACATATCATTACGGCTGTGCAAGGGAAATAACAAAAACGGACATGGACCTTCCTTTCTGAATATATTTTCAACATATCACTGCAATTGTGACACGTTTTTCTTTTTTTTTTTTTTTTTGAAAAAAAAAGAAGAAAACAGGGTTTTGAGTGAACCGCATGAGAGTCATGCATCCTGGCAGGGTTTCCCTGCATTGGTTCCTGACCAGATTTGGGGGTCTTATGATGATTTCTGTTGCAAGGAGGCTCTGCCAACACTAAAACGAGCACATGAACCCCCCCCCCCCCCCCCCATTTTACAATTGTTCTGCATTAAGTAACCCTTCTTGTACAATTTGATAAAATTTTGTAAAAATGACATTGGCTTTGAATGTACAGCACAACATTCATGAACTCCACCTAATCAGGGCATCCACAATAGGTTTATAACCAGATTTTGGGGTCCTAGGATGATTTCTATCATAATGGGATGCTGCCAGCACTAAAACGAGCACATGAGCCCCCCATTTTTACAATTGTTCTGCATTAAGTAACCCTTCTACAATTTGATAAAGTTTTGTAAAAATGACATGGTTTTGAATGTACAGCATGACATTCATGAACACCACCTAATCAGGGCACCCACGATAGGTTTATAACCAGATTTTGGGGTCCTAGGATAATCATATGGGGATGCTGCCAGCACAAAAACTAGCACATGAACCCCCACTTTTTATTGTTTTTCTGGAATTAGTAAGCCTTCTTCTACAATTTGGTCAAGTTTCGTGAAAATGACATGGGTTTTGAATGTACAGCATAAGTTTTATGAACCCATCCTGTTAGGACATCCCTTCATAGGTTCCTGACCAGATTTCGGGGACTTACGATGATATATGTCGCATGGGGGCGCTGCTAGCACAAAACGAGCACATGAACCCCCACTTTTTATTGTTTTTCTGAAATTAGTGAGCCTTTTTCTACAATTTGGTCAAGTTTCATGAAAATGACATGGGTTTTGAATGTACAGGGTAAGTTTTATGAACCTTGTCCTTTAGCTCACCCGTAACAGAAAATGTCGATGACAAGGATTTGAGAGATTTCGGTGTTTTCTGCCGCATGAGAGCGCTGCTTGCTCAAGAATGCGAGTGTAAACCCTAACTTTAAAACCTTTTCCTCATTTTTGGTACCTTTTTCTGCAATTCTTGCAAATTTGGAGAAAATAACATGGATTTTGAAATAATTATGGGGATTTAAGTTTGTCATTGCAGATTTTGTTGCCAATCATGGTCTTGATCCTGAGACGCTTTCATTTTGGCACTGGACGGCAGATTGTCATATTCTTCAAAGTCCCGTAGAAGAAAAACAAGCACATGAACCTATGGTTTTATTTACATATTTGGGCTTCGGATGGATCAAGGTTGCGGTATGGAAAGTTTGAAGAAAATGACATGAACTTCACTTTAACTGAGGAACGTCCAAATCATGGTAACAAAATGAATTTGCCTATTTCTTTTTTAACCCGTTGAGTCCCGTGTATACTCAGGCAGAGGTCTATGGGAAATGAGTGTTGTAGCAAAATCAGCCTGTCCTCAATGGGTTACACTTTTCATGTCTTTCTTCATTTTGTATTTATGAAGTTTTTATTTTTCAAATTTGTGTTTTTAATTGTTTCTCTTATCTAGAATAGTTGATAACTACAAGGGATGTCTTTTAAGAAAAAACAGGGAAAAACATTAATCTTATACTTCTTGTAAAACCAAAGCAATGTACACACAAAAGTAATTGGAAACTTCTATTTTTGGTGACATTGGTCACGAAAATGTGTTATATCTTGGCAGGCATACCCATGATTTTCGCGAATAGAGTCACAAGGCATGAAAGAAAAAAGTGGCAAAATTTCAGTTTTTTTCAAGTCTTAAAATCCCCCCCCCCTGGCTACACAGGGTTAATCCCTAAATCTTTTTTTTTTTTGCGTTTACAAAAGAGAAAGTTTTATGTTAACCAGATAATGAAATATAAAAATGATATGGGCAATTCCGCAGTTAGGTGGACATGACATGGATAAAAGAAATGTGCCTCTTTATCTTACCCTTTTATCTAGGTATCAACTAATGCCATGGATGTTCGCCAATCATTAGGGTCTTTCAAATTCAGTAGATTTTATTTTTCGTATTCATTGATTTTGTGAGATCTAAAACCATCATTTAAAATGTACATGTGGGACTGGGGACACTGAAATTCACTTAAAAGCAAATTACAGTGGGTTCCTTTGAAATTTTCTCCTCAAAGTTTTGCTAAAGGGTAAAAGATGAATACATTTAAATACTCCAGAAGTCATGTGACATTTTGTCAATTACAAAAGGGTGAAATGACCTGCGGAATTACTCCGGACAAATGTAACGTTACTAACCGTAACGTTACTAACCATGCTTTTGGAGGTCTAGCTAAAAAATTATTGGTCGAACTGCTAAAAAAATTTGCATGAACATTTGCCATGATGCAATAACTGAAATTAATGCAAAACTTTGTTTGAAGTAACTTGAATTTTTGCACACTTTTTGTTCCAAGACATTGATTTTTTTTGTCATGTCCTTTTTTCGTAACGTTACTAACCAGCCCTTTAAGTTGCTATAGCAATTCTAATATTTCTTGGATTGTGTTCATTCTTTTCTGTATCATAAACCTGGGAAGGATGAACATGTTTTTGACAAAATTTTGACTTGAAGTGAATAAATGGTAATTTAGTGGTAAAAACAAATATCTAAATTTGTTCAAATGTAACGTTACTAACCGCGGAATTGCCCATACTAAGAATACTTGGAAAACAATAAAAGATGTTATGAATACATCTAATGATGTATCTAGTATTTCAGAAGCACGATGGGGTAATACCTCAAGCAATGTACCTGCTGGCATGGCCGAAATTTTCAATGATTTTTTTACATCAATTGGGAAAAATTTATCACTAAGTATCCCTTCATCTAATAAAATGTTTTATGATTTTTTAGATATACCTAATCCTAAAACTATATTTTTGGACCCTACGTATAATGAAGAAGTTATTGATATTATTCATAATTTTAAAGAAGGGAAAAGCCCAGGTTGTGATGGAATCGATAATTATTTGTTGAAAAATATAATTCTTCAAATAATAGATCCTTTAGTATATATTATTAATTTATCACTTATTACTGGGCTTGTACCAAATCAGATGAAGACTGCCAAAGTTATACCTATATATAAGAAAGTGGAGAAGAATGATGTCAATAATTACAGACCAATATCGTTATTAACTTCAATTTCTAAAATTTTGGAAAGAATAGTATATATCCGAACTGTAAAATGTTTTAATATGAGTAATATATTTACGAATTTTCAATTTGGATTCAGAGAAAATCACAACACCACCCACGCTTTACTTACCTTTGTGGAAAAGATTACACATGCACTTGATACATTTTCGCATACAATAGGCATCTTCCTGGACTTTTCCAAGGCTTTTGATACGATTAATCACGACATACTTCTCTCTAACTTATCCCATTATGGTATTCGCGGAAAAGCCTTGCAATGGTTTACGAGTTATTTATTTGACAGATTTCAATATGTACATGTGAACAGTTTTGATTCTTCTATGAAGAAAATAGAATGTGGTGTTCCGCAAAGAAGTTTGTTAGGCCCACTGTTATTTATAGTTTACATTCATGATTTTTATAGATCTTCAGATAAACTCTCTTTCATATTATTTGCAGATGATTCCAATCTTTTTTATTCCCATCCTGACCCTAATACTTTAATTCGTACAGTGAATTATGAATTGAAGAATGCCTCACAATGGATATATGCAAATAAATTGTCACTGAATATTGAGAAGACAAAGTATTTTCAGTAATTCTTTAGATGGATTACCAGGTAATGTTATATTTGACACTACTCCCCTAAAAGAGGTTTCCTCTATTAAATTCTTAGGTGTTTGTGTTGATAATAAGTCATCATGGAAGTGTCACATAAACAATATTTGTAATGTAATTCCACGTAACATAGGCATAATGAATGGATTGAAATATTATCTTCCTTCTTCGGCTTTGATTACGCTTTATTCAAGTTTGGTATTGCCGTACTTGAATTACGGAATTCTTGCTTGGGGGAATACATATGTGTGGCGCTCCGACAAAATGAGTCATAAGTCGCACGGGGAGTTTTCCCGTAATGAGCCGAAAATGAAGGGGAAGCACTGCTCGGGTCGAAATTTTTTTATGACGGATTTTGATTCCTTGATGTTTTAGCTGTTTGTACAGAAAATTTCAGCGTGTAAAAATGAGTACAAGTGTCCCAAATTACAGTTTTTCTGAGACAATTTTTTCGAACGCCCGCCTTTGCGTTGCGTTTCGCACCTATTGTTCTTGCCCGATCGAGACTCCGCCTCCGTTGCTAGGGTGTATGCTAATGAGGCATTGCTCTTGACCCCATTGAAGACAAAACAAAGCATGGTGCGCGCGGCGGCGTCGGCGGCCAAGCGGCGAGGGCTTTAGAATTACGCAATAATAGTGAGCTGACCAAGGCCATCGATTGCATGACCAGCGAGTTTCGTTTGATACATGCACTCCATTTCATGAAGTGGTGATTGATGTGACGCACAAATCGCGCTGAAAAAATTAATTCCAACGAACGATCACGCAAAATTTATGATACTTTATCTATGAGCTAATACAATGATCACATATCGAACTTGAAACCTCTTTATGCGTGTGTGTACTTTTATAACGGTTATTAATTGGCCTCATTAATGAATTCATTCAAATAATCATCACTTTCGTTCCCTGGTATGTGACTTGCTGTTTTAAGTTCATCTCTGGAGATATAGTAGGGCCTAAGTTGTCAATTATTCTCGTTTTTATAACGTCAAAAATTCGGGTGATAATTCGCCAAATGTATGTAATGCGTACTATTATTTCCCTGGCTAATAAAACTTTTTGCCCCATTTCTTATGATGGTTTGGGCCGTGACGGCATGGAGAGAAATCGGAAGGCAAACATTATTAATGCGCAAATAGCTCGTGTTCCCTTTGGAGGATATTGTGACTCTTGTCATCTGTGTATTTTTTAGACTCAAGTAGGACCTATTTGAGAAAGGGACAGAAAGCTGTGTCGCTACTCAAAAGTGTGCTTCTTCATTTTTTTTTTTTTTTTAATCAGAATGTTTGTAATGATAGCTGTTTGTCGTGTATTGCATGTAGCTGACATGTGAGATGTCAAGTCTGCAAAGAATTTGGCTAACAGCTTTGCGAAGTAGCAGCGTTGATTGCCCATTGAATTGCGTATTCTGAGGAATTTCGAATGAAAGAACTCGGATGACACTGCTCACGCCTTAAACCCCGCATCAACGAAGCCTTAAACAATGAAAGGTAAACTTCCTGCTATCAAGGGGTGGATAATCACGCAACCAGTATTCTTTCTTCGCCATTGATAGCAGAATCAGTGACGGAATGGAGCAACAGTGTTGGAGGATCGGCATTATGTCTGCTAATTTGTAAAAGAATTTTTCAGTCCCCTTTTGTGTTCAGAACCACAGTCAGGGACGCTAACTTACTCTATCTCCAACAAGCTATCGTTACTATCTTAAAACATGAATTTTATGAAAGGTGACAAGTAATCGCGGAATCTGTTCTTCTGCGTGACTCATGCAGGTTAGCATACCAAACTTAAATCGTTTACCTGTATAGAAAGGGCGGGGATACACCACATCGCAATCATCCGGATTTGAGAGTGATACACTCTACTACTTTTCTTCATCTTTCCCCCGACAAAGACCATGGTAATTCAAAACAAACAAACAAACAAACAAACAAACAAACAAAGAAGCAGTTGCATTATCAGAACGTACAAAATTTTTGTGTTTCATGTATGTATAGGTCATCTCTTGATGTATAGTAGGCATTTGTTGTCGTTTTTACAGCGTTTCCTAATAAATGCCTATAGCAAAAACCCAACACAACATTTATCAAGGAGGGAAGGGAACTTAAATCTAAATATAACATACATGTAGTTTACAGAAATCAGACATGTAAATAAGGCAATCATATACATCCGCACCGCCGATAGTAATCTCTTACTTTGATTATCAAACATGATCGCCTGCATTTACGTGCTTTTTTCTAATTTCTTGAACTTTGCCTCATTTTTCTCTTTTTTTTGAAACAATTGCTCGAAACATTTAAAAATCGTAACACAGTCTGCTATCCCACAACATAATATTCCATTTGATTCGTCACTTATTGTTGGTCGGGTGACGCCAATGTTGGAATCTCGAACGATGATACACGGCATTTTGTTTGTTGGTTTTCGTCTCATCGCTCAAAAGAATTTTGACTACGATTACAGAGGCATCATCTTCAAGACATGACTGATGGTTTACAGAAGTGATCATCAATTCAGTAAGGATTAGTCAAGTCATGAATTCACTTTACCCATCATGTCTAATCGAACTACGACATTGTTTGGGTAACCGCGCCTTTTTATTCTCATAGTTCAAAACTTATTCTTCACATAATCAAAACAAATAGTTCTTTATATAATTTCTCAAAATACTCAAAAGAAAGTCAAAACTTTCTACAAAGATTGCATACGGCAATCTTCACTAGCCTAAACAAGTTTTCTACAGCTATCAGTTCCCCCTATGACGATGACTTCGATTGCGTTTTGAACTTGTATCGAACTACTTTTAAAACAGCTATTACCTTTATAGTTCGATTAATGAACCAGTCTGTTGAATTCATAACCAACATTCGTAATCGTAACCATACAGTAACATAATACTGCATGTCAATAAAAGTTGGAAAATGTAAGTGCTATAATAGTAGCGCAAAATAAATGAGTAACGATTATCTTCATACATTCTAATTCCTAAGTGATGTAGCTACGAAAATGACACATGGTTTGACGACTGCTTCAAGCAAATAAAAACAAAAAGGAATGGGATATACTTCTAATGATAGTGCCAGTACACGCCGTACAATGCATTTCACTGTATTTGGTAACATTTGGTTACGTTTCTGTGCGCTTTACGTACGGAAAATAAAAGGCAGATTGATACTATTAACATGCTAACACACAACGCATTCAAAATGTTTTTTTTTTAATACACCGTGTACTAATGTTTTAGCATACGGTTTGAAACTTTTAATTTGTGAGTCCTCTATAAAGTTATAAGCAGGGTTATTACATTATCAAGCAAAAATTAAAGTATTTAGGGATTCGGATTTGCGCTGAAGACTAACAGTGCTATATATGGCGATCGTTCGCAACAGAGACAATCCTCTTCGATAGATATACAATGTAATTCTGTTTTCATGAATTGAAAGAGAAACGAAAAGAAGTCAACTTTTTAATTTCATTTAGCTTTCTCACCAATTGAACTTGATTTGATCTGCCACGCATGATCGCTGTGTGTTCTATTAATTCTATTGAAATATTATTTAATCGGCGTGCTTGTTTTTTATGCCGAATGTCACAGGTAAGTTTAATTCATTGAAGTTCATAATGTTTGTACATATGACGTATTCGTTGATTTGTATATTTATTTTTATAATGTATCATGTGTCCATTATCTGATTCTGACCACGAAAATATGGCGACTGTTTAAATGCGGAGCATATACTGGAAAACTGTAATGTCTCCTGCACGTATAGACAAACTAAAAAAAAAAAAAACGAAGTTCGCCTTTCAGTAGATTTCAACCGTTTTGTATAGTGCCTGATTCATGTAATGGACACAATTCTTTAGCACATAAGCAATCACACAACTTTCGGGAATAGATGTGTGTCTTAATGATTGTATCTCATGGAAGAAAACTCGTCTCCTTGCCTGAATTTCACCTTTTTCCTGTTGAAGCTTGCGTGAAAGAAATAGTTGAACATCAATCGCAATCATTGAGAGAGGCACACCCTTAAAAATAAGCACAGGAGTACTGAGACACACTACGAAATAAAAACGGGCCTTTTATCACTATTGACAACGCATGACATTGAAATGCTTTTTTTTTCCCCGGGGGGGGGGGGGGGGGGGGTAATACAATTGATTATTCTGAAGGTTCGTTAATCACACAATGAAATATGGTTGACTATTAGCTTAGGTTCGTTAACAAGAAAATTAAATGCGGTTCCTTTCCGGTGGTTCCTTTACCCGAAAGTAATCAAGCAATCATTTTTTCTTATAAGGTTTGTGAATACAAAACGAAATGAAGAAGGCCTAAGTATTAATTCCGAATATTTGTCAGTATTATTATCTATACTCCACTTCTCAAATGCAGAAAGCTTGTAACTGCAAATGTGATGTAAAAAAAAAACTAGAAATGTCGCTTTGGCGACTGGTATGCCTCCGCCATAATGCATGATTTTCCCAATAGGTCTAGATAGTACATGTGGACAATGTGTGACTACATTTTCACAAAATTGGCAAAATATTGAAATAACAAATTTGTCACAAATGTGTTGAATGTTCACCTTCCTTGACCTAGGTTTAATTGGATGAATAGGAGTGCATGTATCTAGGGATTTAAGGACTTTAACTTGACTTTGACCCATTCATACATTTAGGCATTGAGTAATTTTCAAGGTACAGGTGTGGAGAATTGGTGTGAATTTCTGAATTGAACAGTAAATTGTTACCATTTTCATCTGGCCCTTGACCCTAAAATTCATAAGATAATCACTTTCAGGTAGAACATGCATAATATGTACTAAGTTTCAAGATAACTTGAGCCACTTCTGAGATATGGAGGAAAAAGTTACTTCAGCACTTTCACTTGATCTTTGACCTTTTGACCTTTGAGGCAAAAAAAACAAGAAAAAAAAAACTTTCCAGAGAATTTCTATTAGGTTACACATGCATACACCAAGTGTAAAAAAAAAAAATAACCCTGCTGGCATTGCATAAATATGAGGGAAATAGTAAAATTTTGAAGTGTTGCACTTGACCTTTGACCCCTGACCTTTGACCCCATGAACCCTACATTCTCTAGATAATCAATTCCAGTCAGTACATGTATATACTATGTTCCATGAAGATACCTTGAACAATTTTCCAAGGTACGGAGAAAAAAAAAGTTTTAATATTTTTACTTGACCTTTTGACCTTTGACCTCTGACCTCATGACCTAAACTTTCACCCGAGAATCCTAATTGGGTAATACATGTATACACTAAGTTTCAAGAAAATATCTTCAGGCATTCAATAGATATGGTAGAAATAGTGATATTTTATGTATTTGACCCTGACCTTTTGACCTTTGACCTCATGACCCAAACATTCACCAGAGAATCTTAATTGGGTAATACATGTATACACTAAGTTTCAAGAAAATATCTTCAGGCATTCAATAGATATGGTGGAAATAGTGAAATTTTATGTATTTGACCCTGACCTTTTGACCTTTGACCTCATGACCCAAACTTTCACCAGAGAATCTTAATTGGGTAATACATGTATACACTAGGTTTCAAGAAAATATCTTCAGGCATTCAATAGATATGGTGGAAATAGTGAAATTTTATGTATTTGACCTTGACCTTTTAACCTTTGACCTTGAGCATGTGCACCCAAAAGTTGATAGGCACAACTTCACCCCCTAATACACATACATGCCAAGTTTCATTAGGATACCTCAACAGGTTTTGATAGTTACCTTGTCCACAGAATTCATTACGGACGGACGGAAGGACGGACGGAAGGACGGACGGACGGACGGACGTACGACCTCACGGTGATATGCTTGTGTGTCTACCCCTTTGTTCTCCCTTTTGTTAAAATAGACACACAAGCAAAAATTTTAGCCACACAAGCCTGACGGAATAAAGGCCATCTATTGTGCACTATTGTTCTCCTAGCCACACAAGCATACTCTCGTTAGCACGGAAGGACGGACGGACGGACAACCCGAAAACATAATGCCTCCGGCACCACTTCGTGGCGGAGGCATAAAAATCAGCTCAAGCTACAAGTTAATGGTTTTTTATATGCTATGGTATTACAAAAGTGACTGAGAATAAGAAGTATATTTATGATACAATCATTGTAAACCCAACGTGAAGCTGCCAAGCCTACATCAACCTTTGCTTCTGATACGTATAATATGTGCAGCATTGGCAAGCGTGATCAGCGATAATTACTGTGCACGCAACGCCTATAAAGGAAATGTGCCTAATATGGCGGGAATTCAGAATGTTACGGCTGTATACAGCTGCAGCAGAACAGACGCGAAAGCAGTCTTTGATGCTCTGCAACAGTACGACCATGTGCGTAATTTGAGGGTTTTTAGTACCCGCAAAGAACACGATCTCAAAAGACGACTATCGTTAATTAACTTCATTGACTTTGTCTACCGATGCTGTCTTTTGAACCCCCGCCTACAATAGGTTCTCAGGTTCTATTTAGGTATTGGTACTTGCATGCTAAACGCATCCTCTTTAGTTTCCATTGACAACAACATTGGAAGAGAATGGAAGCGATGAACGCCCTCGCTAAAAGACGCTTCTCGTAAGACGCATTGCGTGCCCGCCTACAATAGGTTCTCTGGTTCTATTTAGGTATTGGTACTTGCTAAACGCATCCTCTTTAGTTTCCATTGACAACAACATGGGAGGAGAATGGAAGCGATCAACGCCCTCGCTAAAAGATGCTTCTCATAAGACGCATTGCGTGCCTTTTTTTTTTCTTTCTATTGTTTCCTATTGTTTGTGAGTTAAAAACTTGCGGCAAACCACAACGCAGCCGACACACAACGCGTACCGACTCATTCATGCGGCGGCAGCGGCACGGACACAAACGCGCCGAAGTTTACATTCGGGCTGCCGTATTGGTCAGAATCGTTAATGACAGACCTGTCCTGCGATTGGTTAATTATCTCACATACCCACGCTATCGCCTTATACGGTAGTGCATGCGATGGAGCGTAAACGCCGTCGCTAAGCAGGACTGCTGTATTGTTTCCTCCCGTGAAAGAAACAGGTTGTGAGCTTGAACGTAGCCTGAACTTTGAGAGCGATTTTCTCCGTTATTTAGAAAATGGACTGACATCATAAACGTAGTTTATATTCGTTTTTATGATCTATAGGGATATCGAAATGAGTTGTATTACATATCAGTGTAAAGCTTAGAGTCTGTAGAATTCACATATAGGCATAACTACGATTTCTTTTTTTGCGACTTTTGACTCATTCCGAGGGAGCGCATCACATATTCGACATTGATGATGGCGCTCAGAATTGTTTTTAACCTTCATATCCGAGCACATACTGACAAGCTGTTCCTTGAACACAAAATTCTGAAAATAAAAGAGTTGTATTTGTTTCAACTTAGTCAATTTATGTTTAATTACAACTGCAACCATCTACACCCCAATTTTTTTTTTTTTTTTTTAAATTTCACTGTAACAGCCATGTACATAATTATCCCACGAGACAATCTAAAGAATTTCATCTTCCCTTAGTGAGAACTGTACACACTCAAAATACATTTGTTTATACCGGACCCAGAATTTGGAATAGTTTAGATAATGATCTAAAAGAATCTTTGAAGTTAATTACATTTAAGTATAAACTCAAAAAATATTTGTTTTCTAGATATACCAGTTAATTTTGTTTAATGAAAAAACCCGTCATGTTTCACTTTTCCTTGAGATTTTGTAGTGTGTCCAGAGACCTTTTCCATCCCTCTCCTTTTCCTTCTCTATTCTTCCCTGCTCCTTCTTCCTCGTTCTTTGTTGTCCAGTACCTGTCTGAGTGCACTTTCTCAAGTTCTGTTATTTCTGTGTTTTGTGTTATTGTTGTTGTTGTCGCCATTATGTTTTTTTGTGGCTGACTGCATATCTTCCTTTCCGTTCAATTTTCCTGGCATACCTGACCCCATAGTGTCTGTGCCACAAATGTGATATATTACATAGTTTATACGTTTGCATTCTAAAATCCTAGTAAGTATTGTTCATAGTATCAGCATCACATATCAATGAGTAAATGTACAATAGTATATAGAAGAATTTAAAATGAATATGTTATATTGGTATAATAAATTGGTGCTGTTGTTGTTTTGTTCCAGTGTTCCACGTCTTACAAGCTTGGCTTTTTTAGTGGAACACTGTTTTCCATCATTGTGATTATTTACTATTTTTGTTGCCATGGCAAAGTGCATTGTTTCTTTTTTACATCATTCGTATATATACTATTGTATTAAAAAAATCCTTTATCAGACGTGTAAGAGAAATGAAAAAAAAAATTGTATCACTTTGGATTATGTCAACTTTTTCTTTTCTTTTTGATGATGGAAATAAATAAACTATTGAATAGAACTGAATTGAATTGAATTAAATGGAAATAAAGGGAAACTTTGTAATTTGAAAATGCCTTTACAGCTTTGTAGAATTGGTGTATTTGGCAAGACAACTCTATTAGTTAGGTGTAAACATCCCTCCCATGGATCTGAATGGTTTCATCTTCTCACTTAAGAATATGGCTTATGATCAACTTCTCTCTCTCTCAAAACAAAACAAAACACAACACAAAAACCTAAAAACAAGACAAATGCCTGTGCGAAGAAAAATAGCAAGACTTTGATGTGCTGTCAATGAAACTTCCATTTGTTGAAGGTAAACAGGCACTTTGCTATCAGATATCTTCACTTTTATGATATAACCCAGATTAAAAGATCAAGGACTGATATTCTTTTTAAATTCATGACTCAAAAGATGAATTTATCAAATTCAGGAACTACTGTAAAAATTCTAATTTTTGCAGTGGGACATTTATAATGGACTGTTACCAAAGCAACTTACTTCCCTAAACTCTTTCTCATTTGTCCTGCATAACTTTATTTCAAGTTGAACAAGTGTATCAAATTTGATTTTACTCACTTGAGAACTGGAGAAGGAATTCCATTTGAGCTTTTTCTTGATTGGGGCCACAATGCACTGATACTGTGGCAACACACTTCCACTACTCTAAAAAATGTGCCCTGCACAACTTTATATCACCGTCACCACATGTGCCATATTTCTTTTGATTCACTTACAAACTATTGAAGAAGTTCTATCTTTAAAGGGGCATTCCAGACGATTTTTATAATTTTACATCATGTAGTACATGAATCGACAGCTCCATGTGTAAATTTGTGGAATTATTGTGCTCCTTGAGCAGAGAAACAATTCTTTGAAAAACCTTTAACAAATTAAACTGAACAATGATGACATAGGAGGCTCACATATTTCAGAAATGTAGCAGTGTATTTCCATCACAATACTACTTGCTTGCAAGTTCACCTGTGTAGAATCTATGCATGCCTTCTTCTTTTGTTGTGCTTCATTGAGCCCCAACTCGTGCATTCTTATGGTGAGGATGACATGTCATCACCCTTGTTCAATGCAATTTGTTATAAATTTTAAAAACATTTTTATTCTTCATCCTAATCATCATAAATCCTGAAATTCTGTACTCAGTATAACTAATCATATCGACTTTGAAAGAAACTGGTTAAAAAGACAAGGCAAGTGCCAAATTGTGTCTTGCCCTTTCGCGTACAAGGAATTAATATTTTTTATAACTCCTATGACCTTTGACCGTGTGGTGACCTTCAACACCCCAAGGGACATTTACCACCCAAGTTTGGTCACAAACGGACAAAGGGATCAAAAGTAATGAGCCATAATCGAAACACGCCATAAAAACATAACATTGGGCCCTAAAAATTTGTTGACCCCTGTCTGCGCCCTTTGACCTTGTGAAGACCTTCACCTCCCCAAGGGACATCTTCCATTCAAGTTTGGTCACAAACGGACAAAGGGATCAAAAGTTATGAGCCATAAACGAAATGCGCCCTAAAAACTTAACATTGGGCCCTAAAAGTTCATTGACCCCTGTCTGTGACCTTTGACCTTGTGGTTACCTTCAACTTCCCAAGAGACATCTACCATCACCCAAGTTTGATTGCCATTGTAGCAACATGTGCTGAGTTACATGTGATAAGAGAGTCTTGCAAGTAAACTTTAACGTATGACCTCAAATGACCTTTGACCTTATCATGTGACCTCTTACGGCACCATAACATGAAGGTACCCCAGTGCATCCATCACCCAAGTTTGATTGCCATTGTATCAATATGTGTCGAGTTACGTGTGATAAGAGAGTCTTGCAAGTAAACTTAACGTATGACCTCAAATGACCTTTGACCTTATCCTGTGACCTCCAATGGCACCATAACATAAAGGTACCCCCAGTACATCTATGACCCAAGTTAGGTTGTAATCCAAGCAACTTATGTGAAGTTATTTGTCAAAAGAGTCAAAAGAGTTACCTTGCAGGTAAACTTTAACATAGAAAAGAGAGTCTTGCACATAGTCTTTAATATATGACCTCAAATGACCTTTGACATCATCACATGACCTCCGACAACACCATAAAATGAAGATACCCCTAGTGCTTCTATCACCCAAGTGTGGCTGCCACTGCCGTAACAGTTGCCAAGTTATGCATCATAAGAGAGTCTTGCAGGTAAACTTTAACATTTGTGACGGACGACGGACGGACGGAGGACAGACGGACGATGGACGGACGCCATTTGGATCCCTTAGTCTCGCCTTTACCTCCGGTGGGCGAGACAAAAAGTAAAGGAATCACTTTGGATCAGAAGGATTAATCCAGCTCTCAATAGAGACTCTGGCTACACCCTCTCACCCATCTATGGTCCAGTGATCAACAAAGACAGGCAACGGCAGCAAGACAACACTTCACTGCATAAGGCTTGAGAAAGTCCTCAGGAGTAGGATGAAAGCTTGCCCACTACAATTAAAGGTTGGTAGAAGCTTAAACATTTGAACTAATTTGTAGTTCTTAAAATGTAAAAATGTGAAAATCATCCGGAGGTCTCCTTTATCCTGATTTTGAGGGCCATTAGTAGTCACTATGGCAATGCTCTTTCTGCATATAACTTTAAAAACGAAATATGAAACTTGTCACTTTAAAATGAAAAAAACATAGTTCTGGTAAGGATTTGAGAACTTGTCTAGCACCATTTCGTATTTGCTTGCAATACATTGAAAGCGTCTACCAAGAAACCTACATGGGTGACGTGATTTGAGTTGTTTCGGAGTATTTTGAAATAAAAAAATAGTTTATTCGAGAAGGATCCAGGCTAACTCGGACTCGGGGACAACTCGGCCCTATTTTAGACGAAGCAAAGTACGCAGTTTGTGATTGCCATTATTTTATAAGTATGCACATATTCATTTTGTATGCGCACCAAAAGCTTCTTTGAAGCATGCATTTATCAACTCTGCCCATAACTGTGATGAGCCAGAATGCGAAGTGCTCCCATATTACAACACTGTACAATCCAGTAGATCAACTCAGCCCCGCCATCAAAGCGAGACCGAGCTGACCCCAAGTCCGAGTTAGCCTGACCCCGATCGGGTAAGTTCTGAGACATGAACATTTTTGTCATTACCCAACGAATATCTCACTATTACGTCATTATTCCACACATTTCTTAGGCATACAGGTACATTTTGGAGCGAAATTTAACAGTTGTACAGACGTACCGGAACTATGTTTTACCTTTAAGATGAGTTAGGTGATATGCTGGGGGTCATCAGATATTGGCAACGCTGCCAACCTGTCACATTCAAAATATGTATCATTCAGCTTCAAAAAGACTTTTTTTTAGGTAACAAAATGTAATTAGCCAGTTCTACATTTTTCCACTATTTATTGCTATTGGAATCCCAATGTTTCTTTGAAGAAAAATGTGTTCATTGTTGATGTGGCAAGTGGTTCAGTTTATTGTAGAGCAAACTATCCCACACGTACACTGTACAATGTAGTCTAGATAGGCCGAGGGCCGAGCCTATTTTTTGTTTAGGTTCGTTGACAAGTTCACATGATATTGTTTTGATACATTGAAAAATAGGAGGAACTAGAAATGTCGCTTTGGCGACTGGTATGCCTCCGCCATAATGCATGATTCTCCTAATAGGTCTAGATAGTACATGTGGACAATGTGTGATAACATTTTCACAAAATTGGCAAAATATTAAAATGACAAGTTTGTCACAAATGTGTTGAATGTTCACCTTCCTTGACCTAGGTTTAATTGGATGAATAGGGGAGCATGTATTTGGGATTTAAGGACTTTGACCCATTCATACGTTTATGCATTGAGTCTTGACTTTGACCCATTCATACTAAGTTTCAAGAAAATATCTTCAGGCATTCCATAGATATGATGGAAATAGTGAAATTTTATGTATTTGACCTTGACCTTTTGACCTTTGACGTTGAGCATGTGCACCCAAAAGTTGATAGGCACAACTTCACCCCCTAATACACATACATGCCAAGTTTCATTAGGATACCTCAAAAGGTTTTGATAGTTACCCTGTCCACAAAATTCATTACGGACGGACGGAAGGACGGACGGACGGACAACCCGAAAACATAATGCCTCCGGCACCACTTCGTGGCGGAGGCATAAAAATACATCAATTAAGACCCTGTAACACCTTTCCGGGTAAGCTACGTTGGCTTGTTGTGAGTAGGGATTTTCCAGAACGCAGGAAAATTTTCTGCAGGCAGACAAGGATGTCAGCAAGTTCCGTACTTGCGTCTTACCTGTTAGAGGCGTGCTATTTACCTGCTACTTGGGTGTATTCCGTGTGACCTGTGTGAAAGCTTTGAAATCAATCCATTTTCAGCTATGAGCAACATACGGGGACTGCGAAGTACCTGCGTGGGAGTTACCTGCGAGGTTCTGCCGCTAAGGGTCTCCTGCTGGTGTTCTGCGCATATAGAGCGTGTTTCTACTGAGAGCACCTCGCATCCTTAGCATCGCCACGAATTTTGTCCAACGCAGCACCTCGTATTTTATGACTACTCAAGCTGTTTCTACTGAGCGATAAAATACGCAGTGAAGCAAAGGTGACGTGTAAATGCGATGATTCCGGAAGTCTGGTATTTTTATGTCACAGATCGGGTCACGCGCACTGCCGGCATGCCTTTTGGGAAGGTAAACAACACGAAGATGGCAACAACCAGAGACAACATGTTTCTTCTAGCGTACCTACATTTACTCATATCAGCCTTAAAGGGACTGTACAGTACTGGTGGAGGTGGGGATTCATGTTTTGAACATTCATAAGTGAGATAATGAAAAGCCCCTTATGAAAAATGAAAGAGCATGTAATTTTAAGAAGGATTCAATGTTTATTTGATGAAAATCGGTTTTCAAATGGCTGAGATATCCAAAAAAGTGCTAATAATAAAAGGCGACATGCCACAACTTTATTAGGATCTCTTTGTTTCACCTTGTTTTTGGATATCTCAGCCATTTCAAAACCGATTTTCATCAAATAAACATTTGATACCCCTTAGAACTGCATGCTCTTTGACATCTCATAGAGTGGTTTCTGAATATCTCCCAAAACATTGAAAGCTAAATCCTCACCTCAACCAGAACTGTACACACCCTTTTAAGCACGGGGAGCAGTTGGTAATACAGGGGGCATACTTTCAGGATGTCATCCCTTCCTTTTCCTGAAGTGTTCAGCCTATCAGCTTTATAAAAGCATTCCCTCAAGTACTTTAGCTTGTTCCTGATCGCCGCCTGGACAGTCTTCTTGTTTCTCTCTGTTAATACGAGCCCTGCCTGCTTTGCTACTGCCTCGGCTATTTTTTGATAAGCCACGGTATTTCTCTTCGTCTTCCCATCCAATATACCCCGAACTAACATATCCTGCCACTGACTGATGAGAAATCTTTGGAGATCGAGGGTCCAGTTGAGATTTTCTCCAGGCTGCGACATACTAATGTAGTACTCTCGCGATTCGAGACGATATAAAATGAAATAACGCGGTGTAAAATCAAAGTATGTGATGAGGGCTCAGTAGTGCAATAATAGGCTGTTAATCACGCGAACAATAGACGATGAATGCCACAATGCCTACACCTACACACGTACACAAGCGAGTTGGTACAAAGCATGATGTGAAAACGGTCGCTGTGTGTACACACATATTCTGTACACATGTGTCGGAGTGTGTGCGATGAACCGATTGAAAAGCGCAGGGAGAAATTCTAGACGTCCGGTACACCACCAATTTCATTACCCGGTGTGATTCTACTGAGAATCGTCCCTCGCGTCACCACGCATCGACCACCTCAGAAGGTGGACGACGGAGCACCTCACATCAGCGCGCATCGGCCACTACCCGATCTACCCGCGTTTGTAACTGATTGAGTGCACGCTGCTGTATTTACATTGTGACGTCAGTGAAAGATGCATCATGCTTCATTTTTGCTGCATTTTTTGACATGCCCATGAATGTTAGTCGTGATGTTTTTCTGCGCAGCCATATTGGAATTAAAAATAGCGGGCATTGTGTTTGTCAGACACATCACATTAGTCCATTTTTTAAACATCACATTAGTCCATTTTTTAAACTCAGTATGTAAAATAGTTGTTTGCACCTAATTTCAGCGTCACTTACCACTTAAAGGGACTGTACAGTACTGGTTAAGGTGGGGATTCATGTTTTGAACATTCCTAAGTGAGATAATGAAAAGTCCCTTATGAAATATGAAAGAGCATGTAATTCTAAGAAGGATTCAACATTTATTTGATGAAAATTGGTTTTCAAATGGCTGAGATATCAAAAAAAGTGCTAATAATAATTAATCAGGATCTCTTTGTTTCACCTTGTTTTAGGATATCTCAGCCATTTCAAAACTGATTTTCATCGAATAAACTTTTGATACTCCTTAGAACTGCATGCTCTTTGACATCTCATAGAGTGGTTTCTGAATATTTCGCAAAACGTTAAGAGCTAAATCCTCACCTCGACCAGAACTGTACACACACTTTAAAACTCGAGATAGGAATTTTGAACAAAATGGGGGCCATTAGATGTTTGTCAGACACTTCAAATTAATCTGTCATCAAATTCAATGTGTCAAAACGCTCTTGTGTACCATATTTTGGTGCCACAGGTTATTCAGAATTGTAGATAGGGACCTTTGTTTTGTGATGGCGGCCATATTGGAATTCAAAATGTCGGCTGACCAAATGGTCGGATCTCTTGGATCCGGCAATATTTGAAATCAGCGCCCAAAAATACCTCTATATGCAAAATTTCATACTTTACGCCTGATGTGAGCATCTCAACCAATTTTTGCTTCACATCTGGCCCACTAATACCTCTGCCAGCAGGTGCCAGGTAAAAATGGCACGGTTAAAAATGGCAGAGGTAAAAATGGCAGAGGTAAAAATGGCAGGGGTAAAAATGGCAGAGGTAAAAATGGCAGAGGCAAAAATGGCAGAGGTAATAATGTCAGCGGTAAAAATGTCAGAGGTAAAAATGTCAGAGGTAAAAATGTCAGAGGTAAAATGTCAGAATTAATGAGAGTGATTTCGTCAGAGATAAACGTATGAAGAGGTTTTGATTGATAACCTAGCCAGAGCAAACTGTATTGAATTATCAAATTCCAACTGCAGGTTTGAAGAATATTTATTGAATTATGTTTTAAAAAGATTAGAGCACTCTCATTATTCTGAGTTTGGTTCAAGTGCAGTGGCGTAATCTGTCCGTTCAGAGGAATAATAAACCAGCTAAGAGCCTAGTAGGCCTATGGGAAAATTGTATTATTATTATTATTATTATTATTATTATTATTATTATTATTATTATTATTGTTATTATCATTATTGTTATTATTATTATTATCATTATTGTTATTATTGTTATTATTATTATTATTATTATTATTATTATTATTATTATTATTATTATCTTTATTACTATTATCTATCATTATAAGGGGGTTCCAACAATGCTGCAAAACCCTTAAACAGTATAATCCTATGTTGTTTCGCCCAATGAAGTTATCACACACACACACACACACTCACGAACCCACTTTTGGTATAAACATATATACTTCTATACGCAGATATACATACTCTCACATACACACTCTTACACAAACGAATTCCGCTCACGTCCAGGCTAGTATATTGTCATTATTTTTCATTTTTTGACTGTTTAGTGTAAAGAAGTAAACGAGATATCTTCAGTAGTCGAAGCAAACCGCTAATTTTTCACCTGTTCTATGTTATTTTCTCACATTCAGGTTTCGTAGGAGGCTATTTATTTCACAAGGCCTGATCACGACATAATGTAGAAATAAAAATACAAAACGCAAAAAAACAAACTATTACAGCAGATGGATCCACAGACATAAGTAAGCTCTTGCAAAATATTTTATAACATTGTTCAAGTATCACATGGCGCAAAAACAAATATCTCGAAGTTTAATGAACACTTTGTGGTCACTTAACAAACTTATGCTTATTAAAACTGGAGACGAACTTTTGCAATAAACTGTTCAAGTGAGAGTAAAAACCGATAGTTTGCCATGGGATTTTTTCAATCATTGTCGAACGAATCCGCAGGCGAAAAAATGTAAATGTTTGATGCCTTTCAAACTTAGCTGTTGCTCCCGAAGTCAGATTCCATTACGTTTTACGTAGTAAATCTATCAACATGGTGTGTTGCTAAAGATTGGTAGATTCAGCCACCGAAAATGATGTTGTTTTCTCGTTATACAACAACAGTAAGAAAATCCAATCCAATCCCATCCAGGTAGAATGAAATCACCGCCTCGATGACTACCATATGATCGCGATTTAATTTAGACAGGGATCGCTGAAGCTCTGCAAGACTCTCTTCGTCATTTTCATGAGGCCTGTAGTACGCAGCCATATGAAGAGTCTTAGACCCCGCCATATTTAATTTACACAAGATAATTTCACAATCCCTTCTTTTTTAATGTTCTATCGAAGAAGATGATCAATGGTGGAAATGAGCTGCATGCTTGATGGAGGTCTGCGCTCTGAGAGTGCTTTTTTAGTTTGTTAGTTACCTCCGCCAAGGGAGGAGGTTATGTTTTCGTTACCGCTGGTTTGTTCGTTCGTTAGTTAGTTAGTTAGTTTGTCCGTGTGTAAAATAAGTCAAAAAGTAGTTAACGGTTTGAGATGAAACTTGCAGGAAAGGTTGAGAATGGCACAAGTAACAAACGATTAAATTTTTGTGGTGATCCGAGAATTTCAAACCTTTACGCGTGGTTTTTTTTTTCGCGCATGTATACCTTTTTTTCCCGTTTTAATGTTGATAATAACGTATACATCGTTTCACGTCACGGTTTATGCACTCTCATCTCATAGCCCCAAGAAAATGTTTCGAATAAACCAGAAAGAGGTCAGGTGAGGCGATATGCATTCTACCTGTTTAAGTGAGGAAAACGAGGGGAATATTTTGTACATGCACGTAAGCCCTATTGGTCGTGAAGGATTGCAGTTTTCATTCTGGACAATTTTTGTACATGCTCCATTGGCAATAGTTTAGAGACGTTGGGGGCTGGGTGGGAGGTTTGGTCCTTTCCATTAAAACGCAGAGGGTATCCGGGAGAAAAAAAAAAAAAAAAAAAAGCCAGAAAGTAAAATAGGGGAGACCAGGAAAAAATGGGCCATTTTTACCCCTGCCATTTTTACCTCTGCCATTTTTACCTCTGCCATTTTTACCTCTGCCATTTTTACCTCTGCCATTTTTACCCCTGTCATTTTTACCTCTGCCATTTTTACCTCTGCCATTTTTACTCCTGCCATTTTTACCTCTGCCATTCTTACCTTTGCCATTTTTACCTCTGCCATTTTTACCCCTGCCATTTTTACACCTACCATTTTTACCTCTGCCATTTTTACACCGAACCTGCCGGCAAACCCCCGCGACTCACCCGGAATGAGTTTTGAGCATGCTCAAGGTCTTTGTCACACCCCGTGCATGGGGAAGCCTTGTGGGTTGACTTGTGGGGAAAAATTTTGGTATCCGGACCTCCCAGCAGTTGGTTCGCACCTGACAGTAACCTTGTGCGTTATCTTGCCCGTATTTGCCCTGAGGTGCGAACGCAACTGTGATTTACCCGCAGATTAAAACTTTTCTCGGGTGAGTCGTAGGGATTGCCCGCAGAGGTCAACGCAGAACGCCAGTAGGAGGCCCTTAGCAGCAGCACCTCGCAGGCAACTCCCACACAGGTAATTCGCAATCTCTGTATGCGGCCAAGATAATGACATTCTGTGGGACTTCTGCCACTACTTCAAAGGAATTTCTTCACTGAGTTGTCAGCTCCCACGCACCTGGCACGCAGGTCACACAGAATACCCGCAAGTAGAACTGAACTAGAACGCCTTCAGCAAATAAGACTGATATGCAAAACTTGCCCAAATCCTCGTCCGCCCTCAGAAATTGTACGGTATGCTGGAAAATCCTCATACACATCAAGCCCACGTATCTTGCCCGGAAAGATGTGACAGGGCCAGAACTTGGCTGCGGGTAAAAGAGGACTTGCATGCGCAACTCTGGGTAACTACGGGTGAGATACGTGCTAGGTACTCTCATGTGCAGGTCATCTACGGGGACCTCCAGGCAGCAAAAGTTGTTCTTCGCAAGTGGCAAGCAAGGCTTACCCAGAAAAGTGTGACACAGCATTTAGGAAATGACTTGTTCCCATTTCAAGTTTTGCACGTTCACAAAATGCGTATATTTAAAAATTATTTCTCCAAGCCTTCGAGTATTCGTTCCAGCCTAATGGTAACCGTGCACACACACACACACATTATACATATATGTATACAGTACGTTACGGTTCATATGTACGTACCAAGCATCAGCGAGGCGATCAAACACGAATACTTCGCAAACCACTAACAAAGTGTTTGTTTCAGACAATACTACACGTGAATATCAACTTTTAAACGTGAAAAACGAGATGAAAGTCACCTATTTACAAGACAGTCTAAATACACATGTACATTGTACTTACTGTACAGTATGTCCCCAACAAAATTACAACGGGGCCCTCCGCAATGATATCTTTAAAAATAGTGAATCAATCTAAATACAAATTTAGGATATGAAACTATAACTCATTGCACACATCTTACAGAAAACCCCATTCGATTTGCTTCAGTGGTCAAAGAGAAATACAGAATTTTGTAGAGGATATCGGAAATCTCTTCTGTCCAAGTTCTGTCTATTATTCACACACAAGATCATCGAAATGCTAAACTCGGAAGAATCTGATTCATGACATGCTTTATAACAATCCACATTTCTCTGTGACTGCTTAACCAAATCAAATGGGGATTTCTGCAAAATAGAGCTAAAATGTTATATTTTAAGACTCTGAAGTAGCATTTAAAAAATTTAATCATATTGGGCATTATCAATGCGAAAATCTGATTGTAATTTTTTTGGGGACATACTGCAGTAAGCCGCCCCAAAAATTACAACCAAATTTTCGAATTGTGATAACACCTAATGTGATCAACCTAAGTGGGCCAAAGCATAAGCGCTAAAGAGGAGTATTAACTTAGCTCTATCACTTCTGGTTCTAGAGAAGAAGATTTTTACAGATTCCTCAATTTTGGGGGTTTTGGGCCCCCTGGGGGCCCCCTGGGTGGGGCATGGTGCCCATTTTAACAAATTGAGTTCCTAACCCCCTAGGGATGCTACCTGCCAAGTTTGATGAAAATCGATCTTGGGGTTTTCAAGAAGATGATGAAAATGTAAAAAGTTTACGCACGACAGACAACGCACGCCGGATGAAGGGCGATAGCAATAGCTCACTTGAGCCTTTGGCTCAGGTGAGCTAAAAATTGTAAATTCTAGACTCCTTAAATTTTTTGATTTGCATGATATTATATCTAACTCTCTATTCGGATTCTGTAAAGAGCACAACACATCTCATGCTATTCTCTCCTTTGTTGAAAAAGTTGCCAAAGCCATAGACCAACATTACCATACAGTGGGAGTTTTCCTGGACTTCTCCAAGGCCTTTGATACCATCGATCACAAAATACTATACTTTATAAATTGTGTCACTATGGCATCCGTGGGAAGGCCTTGGAGTGGTTCAGGAACTACCTTACTGATCGCAAACAATTTGTATCTTTATTCGGTCAAAGTTCCACAAAGCAATCTGTTACTTGTGGTGTTCCTCAAGGCAGTTTATTGGGACCTCTTTTGTTTATGACATATATAAATGATATGATAAATGTTTCTCATGTTTTATCTTTTCTGTTGTTCGCAGACCATTCAAATGTATTTTTTTCACATTCGGATCCCCACATTTTGGTGGATACCTTGAATTCAGAACTTAAAAAGTTGCTTTATTGGATAAGATCCAACAAATTGTCTTTGAACCTTCTCAAAACCAAATGTATGTTGTTTAGTAATTCTTTGGATAGTCTTCCTATTAATATTGTATTAGATGATACTGTTATAGATGTAGTTTCATCAATGAAGTTTTTAGGATAGACAATTGATTATAAACTTTCATGGAAGACACATATTAATAATATTTATCATATAATATCTTGTGATATAGGTGTCAAAACAAAATAGTTTTATTTTCCCATTCCCACCCTCCTTATGTTATACTCAACTTTGATTCTGCCTTATCTTAATCACGGTATCATAGTTTGGGGAAACACTTATTCAATCCATCTTGATAGACTGCTACGTCTCCAGAAAAAAGCCCTTTGTATAATTCGCAATGTATCTTGGAGATCCCATACTGACGTTTTATTTTTTGAAAATAAGATTTTAAAAGTAACTGATCTTTATAATTATCATCTTGGTCAATTTATGTATAAATTTAGTACTAACTTATTACCTCTCATTTTTACTGGGACGTTTGTGAATAATTCTTTCCACAGATACCCAACTCATCATTCTAATGAATTTCATTTGCCTTTAAACAGGACTTTATTTACTCAATCCACATTTACTTTTGTTGGACCAAAATTTTTGAATAACCTTAAAGAATTATTTTTAGATATTCATAAGAATTCATTTGAACGTCATCATCAAATATAGATATATATATATATACTCAAAACCAAAATAGGATAAAATTTTGTTGATTTCATAATGAATGTAGAAGTACTGTAATATTTACTTTCATTTTATGAGTATGACTTAGCGGCTCCGTTCACTCCTCACTTTTTGTCCTCACAATCGACATTGTTTTTCTTTCAATTTTCTAACCATGTTATCAAGTTCTTCTTCATCTTTCTGTCTTACTTTTTCTGTTCTATTTTCTGCATGATAGCAACTTAGTTTGTGGATTTGTGTGGGTGTTTTTCTAGGGCTAGTTAGGTCTTTATTTGTAGTTTGTGTAATTCTTTTTGTAAATTTAGTCTCATGTGCTTAGTAGAAGATCAATGATATAAGATGTTATCATATGTTTGGGGGAATGCACCCTACAAGCTTTGTTTCTTCAGCATTCCTCCCCATCTCCTGCATTTTCTTAACTTCAGAATGTTTTTTTTGCTTTTTCTTTTTCACCTTATCATTTATATATCCATAAATTCCATTTATCATATTTTGTAATATTGACATATATGTATCTATATTTCATGTGGAAGGAAAATGTATTTACAAGTTCTGTTGGAGATGGAAAAAATATAAATGAAATGAAATGTAGGTACAAAACCTCAACTTCACGAACGTAACTCAATATAATTTCCAGTTAATATATCACATCCTTTTCGTTGTCGATCATGGGTGACCGATATCTGATGACCCTCCAGCATATCACCCAACTTGTCTTCAAGCGATGAGTTTCATATCTCATCTTTACATTGTATCTTGATCAATACCTTGTTTATCATCCCCCCATTCCTGATCCTGCGAATCACCTATCTCGTCCCAGTGACCAGATCGAATCTTTTTTATATTTGACTCCATGTCATAAACAACATAAAATTCATCTTCCCAGCAACAGATTAAAAATTACTCACCAAAATTCCAACATAGATTTTCCAAACCAGGTTATATTTCATTGACATGACTTTTACATGCTCTTACATTCAATCCAAATTGTTGAACTGAATCATTCACAAAAAAAAAAGAAGAAAAAAAAGGTGATTGCGGTCAACAAAATTCACTATAAAGGTAAATGGAAAGATGAAAAATACTAACCTGATCATCATTCACATTTATTGACCCATCCTGGGCATGTCCATCCTCTGCCCCGGGATTAGGTTCTGGGGGCTGAATGGCTGGTGGTTGTGCACGGTTTCTTCTCCTCAGTTGGAAGTAGCCTGCCTGATACCTTGTGGAACAAATGTGTAGGAATGGGGTAAAGCTTTCTCAAAACTGCTGATAACTTATTAAATACAATGTGCAAGGGCTCCTGAGCAAGGCTTATCATATGTCTGAATGAAGATCTGATGCATGTAATTACGGGTACTTATTTCCCTCCACGGTTATCTCACTACGTAAATGAGTGCATCATGCATGTACACAGACCCGTATACATCACCATACTTAACACATCAAAACCCAGTTAGCACTAAAAATGTAAACATTTTGAAGGCAATACACCCTGTGAAGACTAATGGAACAAATCTTATCATAGCATGGTGTCAGAAGGGCTTCTACATTTAATTGTTACACTCAATTGTCAGCTTATCTCCCTCCCATTCTACAATAATTCTATACTTACAAATACATGATGAACATTGCTCCAGCAACAATAATGAATCTGTTGACAGAAGAATAAAAATAAACTATGCTGAGTAGGATTCCAAAGCGGCAGAGCATAAATGTCCAGTCTAGCCAATCACGTCTGGCTCCCTCCTCATTGTCATCATCCATGGCCATGCCCCCACCTACGTTCATTCTCTGAGGGGCATTGTTGGCAGGAGCTGCTGCCGGTTGGGGGATGTTGGGCGCTTGGGCCACAGGTTGCTGTTGGGCAGGGGCAGGCTGGGCTTGATATAAGGATGTGGTGGGAGCAGGATGTGAAGCAGGATGACCCCACTGTGGTGACATGGAACTCCATCCAGGCTGCACACCACCAGCAGCTGCTATCATATTGATGCTGCAACAGTGAGAATTTGCAAGGCGAGTTTAACATGAAACCAGGCTTAACGGCATAATTATGTGCCTTATCATTTCTTGTCACAAATTTTTGGTTAGTCCACAAAAACCCATGATAGCTATGTAAAACAGAATTCTGTCAAAATTAAATTTTCACTGCATTGTTACTATCACAACTGCTATTTCAGAACTATAAACATATGTTGTATTTTTGACAGCTTCCCAGACAAGAGTCTAAATACTAGACACTTTTTCTGGTCTTTTTTCTGCTCATAACAAAATATCATAATCATCACTTTCAAGCACTGTTTTCACACAATCTGAAGTGTAATGTTAAGAGAACCTGAGCTAAAGGGCCCATCTCGGTGGAGGAGAAGCTGCTGTGACTCGTGCAACTAGAAAAACCAAGAAGAGACCCGGGGGTCTCGCGCTCACCTGAGTATCACAAGTTCACCTTTCACGTAGTCACTCATCTAAATTACACATATTCTCAAGTAGAATTTCCCCATCATACGTTGTACACCAAGTTTGGTAAAATTCCACTCAATATTACTCAAGTTATCGCATAAACGACTGGGGACGGACAGACAGACAATCCGAAAACAAAATGCCTCCGGCACTCTTCGGGCGGAGGCATAAAAATCTTTAAAAATTGAACATATCTGATTTTCTTGTGACTCCCTGGAGACCAAGCTACAAAGTAGTTTCCAGGAGATGTTCTGGGGACATCTTCAGAACCAGCGAAACTCAAGTCCCTACCAGGTCTCTACCTAATCTCCATGCCAATGAAGTGTCACCAACAGTATATAAAAATTTACCACTTACTAGTGCATGTATGCGGTCATCTGTTGGGCATATATTTGCTGCATCACCTGCTGCTGAGCCTGTGTCAATACAGTAGCATTTGTCATAACACTGGGAGGCACAGGAATGGGACCAGATGATGATGAAGACAGAGAACTACACAGTAGTAAAAAAAAAAAGTAAGAGAGAAAGATGGATTAGCGCAAATGTAGACATACCTGCAAACTCAATCCACTATCACTTCCACTCGAGTGGCAAGGTTTCCAGCTTGAAAACTATGACATGAGGATAAATCACAGATGCACATTGTATGGTAAATATCACAGATGTCAAAATCAATGAATGTTGAAAATATGTGATAAACACACAACACACACAGTATTCAATATCTGCAGCATAGATTTTGCATATCATATATCTTAACCAATATCTGCCAATCCATGGGATATCCTGTAGCTCAAGCATATGCTGCAATCACTGATCTACCAGATAATCCATAGCTGCAATAGCTTGGACAATGATGTCAACTAAAGACCTTTTTAAAGCCTCTGAACTCTTGATCAAACATTTCACAGTGCCTTGCCTCACTTCCTCTCACTATTGTTTTGATTCTGGCATTCACTTAAAGTTCATATCAATGTGAGATTGAACAATGTTGTGCATACATATTGTGCTGTAGTCACATCCAAAGGTTTATAGACACACTAGTCCATAGCACTTATCAGTTTCTAATCAATATTTCTTCATATCTCTTAGCATTACATTCATACGAATTACATACCATTTTAAAGTTTACATTAAGCAGATTACAAAAATGATGATCGAATTTCAATATACAGTGCACTTCTGTTATAACAAATTCCTTGGGACTGGCAGTTTTCTTTGATTATAACAAAATTTCGCTATAACTGAACAAACAGCAAATGTGATAGAAACACACAAACCATGCGTACACCTGTATATTGAATACTGTATTCATCACACACTTGAAAGCTATTTCAAATGGGGTGCCATCTTATCAATTTCATTTATATGTTACATTTAAAAGAGAGAATACAGTTGTTTAAACTGTCATGCCTGGTTTCAAAACACATATTTAGAAAATGATGGTTTAGGATGCGGTTAAAGTTCGTTACTCCAAAGGACTGTTATTACTAAGGTTCGTAACTCTGAAGGCTCCTTATTTTGAAGGTTCACCATTCCAGGATTCATTATTCTCATAGTTTGTTAACCCCAAAATTAAATGAGGTCCATTATTCTGAAACTTTGCTCTTCCAAGGATCATTATTCCGAAAGTTTGTAATTCCGGGAGAGACTTAAAGTTCATTTTCCGAAAGTTTGTTTTTCCGAGAATGAATATAAGCTTCATTATTCCGAAAAGTTTTATTCCAAAACGAGAAAGGTTCACTATTCCCAAGGTTTGGCAATGTGAACATAAAATAAGGCTGTTATTCTGAAGGTTTGTTTATCCAAAAATTAGAAAGGTTTGCTATTTCGAAGGTTTGTTCATATGAAGACGATTTTAAGGTTTGTAATTGCAGAAGTTTGTTAGTGGACCCACCTTTTTTCACTTTTGGATTAATGAGCTTTTTTTGATTTTCAAACGTTTGGAATAACAATTATTCCTGTCATTTTCGGTATTAGCTGTTCTTCGAAATTTCTTAGAAAACTATTTTACTGTTGGATTAATGAACCTTGAATACATATAGTGAACCTTTGAAATAATGCCACAATGTTTGTAATAACGAACCCTATTTCATTTCTGAAAAAACGGACATCTAGACATACATATCCAAATCTGTGTATTTCGTAAAAAATAACCGTCGGAAAAACAAACCTTTATGCATTCCAGAGACTGTATGATTAATAATGCAAGTTCTCCTCAGAAATGGTGTGTGACACACGGAGCGAATGCAGGGTGATGCGAAGAGCTAGCCTACGCAAAGACGCTATGTACATGCTTGTTCCACTATGTATTTTTGTAGTCTATCAATCAGCATTTTGTTATAACGAAGCACATTTCTTTTGTTTTTCTTTGTCAATGGCCCTTGGAAGAGATTTCATTGTAACAAAAATTTTGCTATAACCGTGTTCGTTATAAGCGAATTTTGTACCATAGACTTTAATGGCGATAATTTTGGGACCAGAAGTTTTACTTTGTTACAATGAAATTTCATTATAACCGTGTTCGTTCTAACAGGAGTGCACTGTAAAGACTACAGATAATTGATAATAATCGACTGACAAATTGCCCTACATCGACGTAAATAAGCACTGAACTGATCAGTGTTTTAGTAGTAACCATGATAAAAGAATCATGGGCGTATGACAGAACTCAACAAAAGAATTTCATGAATCTGAATAGATATTTCATGTGTTGCTTCTTTTGAATAAGTGATAGCTATTCATAAATGTGATGCGTCATCACGTTACCTGTACAAAGTCGGAGATCACAAAAGGAATAAAAACATGTGCAAAGGTGACTTTGGAAAAAAAATTTCAAACTTAAAAAAAAAAAAAGTTTTCCTTGCAATGACATACAACAAGCATATTTCATATTGATCGGTAAAAAGCTTAGCATCTGGCAAATGCATATCTGCAAACCCCCCCCACCCCCCCACCCGAGATATGAAACTCGTCACTGAAGACGAGTAAGGTGATACGCTGGGGGTCATCACATACATCGGTCACGGGTGATCGACAACGAAAATGATGTAAAATAACGACTTGAAGTTATTTTGAGATACATTCGTGAAGTCCAGTTCTTTATTCAGTCCTACATAATTCAGATCAAATTGTTTCTGTCATGCAACCAAGTGGAAATTTCATGCGTGTATCTGTGTAAGTTAAGTCGATTTGACAGGCTATGTAACTGAATATTTACCAATAGGTCTTCAAAGTAAAAAAAAACCCCAGAAATCAAACATGGCGATAAAGTCTTTTAAGAGTCACCTTCACTTTAACATTTGTATTTTCAAATATAAACTTTGACCATTCTTTGCATAACCAAGAAGGCTATGTCTCATCTCGGTGTCATTATATAGTATGATCAGTTTGACAAACTCTATAAGCCTGCAAAATTTTGCAGCAGTCGAAGCAATGTAGTCTCCAACACAAAACAAAGGGATATTGTGTGTGTGTGTGCGTGTGCGCGTATGGGTGCGTTTACATGAGAATGTGATTTCTACATGGACGAAAGTAGAATTACTCCATTGAAAACAAGACACTCGCGGGTCTAGCGCGCACCCGAGTATCGCAAGTTCACCTTTCATGCAGTCACTAATCTAAATTACACACAGCTCTACCAAAATTTGACCAGGCATTCTCAAGTAGAAGATGAAAATGAGAGCCCAAATTCGGACCCCCCCCCCCCACCCATCACTTCTGGTTCTAGAGAAGAACACTTTTTTAAGATTCCTTAATTTTGGGGGGTTTGGCCCCCTGGGGGCCCCCTGGGTGGGGCATGGTACCCAATTTAAAAAATTGAGATCCTAACCCCCTAGGGATGCTACCTGCCAAGTTTGTTGAAAATCCATCATGAGGTTTTCAAGAAGATGAAAATGTACAATTTAGGCCCCATTAGGACCCCCTCCCCACTCCCCCCCCCCCCAGTCCCAAGGGGGGCACCCCTGATTCTGCCATGAACCAACTCAGAACAACAGTCATCAATGTACTAACTAATAGTATTAACTGCTCTCTATCGTTTCTGGTTCTAGAGAAGAAGATTTTTTTAAAATACCTTAATTTTGGGGGGGTTTGGCCCCCTGGGGGCCCCCTGGGTGGGGCATGGTACCCAATTTAAAAAATTGAGATCCTAACCCCCTAGGGATGCTACCTGCCAAGTTTGGTGAAAATCCATCATGAGGTTTTCAAGAAGAAGATGAAAATGTACAATTTAGGCCCCAATTTGGACCTCCCCACCCCCCCCCCCCCCCCCGCCCCCAGGGGAACTACAGTCATTAATGTACTATCTCGTAGTATTAACTTTGCTCTATCACTTCTGGTTCTAGAGAAGAAGATTTTCAAAGATTCCTTCATTTTGGGATGTTTGGGCCCCCCTGGGGGCCCCCTGGGTGGGGCATGGTGCCCTTTTACCAAATTGAGATCCTAACCCCCTAGGGATGCTACCTGCCAAGTTTGGTGAAAATCGGTCTTAAGGTTTTCAAGAAATGAAAGATGAAAATGAAAAAGGTTTACGCACAACGGACGCGGGACAAAGAATGATCGCAATAGCTCACTTGAGCCTTTGGCTCAGGTGAGCTAAAAAAAGTAAGAGAAGAGGTATTTTGTTTCGTCATCTTGTGGGGTTCGAATCCGCACATGTGCAACCTTATGTCTCTGGCACCAGAGACGGCGCCTTTAACCTCTCAGCTATACGTCTCAACGAGAAAAGTATGTGAAACGTAAGCTTATATGGTGAAAGATAAATCAGGAATCATTTCGTCCAGATTCGATTCTCATTTTCAGTTTTAAGCTGCAAAATTGTCAACTTGATGAGGAGATTTGAAAAAATAAAATGCATGATTACTGCAGCTTATTGTCTCTGCTACAACATACTTATACTAAAGTTTCAGAGGAAATGGAGCAAAATCAGCTGAGGTAAAGGTGCTAGAGCGTTGTCAAGTTCAATGTACGGTTGTAAAAAAATCGCCTTCCATAAAACATAACATGTAAACTTGGCTGATTTTGAGTCTTTGCCTTAAATCACAATTTCCAGTATGATGACATTATCAAATTGCAAAACAATGACATGGACTTGAAAGACAAATGTTCAAAGTACAACATATCCGAATCTGGGATAATATTGAGCTAAAGCTACCGAGATACCAGCAAATAAATGTCAGAAACAGTACCTCAAAAAATTTAATTCCACTTTTTTTTATTTCAGATGACGACAAGATGACGTCATAGAGTTTTCCTCGAAATATTGATACTTGAAATGTTATTCACAATTCATATGCTTTTCGGAAAACATTGAAAATCGGGGGTGCGTCGTATACACGGTTACAATCGAATCACGGAAAAAAATCTGTCATGTACACCCAATTTTATAAGGCCAACTTGGGGCCATGTATGCCCATCGACGTTTGGAAGGTAAGCAATCACTAAAATTTACGGATAAATGAGCGATCTTTCAATCTGGACACACACAAAAGCTGCAAATAAAAGATAAACTTACATCGGCCTTGTGCAGTAATGATGCATCAATCTGGCCATAGACAACAGTTGTAACAGCACTGCTGTATGCTACCGATGTCAGTCTACCAAGCTACCAACAGCCAACCTAGTAGCTGGAATACGCGATGTACAGGTATCATTACTAAATTACCGATACCGTAAAACTTATCAATGTACTAGTATCAATATGGCCATAGACAAAAGCTGTAAAATACGGAGTAGGATCGACACTATGTCACCGTAAATATGAACGATGTGTGAAGCATGCATGCATATCCATGTCGTTCGTTTGCTCTTCATTTCACGAGGCCAGCTAGGATAGCATTGCTACACTAGCTAGCTAGCTAGCAAGCCTTTTGCAAAGGCAGCAGCTGCAGAGAGGCTCTTGCAATGGACTTGCGTGCACACAGCGATCGGATCGGAGCGCGCTCTTCCACTTTCCACCTTCCACTTTCAACACTTTATGGGAGTTTATAAAATGATACTCTCTTCAACATACCACTGTATTTATACAACTCTTCATTTAAGGCATGTAAATGGGATTCCCTACCTTTAACCTTTGACCTTTTGGCCTATGACCTTCTGGCAGGAAATTTTCCAAAGAATCGCCATTTGGTTATACATGTATCTATTAAGTTACACACAAAAAAAAAAAATCTTGCAAAGCATTGCATATACTGTATATGAAGGAAATAATGAAATATTGAGTTAGTTGTGACCTTTGACCCATGACCTTCTAAATTCCCTAAATAATCCCTGCCAGTCAGTACATGCATATGTACTAAGCTCCATGAAGATACCTTAAACCATTTGTGAGATATGGAAAAAAGTAAAATTTTAACATTTTTACCTAACCTTTGACCTTTGACCTCATGACTTGAAACTCTCTGGAGAATCTTTATTCAGCAGTACATGTCTACACTAAGTTTCAAGATAATACACCTGTACCTTCAGGCATTGCATAGATATGAGGGAAAAAGCTAAATCTTTAGCATTTGACCTTGATCTTTTGACCTTTGACCTATTGCCAATTTCACTTACTTATTTATCCCATATGTCATCATTGGACCAAGTTTGGTGAAAGTTGCTTCTTCCAGTCTTCAGTTATCACGTAGACAGATAAATTTTGGGATTTGACCTTGATCTCTAACCTTTGACCTCTGGCCGATTTCAATAAAAAACTAAACAAGTAATGGCCCTATCATACATCATCCTTGGATCAAGTTTGGTGAAATTTGGTTGATCCAGTCTTGAGTTATCGCGTAAACAGATAAATTTGGGGATTTGACCTTGATCTTTGACCTTTGACATCCAGCAAATTTCACTCAAAAACTAATCAAGTAATTGCCCCATCATACATCATCCTTGGACCAAGTTTGGTGAAATTTGCTTGATCCAGTCTTGTAACATTGCGTAAACAGATAAATTTCATGATTTGACCTTGACCTTTGACCATTGGCCTCTGGCTGATTTCACCCAAAATCTAATAAAGTACTTGTCCCATCATACTTTATACTTGGACCAAGTTTGGTAAAATTCCACTCAATATTACTCAAGTTATCGCGTAAATGAATGCGGACGGACGTACGTACAAACGGACAACCTGAAAACATAATGCCTCCGGCCCCCTTCGGGCGGAGGCATAAAAAGGAATCAGTGGGACTCGAACCTGTCATCTACTGCTTTCCGGGCAGTGACACTACCACCAGGCTGTCCCTGGTTGCCAGCAGTGACACGATGAACATGGAACAAATACCCAAGCCCCAAATTCCCGTTTTCACATTTCACATATCTGATTTTGCAACTGTACATTGTGAATGATCTGATAAATAACTCTCAAACCAATTCAAAACATTATGTCTCTTTCCATGTCTCAATTTCATAAATATGGCCTACACAATAAATACCTAATGTTGTAAAATCTAAAAAATATTCCAGCCTAAAATGTATGATTTTCAAATGTACATGTATTTGGTATTCTTTCCATCAATTTAAGTTGGGCCATACATGTGGAATAACCATGTTATACATGTAAACCCAAATTGTTGATGATACAAAACAAGGCAAGTGCCAAAATGTGTCTCGTTCTTGTGGTGACCATCCACTCCCCAAGGGACATCTACCATCCAAGTTTGGTCACAAACGGACCTATGGATCAAAAGTTACGACCCATAATAGAAACGCGCCATAAAAACTTAACATTTGGCTCTAAAAGTTTGTTGACCCATGCTTGTGACCACTGACCTTGTGGTGACCATCCACTCCCCAAGGGACATCTACCATCCAAAGGGCTTTTTACACTTGTGTTTCTTAACCCCGGACTTTCTCTGACCCAGGACTATCGTTAGTCCCGTACCAATTTTTTCAGCTTTTTACACTCGCCAATTAGTCCCGTACTATCTCTTGTCCGGGGCTAAGGAGAAAACTGACCTTTTTACACTCGTATTTCTTAGCCCCGGATTTCCAAACCACATGAATATTCATAATTACGCTGTGTACTGTACACGTACACACATGCACCGGCAGCACTTGATTACCTCGTTTCTGATTGGTCAGTGAGGGTCGGACTTCGCCTCCTTCGCTTAGCCCAGGATTATTTTTTCGTTCTGTTTACACTCACTTGCTTGGCACTGCAATTGCGGTGCTAGCACCGCAATTGCGGTGCTAACCCCTGCTATTTTGCAGGGCCAGATAGTACCGTACTATCGGTGGGGCTAGCCCACTTTGGCAAAAAACGAGTGCAAACAGAAAGTGGGCTAAGGATAGTCCCGTACCAACGGTGGGGCTAAGGCCCCCCCTTAGCCCCACTGTTGGTCCGGGGCTAAGCAAAAATTTACAAGTGTAAAAAGCCCTTAAGTTTAGTCACAAATGGAGTTATGGATCAAAAGTTATGACCCATAATAGAAACGCGCCATAAAAACTTAACATTGGGCTCTAAAAGTTCGTTGACCCATGCTTGTGACCACTGACCTTGTGGTGACTATCCACTCCCCAAGGGACATCTACCATCCAAGTTTGGTCACAAATGGAGTTATGGATCAGAAGTTATGGTCCATAATAGAAACGCGCCATAAACACTTAACATTGGGCTCTAAAAGTTCTTTGACCCATGCTTGTGACCATTGACCTTGTGGTTTTTCATCTTGCTTATGAGGCAGCAGCAGCTAAATAATGTCCCTCAATTGTTGTAGCCAAGTTACAGTCTGTGGAGTAGGTGTGTCAGGTCCATGTTGTCAGGAGGGCGGAGATCAGGGCACTCACTCAAGATGTGTTGAGCAGTCTGTTCTGGTGCACCACACTGGCAAGCTGCTGACGGGCGTAACCCCCAACGATGCATGGCTGCATTGAAACGCCCAACTCCCGTTCGAATCCGATTTAGAGACACCCACTCACTCCTTGGGAGGTTTGCTCCTGGGGGGACAGATGTATTGGGCGTGACAACGAGTTGGGCAGGTCGTTGGGTGTCTTCCCAGCTTGTTCTCCATGTCTGGCAGATGTTGAAGTCTGATCCTCTCAGCGTTGCTGCATGGCGGGAGAAAGGGCGGCGAGACTTCAGTCGCTGATGCCGCTGACCCAGAGTTACAGAGTCCTCAACTACGTCATGGAGGAGGTCGTCCGGGTTGCTGGAGGCCTTGGTGACCAGCCCATGTGTGTGATGTTCTCGGCGCATGGGGGTGGGAGCGATGCCTGAGAGAACAGGTAGGAATTCTGTTGGTGTAGGCCGGAGACATCCTGTAATTAATTTCATGGTGTCATTCAGAACTGAGTCAAGTTTCTTGGTGTGAGAGCTCCTACACCACGCAGGGGAAGCGTATTCTGCGGCACTGTATACCAGTGCTAGCGCACTAGTGCGGAGAGTGGTTGCACTGGCACCCCATTTTGAGCCTGCAAGTCGGCGAAGGAGGTTGTTCCTTGAAGACACTTTTGCACTTATGGCCTTGAGTTGTTCCTTGTAGGTCAGCTGCCTATCCAACTTCACTCCAAGGTAGGTTGGTGTAGCATTGTATGGAAGAGGTGTTCCATCAAGAATGACACTGCTGGACTGTCCATCACTAGTCTTCAGAACGAACCTCCTGTTGGCTAGAATGTTGCAGAGGAACCTCACCATGTGGCGATCAAGGATTGTCTTTAATAATTTCAGACCTTGTGGTGACCATCCACTCCCCAAGGGACATCTACCATCCAAAGGGCTTTTTACACTTGTGTTTCTTAACCCCGGACTTTCTCTGACCCAGGACTATCGTTAGTCCCGTACCAATTTTTTCAGCTTTTTACACTCGCCAATTAGTCCCGTACTATCTCTTGTCCGGGGCTAAGGAGAAAACTGACCTTTTTACACTCGTATTTCTTAGCCCCGGATTTCCAAACCACATGAATATTCATAATTACGCTGTGTACTGTACACGTACACACATGCACCGGCAGCACTTGATTACCTCGTTTCTGATTGGTCAGTGAGGGTCGGACTTCGCCTCCTTCGCTTAGCCCAGGATTATTTTTTCGTTCTGTTTACACTCACTTGCTTGGCACTGCAATTGCGGTGCTAGCACCGCAATTGCGGTGCTAACCCCTGCTATTTTGCAGGGCCAGATAGTACCGTACTATCGGTGGGGCTAGCCCACTTTGGCAAAAACGAGTGTAAACAGAAAGTGGGCTAAGGATAGTCCCGTACCAACGGTGGGGCTAAGGCCCCCCCTTAGCCCCACCGTTGGTCCGGGGCTAAGCAAAAATTTACAAGTGTAAAAAGCCCTTAAGTTTAGTCACAAATGGAGTTATGGATCAAAAGTTATGACCCATAATAGAAACGCGCCATAAAAACTTAACATTGGGCTCTAAAAGTTCGTTGACCCATGCTTGTGACCACTGACCTTGTGGTGACTATCCACTCCCCAAGGGACATCTACCATCCAAGTTTGGTCACAAATGGAGTTATGGATCAGAAGTTATGGTCCATAATAGAAACGCGCCATAAACACTTAACATTGGGCTCTAAAAGTTCTTTGACCCATGCTTGTGACCATTGACCTTGTGGTTTTTCATCTTGCTTATGAGGCAGCAGCAGCTAAATAATGTCCCTCAATTGTTGTAGCCAAGTTACAGTCTGTGGAGTAGGTGTGTCAGGTCCATGTTGTCAGGAGGGCGGAGATCAGGGCACTCACTCAAGATGTGTTGAGCAGTCTGTTCTGGTGCACCACACTGGCAAGCTGCTGACGGGCGTAACCCCCAACGATGCATGGCTGCATTGAAACGCCCAACTCCCGTTCGAATCCGATTTAGAGACACCCACTCACTCCTTGGGAGGTTTGCTCCTGGGGGGACAGATGTATTGGGCGTGACAACGAGTTGGGCAGGTCGTTGGGTGTCTTCCCAGCTTGTTCTCCATGTCTGGCAGATGTTGAAGTCTGATCCTCTCAGCGTTGCTGCATGGCGGGAGAAAGGGCGGCGAGACTTCAGTCGCTGATGCCGCTGACCCAGAGTTACAGAGTCCTCAACTACGTCATGGAGGAGGTCGTCCGGGTTGCTGGAGGCCTTGGTGACCAGCCCATGTGTGTGATGTTCTCGGCGCATGGGGGTGGGAGCGATGCCTGAGAGAACAGGTAGGAATTCTGTTGGTGTAGGCCGGAGACATCCTGTAATTAATTTCATGGTGTCATTCAGAACTGAGTCAAGTTTCTTGGTGTGAGAGCTCCTACACCACGCAGGGGAAGCGTATTCTGCGGCACTGTATACCAGTGCTAGCGCACTAGTGCGGAGAGTGGTTGCACTGGCACCCCATTTTGAGCCTGCAAGTCGGCGAAGGAGGTTGTTCCTTGAAGACACTTTTGCACTTATGGCCTTGAGTTGTTCCTTGTAGGTCAGCTGCCTATCCAACTTCACTCCAAGGTAGGTTGGTGTAGCATTGTATGGAAGAGGTGTTCCATCAAGAATGACACTGCTGGACTGTCCATCACTAGTCTTCAGAACGAACCTCCTGTTGGCTAGAATGTTGCAGAGGAACCTCACCATGTGGCGATCAAGGATTGTCTTTAATAATTTCAGACCTTGTGGTGACCATCCACTCCCCAAGGGACATCTACCATCCAAGTTTGGTCACAAATGGAGTTATGGATCAAAAGTTATGGTCCATAATAGAAACGCGCCATAAAAACTTAACATTGGGCCCTAAAGTTCATTGACTGTGAGCTTTGACCTTGAGGTGACCTTCATATATGGTAAAATGTGAAACTTTGTATGACTCATCTTCCCTCGAAGTTTGATTGGAATTGAAGCCCAGAGTAAAGAGTTATTGAAGTTTTTGTAGTGTTACGGACAGACAATGGACGGATGGACGACGGACGGACAGACGCCGCAGGTGGGCTCGACAAAAATGACAAGAATTCCATGTTTTGTGAGCTGAAATACAACAAGTTTCTGCTTGCTCGCTGTGCTCGCTCGCCAAAATTTATCCAAAAAAAGAGAGAAAAGATAAGAACAAAAACGTGATGATGTAAGATTTAATAAGCAAAAAATGACAAGAATTTCATGTTTTTTCAGCTGAAATACAAAACTTTTTGGCTCGGTCGATGCGCTCGCTCGCCAAATTTTATCAAAATTTATTACATTTAAATAGCCCTCAAAAGACCCCTTTTATAAGTGCTTGAAAAAGCATATCAAGTGGACTTTTTAAAAGTCCCTTCCAGGATGGGGTTGGGGTTTAACACATTCAGAAATTAGGGGCGCAATTTTCCTCCTTGCCCCGGGCGCCGTTTTCCCTAGTAACGCCACTGCTGGGAGCGACAAATTTGGTCTCAAAAGTTGCGCAATACTCGAAAGAAAAAAGTCATAAAATGTCGCGGCGAGATCATCAGGCGAAATGTCCCCCCCCCCCCATGGGAAAAGGGTAAATTCATTGAATTTGAAAAAAAAATTCAAGCTCTAAAAGCGAACCAAAGCGAACTCATTCAATGCAGACCGCATCATACTGTGTCAGACTTGGAGCATTTGAGTGCTCTGTGAAGAAAGTAGACACTTGTATCTCATGAGTTCTTTTTAGAGGGGTGTCATATATTTTGTAGCAACAGGGTCATTCATTTGGCGCACTGTTGGTCCTGTTTACCTTTGGGAGCAGTGATTTAAAAAATTTTCTAAGATATGACATTTAATGCATACGTGTAGGTCTGTTGTACCACAAGACATCTTATCATATAAGATTTTTGCAATAAAGCCTAAAATATAAGGAGATATCTTATTTTTCTCAATAAACCGTAACTGTAGATGGTTTAGTCTGGAAACATTTCTATTATAACTATTGTTCACATTTTGTATATTTAACAATACTTAACATCGATTTTACCGATTTAAATTTTTACAGTGGTTGTTTCTATCCCTAACTCACATTTTAGAACTATTTAAAGCACTAATGCTGGGTTTTTGTTTCATCTGCAAATGGTAAATTAGGCCTTTAAGCTACTTACAGACGTCCCAAACAAGAGAATGAACTCTTTGCATTATGACGTATGTGTGTGTTACGTGCATTCTTCTCGTACCAACTTCTGGTACAATTATGGTTTGCCCTTTGAGCACAATGGGAAGTGATCCACTTTTGGTTTGTTTAGTACAGTATGGTATACTTCAGGAGTGTTCGAATGCTTCTCTGGGGAAGGTATGGCATGGGTACGGTAAGCTTTAAAAGAGCGCTTAAATACACCCTAATACTCGTACTTGGCCGTTATTCCTGTAAGGTGATGCTCCTCAAACACACAAAATCTTTTGGTTAGGACATGTGCAGATCGATGAGGGTACCCCTTGCCAAGCATCATAGATAGCGGGCCTGATTGAATTGCAGACAAGGAAAAGTAGAAATTACGCGGTGCGTAAATATGTCCCCGCCGGAAGTAGCATTTAGTAGCAAAATGTACAATATCGGTAAAAAATCAAGGTCAAAGGTCAAAGAAGTCAAAGGTCAAAATTCTGTGTACAAGTTTTGAAGCCCTCACCTAGTGCCATCACAAAAAGCAAACGGAATCAAAATCGGGTTAGAAATGGCGAAGGAGTAGCATTTTGTAGCCAATGTACAATATAGGTCAAAAATCAAGGTCAAAGGTCAAAGAAGTCAAAGGTCAAAATTCTGTGTAGAAGTTTTGAAGCCCTCACCTAGTGCCATCACATAAAGAAAACAGAATTGAAATTGGGTTAGAAATGGCGAAGGAGTAGCATTTTGTAGCAAAGTGTACAATACAGGTCAAAAAATCAAGGTCAAAGGTCAAAGAAGTCAAAGGTCAAAATTCTGTGTAGAAGTTTTGAAGCTCTCACCTAGTGCCATCACATAAAGCAAACGGAATCGAAATCGGGTTAGAAATGGCGAAGAAGTAGCATTTTGTAGCAAAATATACAATACAGGTCAAAAAAATCAAGGTCAAAGGTCAAAGAAGTCAAAGGTCAAAATTCTGTGTAGAAGTTTTGAAGCCCTCACCTAGTGCCATCACATAAAGCAAACGGAATCGAAATCGGGTTAGAAATGGCGAAGGAGTAGCATTTTGTAGCAAAATGTACAATACAGGTCAAAAATCAAGGTCAAAGGTCAAAGAAGTCAAAGGTCAAAATTCTGTGTAGAAGTTTTGAAGCCCTCACCTAGTGCCATCATATAAAGCAAACGAAATCGAAATCGGGTTAGAAATGGCGAAGGAGTAGCATTTTGAAGCAAAATGTACAATATAGGTCAAAGGTCAAGGTCAAAGGTCACGACTGAAATTTTGTGTAAAAGTTTCAAAGCTCCCATGTAGTGCTATCATATAAAGCAAACAGAATCAAAATTGGCTCATAAATGACAGAGAAGTAGCAAATTGAAGATTTTGATCACACACGGACGCACACACGGACGCACACACGGACACACGGACGGACACACGGACACACACACGTACGGAGCCCGTTTCATAGTCCCCTGCTCGAACTCGTTCGGCGGGGACAATAAAGAGCTCATGATTAGGCCTAACTCTTGTGAGTGCTGAAATTCTTCCCGTGAATGTACGCTTGTGTGCACTTGCTTTGTACGCATGACATTGGGGACATTGCACGTGGCATACTTCACTTTCAGAGTTTATCAAGTTTGGCTCATTGGTAGCCGTGAGTCCTATTCATTGATGATAAGCACCATGTGCACATAAAATGTTGGGAGCTAATTTTGCCTATCATCGATGGCAACATGGCTGTGAGAGCACAGCTAACAACAACAAACTACGACAACTATCTAATTGGAATGAATTTAGTTCAATCACACACACATATTCAATGACTCTACCGGATGCTTACTTGGCACTTTGTAGAAGAGTTTGGTGTGGGGATGGCAATGATGGTTGCAATGTGTGAATCGGAGGCACCATTGATGTTGATGGGGAAGACGTTGTTCTCTGCCTTATACCATCATTCCCTAATAATGCAGGAGACCAGTTAGACTGTGTCTTATTCACTGCCTCTCGACTCCGTTTGCTGCATGCCTCTTGCTTTGCTTGGTCCTCTGGAGAAGGGGTGCACACCAGGTGAACTGTGCATTTATCTTTCACATCATTCTGTAAAAATATGCCAAAGGAACGAGAGTATCTGCAAAGTTTCTCATTTGCTTTCAAATAAACATGGATATTGTTTATAATATATTTGTTTACAATTTATTTGACTCTATTCCCAATGAATGCACTGAAAATGCACTGCTTCATAAAGCATGTGAATTCAAACAAGACAAACACCAAGCGATGTCTCTCAGTTCAGTGCTCATTTACATCAAGTGTGGCAATTTGTCAATCAATTGCAATAAAGACATCTTGAAGAAGACAAACACCAAGCAATGTCTCTCAGTTCAGTGCTCATTAACGTCTATGCAGGGCAGTTTCTCTATTAATTTCAATTAACTTGACGGAAGAATTCCATTAATTTGATGATAGAAATATAGATATACATGTATGCATAAATATATTCATAGTATATAGTACGGATAATAATGAACAGTTAAACTAACAATTCTAATTATCACTCTATTCAGGCGCTCTCCTGACATTTATGAACTTAAAAATGCACTTTAACATTTGGGATTTTACAGTGTATGGAGCGATGTGAAATTAGGGAACAGCTTTTAGAGTTTAGTACATTGTAAACGATAATCTTTGTTAATTTTGTCAACTTCACACAAACTTATTCATGCTCAGTTTTACCAAGGAGGTTCAAGAGTAGAGTTCCAACTGGCTACCGATTATTAACAGCTGTCAGTTTTCTTTGGATGCACGAAAGAATTTCACAAGAGGACGTGCATTGTCCCTTTGATGACTAGGGTTTGCTGCCGCCATCTTTCTGAGCAATCTGAAGATTAATTGCTAATGCTAAGATAATATTGGGCTTATTTTGCTGTTTCTATACCTATTGAATGATACTTCACCTACAGATGTGTGCAAAAGCATAAATCTGAGCTGTATCGAATGTAAGTTTTTGAGATTACGCTCCTGGAAAGCTGACTTCATCACTTTTCTGATTTTGTCACACAAATAAAACCTATATGGTATAATCTTCCAGTTTAGTTCTTTTTAATTGACATGTCATAATAGTCTCAAGATGTGTCACAGTCACTCATCATCATCATCACACCAGTTTTAATCCACATCTGCATAGATTTTTTAAACAAGGATGGCCAGATTTACCTAACTAAACAGCTCTCATGCCCTCCCACTATCTCTTCCAACTTGGGGCATCCTCCTTTCTCAAATGTAAACATTTCATTTAAATCATTTCAATTCCATACTTACAACTGTCAGAACATCCTTCAAGACCAGATTATCTTGTAACAACTTGCCGGAGAATATGATTCTTTGACTTTGTTCATTCTGGAAAAAACACAGAAGAAAACATTTCAAATGAACATACTCAGAATCAAGAAATGTCACTGTGGTGACTGGTATGCCTCTGCCATTATACATGGTTCTCCCGATAGGTCTGTAATATGTCTTGACAATGTGTAACTACACTTACACACAACTGGCATTTTAGAATTACATGTTTATCAAGTTGTGTTGTGTGTTTACTTTCCTTGAACTATGTTTATTTTGGAAGGATGGCTACATGTACATTGTTTAAGAGAGAAGGTTTTGGGGGATTTGAGGATTTTCACTTCACCTTTGACCTTTTCATTAAGTTTATGCATTGAGTAATTTCCAAAGGTATGGAGAAACTAGAAATGTCGCTATGGCGACTGGTATGCCTCTGCCATAATGCTTGGTTCTCCTACATGTAATTGGTCTATAGTCTATCTTGACAATGTGTGATGACAGTTGGATTGGTAAAATATCAAAACAACAGGTTTGTCAAAAATGTGTTGGATGTTCACTTCCCTTAAACTAGATTTAATTGGATGAATGGCTCGGAATCGGAAGGATGGACAGACGACCCAAAAACATAATGCCTTCGGCGACAGTTCATGGCGGAGGCATAAAAATGCAATTTTGGTATTGAATAGTAGAATCTTAGCATTTAACCCGAGTTTTGAACCTTGACCTTTGACTCTATGACCCTAAGATTCCCAAGAGAATCACTGACAGGCAGTACATGCATATATGTACTAAGTTTCATGATGATACCTAGAACCACTTCCAGTAAAAAAAAGTGAAATTTAGTATTTTTACTTGACCTTTCCCGGAGAACCTCTATTGTATAATACATGCATACACTAAGTTTCAAGAAAATAAAAGGTTTTGCATAGATAAAGGGGAAATAGCAAAATTGGAGAATAAGGTGATCCGAGTATCCTCTCGGATCACCGTCTGTATCTGTACTGATTCTATGTTCTTCTTTTTCTTCTTCTTTCTCCGCAAAAGTTTTGTAGAGGTAATCTCGGAAAGTCCTCTTCCTATCAATGTCAAAATTATACCATACATGTATCATGTCCCAAAGACGAACCTTCTAATAAAATCATAGTGATTAATCGACCAAGACGTCACTATGACGTCATTATATGAAAACACATTCTCAATCATATCTCATTAATGGAATAGAGTTTTTCAATGAGATTTACGTCACGTATATTTCAACTGATGCGCATTCTACTCACGTTCTCAAAATTCACATTTTCTCTTGAAACGTGCGCGTACGTGCGCGTTGAAATATTTGTATGCTCAAATCGAGCTCAAATTTTTTTTTTGCACACGTTTCAGACCATTTCGAGCATTTTTTGAAAAATTGAAAAAATTGGACGGACGCGTATGCGTGCGCGCATATACGCACGTACAGCTCATATGCAATAGAAATTTCCACTTTTTTTACACAGATCGGATGCCTGAAATGTCAGGGAATATTTCTACCAAGTTTCAAGTCAATCCGACTCAATATGACGTCATACGGCCCGTCAAAGTTGAAATTCTGCGCGCGCGTCAATGGCGATATACAGTGCAACAATGCCAAAAAAACGTCAATTTTAAATCCGATTTTACTCGTCAGGATGGACGGTGATCCCCCATTTTCTTTACATGTTCTGAAAGCTGATGAGTTGTACATGTTATTTCATGGGTTGGTGATGCTGAAAAAATGATTAAAAGATATCAAATTTCTTAATAAAGTAATAAAAGTAAATTTTCAAAATGACGACATCAAATTTTAAGTTCACTCAAGCGTATATTTCACTTATTCTTTTGTTGATTTTCGTCCAAATTTCAATATGTTGTAGCTTATTGAATTGTCTTTCAGTCATATAATAACAACATTTTGATTGGATGACGGCATCACCTCGTAAAAAGGGATTAAAAGTAACATTGTCAAATTTGACCAGTTTACGTGTCATCTCTATGGGAGTGCAGTTTTTCTGGAAATGAAAACTGACATGACTGTCTTTATCGAGCATTAGCTCACTTATGCTTCAGTGAATTTCTCCCATATTTTAGTATGTTGTAGCTGAGACTGTGGGCTATCGTAAGTGTGCCCTTCGTTTTTTCATACGGAGTCGGCATCACGTCCAAAAATTTGGTTGAAATTAAAGCTTATCTTCGATGTATTGAAATATTTCTTCCTTTCTGCAACTTTCTTTGCAATAACTCAAGAAAAACGTACCCTATCACCACCATATTTTGCACATGTTTAGTTCATGTCACGTACATTATTTCATAAAATAACAACTGATTGATCAGACACCATCTTGAGTATGTAAATTAGGGTCAAAGGTCGTAAATGTTTCATCCTGTATCTTGGTGAATACATGTCCTATCTTTCCCATATTTTGCACACGTAAAGACCACGTTACAAGGATCATTTCACATAATACTGTAAAAGTGGATATTTTTGCGTGACTAATTTTTTGCGCTTGGCCGGGCCGGAAGAGTTTCGCGTGTTTTTAATTCCGCGGAATCAAGACATCACGCACAGGCACATATGGCAAGCAAAAATATTCGCATGTTTTTATTTTCGCGCTAGTTTCTGGTTGCGCGAAATGCGCGAAAATTTGAACACCGCGAAAATTTCCACTTTTACAGTAACTATTTTTGGCTCAGAGGCCATCTTGTCTGTGCAAAGTGGGGTCAAAGGTCATATGTACTTCTTCCTGTATCTTCGTTATGACGTGTTATCTCTATGGGAGGGAATTTTTCTAGATGTGAAAATTGACCTGACTGTCTTTATCGACGACTAGCTCACTTACCCTTCGGTGAATTTCTTCAAGATTTTAGTATGTTGTAGCCAATTTAATACTCTTTAAGTTTTGTTCATCAAAGTTTTAATCGGATGATGTCTTCACCTTGTGAAAATGGCAATGTAACCTTGTCAAATTTAACCAGTTTACGTGTTATCTCTATGGGAGGGAATTTTTCTGGAAATGAAAATTGACATGACGGTCTTTATCGAGCACTAGCTCACTTGCTCTTCTGTGAATTTCTCCCAGATTTTAATATGTTGTAGTTGAGACTTTGGGCTATCGTCAGTGTTTTCTCCAGTTTTTCATACGACGCCGAGATCACGTCAAAAAACTTGGTTGAAATCAAACTTATCTTCAATGTATTGAGATATTTCTTTCTCTCTGCAACTTTCTTTGCAATAACTCAAGAAAAACAGCCCCTCTCATCCCCATATTTTGCACATGTTTAGCTCATGTCACGTACATTATTTCATAAAATAACAACTACTTGATCAGATACCATCTTGGGTATGTAAATTAGGGTCAAAGGTCATAAATGTTTCATCCTGTATCTTGGTGAATACATGTCCTATCTTTCCCATATTTTGCACACGCAAAGACCATGTTACAAGAATCATTTCACAAAATAACCACTTTTTGCTCAGATGCCATCTTCGGTGTCCAAAGTGGGGTCAAAGGTCAAATATACCTCATTCTGTATCTTCGTTAGTGTATACGGAATTCGGCACCAAAGATGGCAGGTCTGACTCCTTTTTCTAAATGAGGATCCAAACATAACACGACCAATGTCCCTAATCTCAGATGAAAACTGTATGGTCATGCCTTTTGGGATCAGGACTTAAATATTTGATTTCCAAAAAGATCGGATCACCTAATTTGTCAGTCTTGAAAAATTCCGAGTCTAGTTTGAACTTGACCTTTGACCCTTAACCTTAGACCCCCCAAAAAAGTCCCAAGAGAATCACTGTCAGTTCCATTTCCAAGGTATAAAGAAACTAGATATATCGCTACGGCGACTGATATGCCTCCGCTATAATGCATGGTTCTCCTAATAGGTCTATAGTACAATGTCTTGACAATGTGTGATGACAGTTTCACACAATTGGCAAAATATTAAAATGATAAGTTTGCCACAAATGTGCTGAATGTTCACTTTCCTAGAACTAGGTTCAATTGGATGAATGATTAAAATGTCAGAGTGCAGGTATTTGGGGAACTGATGATTTTTACTTGACTTTTGACCCTTTTATAAGTTCAGTATCAAATGGGAAAATAGCATTATCTAAACCTGGCCTTTGACCTCACAGTTCCAAAGAGAATCACTGTTAGGTTGAACATGCATAAATATGTAAGTTTCATGATGATACCTTGAGTTACTTTTGAGATATGGAGGAAAAAGTGCAATTCAGCACTTTCACTTGACCTTTGACCTTTTGACTTTTGACCTTTTGGAAAGAAACTTCCTACAGAATATATATTGGGTAATACATGCATACATCAAGTTAAAACAAAAACAAAAACCTTCAGGCATATTGCATTTTAAGGAAAGTAGTGATATTTTGAGGAGTTGACCTTGACCTTTGACCCCCGACCTTTGACCCATGACCCCACCTTCCCTAGATAATCACTGCCCATCGGTACAAGCATATATACTAAGTTCCATGAAGATACCTTGAACCATTTGCGAGATATGGAGAAAAACATGAAATTTCAATTTTTTTTTTCACAAAATAACCTGTGACCTTTGACCTTTGACCCTGTGACCCTAAAATCCACACAAAGTATCATCCCCCAAGGATATACCCTCATACCAAGTTTGATGTAAAACCACCACACGGTTCTTGAGATATCGACAAAAACAAAACGGGACGGACGGACGGACGACCCGAAAACATAATGCCTCCGGCCAGCCTCCGGCCACTTCGTGGCGGAGGCATAAAAAGTGAATTTTCACATGACCTTTGACCTCATGGCCCAGAACTTTCCCTAAAGAATCTTTATCTGGTAATACCTGCATACACTAAGTTTAAACATAAATATGGGGCAAAGAGTGAAATTTTGCGCATTTGACATTGCATTTTGACCTTTGACCTTGAGCATGTGCTCTGAAAAGTTGGCAGCTACAACTTTGTGCATATTCCAAGTTCCATTAGGATACCTCAAATTTATTATTTTTTTTTTATTTACACTGTCCACAAAATTGATAAGAGATGGACAACCCAAAAATATAATACCTCTAGTGACACTTCGAGGCGGAGGCATAAATATTGTCTTTCCCCAGAACACAATACGTACAGTAAACCTCACTTAAGGGCGGACGTCCACTAGGGCGCGGACAAGCCCAGGAAGGGTTGCGGAAGCAAATTCTGTCATTTCAGCATCCTGTCCGCGTCAAAAAAATAAATGTTCGAATCGGCTTGTCCTGGGACATTCATAGGAATGTCCGCGGACTGTCCGCGGACTGACTGCGGACATTCCTAGGAGTGTCCTAGGAATCACTCCGGAAGGGCGCGAAATACCTCGGAATATGCTAATCGTAGCTGGGCAGCACGGAAACATCTAGGATTACACCAGGAATGAACGCGGACAATCAGGATGTCTTCCAGACAACATAAGTTAGACATGCGGACAATACCAGGAAAATGGAAAGGTATAAATTTGGCGCTGACTTTGAATTTTCCTCATTTGACTGCTAGCCATCATGGAGGTCACACCAGCCAAAATTTGCTTTGCCCTACTGCTTCAAACACTAATTGTGAGAGATGCTGAGATAGCATTTATAGCTCACAGGTCAGTGAGGCATCACGGATCTGATACATGGAATGTTTTACCTGACTCCCTACAAACACGAAAAACTCTGTTTTCTTTCAAAGCTAGCTTAAAGAAATATATTTTAACCCAATATATTTAGTAAAATAGAGTACTGTATATGCCGAATATTTCGCGAGGTTTTTATATTCGCGAATTTCGCGAGTCAGCTGCTATTCGCAAAATTAAAAACATGCGAAAACATTGACTCTGATCCTGATATGAATGTGACGTACAGTGTACGCGTACACATTTCTCCGTTCAGTACGGAGCTAGTTCCACTTTTGTGGCGTTTGAGTTTGGCGGTCACATTTCAAGTGAACTAAACGATGCACTATGTATAGATGTAATGGCAACTATTAAAAATCCCTCCAATGAAAATGACTTCTGAAAAGAACGCAAAAAAAACACCAAAGTTTACTCGTAGCGAAGGTGCTGCCTCCTCTTTTTCCTAGTTACAGTTAAATAAAAAATATTAAAATATCCACTGCCTTCTTCTTTTCTTCCTTCATTTGAGACTGGAAAATGCTAATGGTTACCTTTTCCTAATCAGTGAAAGAGAGGTTTGGTCGTGGGGCTTGCATGGGGACCTCGCCTCCCTTATTGGTCTTTTTGCGTTTCATTGACATAATGCCGCATTGATCTATTTTTTTCAATTTTCAAAATCATTTCGCTGATGGAACGTGTCGACTCTTTCATGTCTTGATCACAAAATGTCCGCATCGGTTCCGGACACTTGCATATACAGATCCGCATCGGCTCCGCGCTGTCCTAAGACATTCCTGGTGTCTTCCGCTTTCATTCGCGAAGCTTTCCCACACCGCTGGATTCTTTCAGGAGCGTTTGTGGAAGGAGCGGAAGGGTTCCAGACAGGCAGGATGTCCTGAGGACATCGTCAGGACAAGTTGCCGAAGGTGTCAGGAAGTTCATTTCTGCGTCTAAATTTTGGTCTCGATCAAAATTTGGACGCGGAAATTTTTCTCTCTCCCCAAGGCGCAGAAACGCCCAGACATGTTTAGGACAGTGAGCGGACACTTTCAGGAACTCGCGGACAGGTTGCCAAATGAGTGCGGAAAACGAAATTTACTTTCCGGATCTTGTCCGCACCCTAGTGGACACCTGGTCTAAGTCGATAACTTGCTTATTCCTTGAAAATTTCCTCGTCTTAGTCGACATTTATAGATCGACAACTCGAGTAAGTCGACATGATTTTCAAGTGCCAACTGAGCTGAAATACGTTACATTACTACTCATTAGTGTACGCCACGATACCGTTCGCGCCATGCATCCGTTGTTTTGTATGCCTGGATATACATGTATAGGGCATCTTCATTTACACTCAAGTAACACATGTATTACCCAAGGTAATTCACTTTCTCCCTCTCTCTTTATGAGTGTCTGTGACTGTGTGTATCATTCGGTGCAAGTACAGCATCAGCGTGATGCAACTTACCGTGCAAACGTGGAGCTAAATTGTCAAATGAGGGTGCAATGGGAAGTTGTTCTTGAACGATAGTTTTTTCTTGCTCTTTGTCTCTTTTAAAATTACATGCATTGTACTGTGGGAAGTACACTTGCCTTCTAAGCCAAGTCAACAAGATATTTTGTGTGACAACAGTCAGTAATGTACAATTTTTGTCAAATATACTTACAGTGTACTTTACACCTCTCGGCATGCTCATCATTTGTTCACGCATCGTGCAGGATGTTTGTTACGAGTGATTTTGTTAATCCGAAAATGCAATGAGGTTCAATCGTTATTTTCAAAACACACAACTTTTGTACATCTAGGTCCTAGTAGATATTCGTTATCCGAACATGAAATAAGCCTTTTCATTATCCGAATATTCTAACGTTAATTATTCCAAAGCGGGATTAGAAACCTGGGCCCGTTTCTAGAAACTTCGCGTTTAATTAAATGCAACTTAAAAAATCAAATGCAGATGTACTGTATCACATCACACGGAACTTTGCATTTAAACGCAAGTACGTTGCTGAAATGACTTGCATTTGATAATCATATGAAACTAGAAAATTGCACGAAACCAAAACTCATTACTTCTGAACGCAACTATAAATAAAATAAAAATCAATTTTCTTTCACTTTATCAAAGACTAGTATCCTATCAAAAGATGGCAACTCAAAAACTCACAGTTACACTTATTTACAGCCTTTCAGTTCTGTTAGTTTATGACAGTTTCTGTTCACTGAATCCGATTCTGAAAACTATAACAAGTAAACAAACATTTCAATTTGATATTTATCAAGACAAATTACTAACTAGACTCGGAATTTGTCAACACTGACAAATTAGGTGATCCGATCTATTGGAAAATCAATGATTTGAGTCCTGATCCCAATAGGCATGACCATACAGGTTTCATCTGTGTTGAGGGGAAATTGGCCATGTGATGTTTGGAGTCTCATTAAGAAAAGGGAGTCAGACCTGCCATCTTTGGTACCGAATTCCGTATGCACTAACGAAGATACAGAATGAAGTATATTTGATCTTTGACCCCATTTCGCACACCAAAGATGGCATCTGAGCAAAAAGTGGTTATTTTGTGAAATGATTTTTGTAACATGGTCTTTGCGTGTGCAAAATATGGGAAAGATAGGACAAGTATTCACCAAGATACAGGATGAAACATTTATGACCTTTGACCCTAATTTACATACCCAAGATGGTGTCCGATCAAGTAGTTGTTATTTTATGAAATAATGTACGTGACATGAACTAAACATGTGCAAAATATGGGGGTGATAGAGGCTGTTTTTGAGTTATTGCAAAGAAAGTTGCAAAAAAGTAGGAATATCTCAATACATCAAAGATAAGCTTTAATTTCAACCAAGTTTTTTAGCATGATCCCGACATTGTATGAAAAAACAAAAGGCACAACAACATAGCGCAAAGTCTCAACAACAACATATTAAAATCTGGGAGAAATTTACCAAAGGGTAAGTGAGCTAGTGCTTGATAAAGACAATCATGTCAATTTCACATCTTGAAAAATTCCCTCCCATAGAGATAACACGTCATAACGAAGATACAGAAAGAAGTACATATGACCTTTGACCCCACTTTGCACAGACAAGATGGCATCTGAGCAAAAAGTGGTTATTTTGTGAAATGATCCTTGTAAAATGGTCTTTACGTGTGCAAAATATGGGAAAGATAGGACATGTATTCACCAAGATACAGGATGAAACATTTATGACCTTTGACCCTAATTTACATACCCAAGATGGTGTCCGATCAAGTAGTTGTTATTTTATGAAATAATGTACGAGACATGAACTAAACATGTGCAAAATATGGGGGTGATAGAGGCTGTTTTTGAGTTATTGCAAAGAAAGTTGCAAAAAAGTAGGAATATCTCAATACATCAAAGATAAGCTTTAATTTCAACCAAGTTTTTTAGCATGATCCCGACATTGTATGAAAAAACAAAAGGCACAACAACATAGCGCAAAGTCTCAACAACAACATATTAAAATCTGGGAGAAATTTACCAAAGGGTAAGTGAGCTAGTGCTTGATAAAGACAATCATGTCAATTTCACATCTTGAAAAATTCCCTCCCATAGAGATAACACGTCATAACGAAGATACAGAAAGAAGTACATATGACCTTTGACCCCACTTTGCACAGACAAGATGGCATCTGAGCAAAAAGTGGTTATTTTGTGAAATGATCCTTGTAAAATGGTCTTTACGTGTGCAAAATATGGGAAAGATAGGACATGTATTCACCAAGATACAGGATGAAACATTTATGACCTTTGACCCTAATTTACATACCCAAGATGGCATCTGATCAAGTAGTTGTTATTTCATGAAATAATGTATGTGACATGAACTAAACATGTGCAAAATATGGTGGTGATAGGGTATGCTTTTCTTGAGTTATTGCAAAGAAAGTTGCAGAAAGAAAGAAATATTTCAATACATCGAAGATAAGCTTTAATTTCAACCAAGTTTTTTTGACGTGATCCCGACATCGCATGAAAAAACGAAGGGCACACTTACGATAGCCCAAAGTCTCAGCTACGACATATTAAAATCTGGGAGAAATTCACCAAAGCATAAGTGAGCTAGTGCTCGATAAAGATAGTCATGTCAATTTTCATTTCCAGAAAAACTGCACTCCTATAGAGATAACACGTAAACTGGTCAAATTTGACAAGGTTACCTTCAATCCATTTTTACGAGGTGATACCATCATCCAATCAAAATTAAGTTATTACAATTATGAAAGAACATTTAACAAGCTACAACATACTGAAATTTGGGTGAAAATCGGCAAAGGATAAGTGAGATACGCTCGAGTGAACTTGAAATTTGATGACGTCATTTTGAAAATTTACGTTTTTTACTTTATTAAGAAATTTGATATCTTTTAATCATTTTTTCAGTATCGCAAACCCAGGAAATGACACGTACAACTCATCAGCTTTCAAAATATGTAAAGAAAATGGGGGGTCACCGTCCATCCTGACGAGTAAAATCGGATTTAAAATTTGTGGTTTTTTGGCATAGTTGCACTGTATATCGCCATTGACGCAAGCGCGCAATTTCAACTTTGACGGGCCCGTATGACTTCATATTGAGTCAGATTGACTTGAAACTTGGTAGAATTATTCCTTGACATTTCAGACATCCGATAAATGTGAAAAAACGGGAAATTTCTCTTGCATATTAGCTGTGCATGCGCATATGGGCGTGCGCGTACGCGTCTGTCCAATTATTTCAATTTTTCAAAAAATGCTCCAAATCGTCTGAAACGGGTGCAAAAAAAATTTGAGCTCGATTGGAGCATGTAAATATTTCAACGCGCGCATACGCGCACGTTTTAAGGGTAAATATGAATTTTGAGAATGTGATTAGAATGCGCTTGACTTGAAATATATGTGACGTAAATTTCATTGAAAAATTCCATTCCATTAATGAGATGGTCAGTTTCACAGTAAAGGGTGTAACTTTGATGTGGCAAGGGTTAAAAATTAAAGTTGTGTTTCCATTTTTATCTTTGTCTTTATTTTATATAGCAATGTCTATATTTTCAATATTTTGTCATTCCAGAGCTTAATTCTTTGGCTAAATATGAAAAATGAAGTGACTATTATGGAATATATGATAGCACTACATGGGAGCTTTGAAACTTCTATACAGAATTTCAGTTGTGACCTTTGACCTTGACCTTTGACCTATATTGTACATTTTGCTTCAAAATGCTACTCCTTCGCCATTTCTAACCCGATTTTGATTCCGTTTGCTTTATATGATGGCACTAGGTGAGGGCTTCAAAACTTCTACACAGAATTTTGACCTTTGACTTCTTTGACCTTTGACCTTGATTTTTGACCTATATTGTACATTGCCTACAAAATGCTACTCCTTCGCCATTTGTAACCCGATTACAATTCCGTTTGCTTTAAGTGATGGCACTAGGTGAGGGCTTCAAAACTTCTACACAGAATTTTGACCTTTGACTTCTTTGACCTTGATTTTTGACCTGTATTGTACATTTTGCTACCAAATGCTACTCCTTCGCCATTTCTAACCCGATTTCGATTCCGTTTGCTTTATGTGATGGCACTAGGTGAGGGCTTCAAAACTTCTACACAGAATTTTGACCTTTGACTTCTTTGACCTTTGACCTTGATTTTTTTACCTATATTGTACATTGGCTACAAAATGCTACTCCTTCGCCATTTCTAACCCGATTTCGATTCCGTTGGCTTTATGTGATGGCACTAGGTGAGGGCTTCAAAACTTCTACATAGAATTTTAACCTTTGACTTCTTTGACCTTTGACCTTCATCTTTTTACCTATATTGTACATTTTGCTACTAAATGCTACTTCCGGCGGGGACATATATTACGCACCGCGTAATTTCTACTTTTCCTTGCACACCTGCACACATGTATCTATTGTCAACTGATTGTGGTCTGTAGCTAGCTGTACACTCTAGTCTGATCTGACGAGTGACGACGATTGACGATGCAATGATGAGAGGAAGCTACTATTGAAGATGCATATATACGTAAGGCAGCTCAGGCACTATAACTACGGCCGGCGATATATTATTGCGCTCGCTACCATATACCATGCATGCAATTCACATGCACAGTACGTACACATCTCAGCTGAGCTCAGCGCTCAAGCGAGGAATCGAGATACTATAGTGTGATACATTGCAGCAGGGATGTCTTGCGCACACACACATTTCGCCTCGTAGTAACTTCGGAAGCGAGTTTACGTGGCGCCATCCGTGGCTGAAATATGTCCATGTACCCTCCCGATTGAGTGTCTTTAACCAATCCCAACCTAATTTCTGTTTTTCCCCCAGACAAACATGGCAATTAGCAACCCAACCACAGAGAAAAAAGGTATATTTCCCCTGACTATATTACTGACTCACCCTGGCAAGATACAAGTGAATTGTTGGGCAAGACTTCGTTATGCCCCCCCCCCCCCCCACACACACACCACCACTTGCCAAATGTGTGTGCGTGTGTGTGTGTGCATCAGTTCACAAGCTACAATATTGTAACAATGGTAGGGCAAAATGAGGGGAAGGAGGGCAGGATACATTTGTAAGGAAGTCTGAAGTTCCAATTGTTCAATGAACCCTTGCCAAGTGAATCTATAGTCCTTTTTAACCCTATCTCTGTCACATAGAAGAAGCCAGAATGTTCAGACATTTTGCAGTGCGGAGACATGGGATTGTTGTTGGCCAGTTCTGATTGTTATTATTGACATTAATGTGTCATGTTATACATCATTTGAAAGCTTATGGTCTATACTTTCATATCTCATAATAATCTGAGTGAGGGCATCCTTAAATTTTAAGGACGCCCTCTTATGTCACATAATTATCTTTTCAGACTTACTTGTACATGTTACCACCTCATTTTCTCACACAATATGCTCTTATACCCCAAAAAGGTCTATACAAATGTTATAGAGAATTTATTCAGCTTTCAGATGATGTGATTTTTTTTTGTCAGTAGCATAAGTACTTTTCATTTTATGAACAAAAGTGTGTGGCAAGTACAACCTACATTTTACACACTTCGCACAATTTCTGATTTTATGGATGAAATGTTGGCATGAAAGTAGATAAAGCATGCTAACATCTAGTCAGGATGAAAATATTAATTGATTATACGACTTTTACTTGTAGTTTAGATTATTCTTGTCCTATAATATTGCCATGTATGGTAAGATAATCTAAGGGTAAAAATTGTCACTGAAAATATTCAGTCTTCAGAGTGCCAATTCCTGTCGAGTATGACTAGGCTCTTTTGCACTCTCCTCATTGAACAGAATTGAACCATCACTGTAGTCATTTGCTTTATGATAAACCTACATTGAACATAAGTTTCACAAAGTAACGGTTTATTAGATAATAATGATCAACAGTCAAACATACCTCAGCTTCTAAGCTTCGAGACCGAGACTGTCCAGCTTCGGGTAGGAGGCTACTGTACCCTTATTGCTCCTAGCACCCTGCCCCGCTAGCCCCGGCTAACTAGAGACCCATTGCACCGCTGTTAGTGCTGAGTAAACAGCTACAACTGCTGCACTGAATGTGCAGTGTTCATTTATTCTACAGTTCATTTATGAGGCCGATATCACTAAAACCGTACCCCTTCACAGAATTCAAAGATGTTGAAATCCCTATCCTGAATGTTTTCACTTCATATTTTACTACAGATTGTATATTGACTTAGATAAAATGGATGAAAACTGACCCATGTGTACGATCTTTTCATCGCACACGGCGATCTTATTACAGTCCCACATATACAGATTCGTGTAAGTTCTCCACACAAGAAACCTATCGCAAAACTGTACACAATACATTGCAGTCTGAATGCAAATAAACATGGGCAGGGCCACCACAATTTTTTTGACTTTAAGAAGGCTTTCCTGATTGGTTGAAGGTGGGGAAGCTTTTTTGCACACTGGATATCGTTTCCTTACACTGTCAGCCAATCACAAATGAGTTTGTAGAGTGGTAGTGTCATAGCCTTTGAAGTAATCTGTCAATCAAAATAGGGCCGATTTAATCGGCCCAAGCATTTACATGGCAGGTTTTGGGCCGATTTAATCGGCCCGTGACACAGATAGGGTTAATATCTGCATTGAAAAGTTCCTGGATCAGTTTCTACATAGACCCACAACTCAAGCTGCTCCTACGAATTCATATGTGGTTTTGCGCCAATGCCATTTTGGACTGAGCATTTTCTGGCCTAGGCTGAGTTTAATTTGAGAACTTTAAATGCATGTTTTTAGATCATGCGTAAAGTTGAACTACAGGACTCATGAGGTGAATGCAGGGCATGTGCATTACTTAGAGCTTTGTGAAACAAGGTTATGTGCGTTAAGTTACATGCATGACTTGGGGACATAAGCTCTGATTTCACTCTTGTGTCTTTGTAAGCATCCCTCCCCCTTGTCAAGTTGTAACAAGGCAGGTGCCAAAATGTCTCGCCCATTCGCGTAGAAGAAACTACTGTTTTTCTGACTCCTGGAAGTTCATTGACCCCACCTATGACCTTTGATCTTGTGGTGACCTTTAATGCCCCAAGAGACATTTACCAGCCAAGTTTGGTCACAACCAGACTTATGGATCAAAAGTTATGAGCCATAATCGAAACACGCCATAAAAACTTAACATTGGACACTAAAAGTTTGTTGACCCCTATCTGTGACCTTTGACCTTGTGATGAACTTTAACACCCCAAGGGACATCTAAATGTACCATCAAAGTTTGGTTACAAATGGACATAGGGATTAAAAGTTATGAGCCATGATCGAAATGCGCCGTAAAAACTTAACATTGGGCCCTACAAGTTTGTTGACCCGTCTGTGACTTTTGACCTTGTGGTGCCCTACAACTCCCCATGGGACATCTGTCATCCAAGTCTGGTCACAAACAGACATAAATTTACATTAAAAGTTATCAGCCAAAATTGAAACACACCGAAAAATCTTAACTCAAAATTCTTGTTACAAAGGACTAGAAATGTCGCTATGGTGACTGGTATGCCTCCGCCATAATGCACGATTCTCCTGATAGGTCTATTTATAGTAATGTGGACAATGTGCGATTACATTTTTACAAAATTGGCAAAATTTTATGACAAAGAAATGTTTGTCACAAATGTGTCGAATGTTCACCTTCCTTGACCTAGGTTTAATTAGATGAATAGGACAGGACTTTAACTTGACTTTGACCCTTTCATAAGTTTATGCACTGAGAATTTTCAAGGTATGGAGAAAAGTTCTGTATTGAATAGTAGATTGTTACCACTATCATCTGGCCTTTGACCCTAAAATTCATAGCCTGAGAATCACTGTCAGACAGAACATGCATAAATATGTACTGTCAGACAGAACATGCATAAATATGTACTAAGTTTCAAGATAACTTGTGCCACTTCCAAGATATGGAGGAAGAAGTTCACACTTTTACTTGATCTTTGACCTTTTGACCGTTGACATTTTTGGAAAAAAAAAATCCCAGAGAATTTCAACCTGAAAACATAACGCCTCCGGCACCACTTCGTGGTGGAGGCATAAAAATTCAGGTCCCAAAAATATCATCTAGATATAGGTTTTTGTATTGTACTGTACTGTTCCCTTATAAACAAATCTCAATATAATGAAAGAAAACTGCTGGTCCCGAGGACTTTGTTATAATGGGAGCTCACTGTAACAAATGTAAAATCAAAGCTTTGGTTAATTTGGAACTCTTGTCTTCATATGTCTTCATAACAAAGCATGATTTTCATAATGTAGACCCAGCACATCTTGAACTTTACAACTTTAACTTTTGAACTTACAGGATTTGTGGGATAGACCGTTGATAAATGCTTCTTCAACTTCCTGACTGTCCAATCAAGGAAGCATTCCACTGTTTGGTCACCTATCTCCTGGTTTGGTGCTTTCACAACAAGAGTGAATGGTGAGCCAGCAAGAGCCTCCATGTTTTGCAATGTTTGCATTCAGATCTATGACTAGATGTAATTAGGTCTCATTCCACTTGAAGACAGAAGTTCACGCAATGATGGCATTCAAAGTTATCAACAGCATGTAAACAGGATATATCTAGACCTTCCTCCTCTTTGGCTTTTTGCTGGTGATGGCACAGTGTAGCTTTGCCAAGTGGGCTCTAGATGGTCACACTAAGTTCTTTCACCATTCATACACTTGTATAACCGAACTTGTCGACTGCAGTTGCACTTTTACTTGACACTTGATTCTTGCACCAGTACTTCAGAAGCCTGGATTCCAGAGTGATAGATTCGGTGATCCGCTCATTCCTGATATAGATGGTGAGTGGCCTGGAACATAACTATACAGACTCCAGGAGAAGGTAACAGTTTTAAAAATATTCTATCCCGACAGCTGGTACGTTTTGTCAGTCCTGATCCTGCAGTTTGAAAGAGAAGAAAAGCGCAAACAGACAGTAGTGTCTAGAAGTCTTCAAAGTTCAAATATCTGTGGTGCTATATAGAGACAAACCCGTGTTGAGTCTTGAAGGAATACTGAAAAGATGTCTAGACTATTTCTGTAATGTATGAGAAGACCCTCAATCAAAATTTCCTTTTCCCACAGCCTAGTAGTAGTATTACTAGTAAAGAAGTATTTCATTCACCTGCTCTCTTCCTTTAAAGCCACTGTAATGAGAGATTAAAGGAAAATCATATGAAAAAGGTGTCAGAGCAGAGGAAAATGTCTCCTGAAACAGATTATCAATAAGACTTATTACAAGAAATTTGAGCCGAGAAATCGCGAGTTAAAACTGATTAATTCTTTTCACGAATTTTTGCCCTAGTATAGCTGTCTTTTGTGAGCCCTAAATCACGATGTCACAGACTAAACCAAACCCTTTACGAGTGCAGCAGTACAATCATTCAAAAAGCACATATTTCGTGGAGATTACTAGACAGAACAAGGAAAAGTAGAAATTACGTGGTGCGTAATATATGTCCCCGCCGAAAGTAGGTCAAAGGTCAAAGAAGTCAAAGGTCAAAATTCTGCAGCTCGTAGTATACTGAGGCCAGAGGGATTTTTTTTTTCAGAAACATATTTTTTTTTTCAAAAACATATTTTTCATATTTGTTTCTAACTCAAGCTTGTAAGTTCTTAATGTGTGCAGATACCCTTGCATCCACATAGTTTGCACAAGTTTATAATCAGTTTAATGTAAAAAGCCTCTTATTCGCTTGGTTGTCTACAAAATACTATTAAAATCAGAATTCACACTTTCATTATGGTAGGGTTTTTTCGTTATCATGACAATGACCTCAGTTGTGTACTGTTTGAAGGAAAAAAAAAAGTTCCTTTTGTAAGCAATATAGTTCCGATTTTCATGATATCAGTGCTATTCCTATGTAGGACCTACTTTTACATTTATAGTTATAATCATATCTAAAGAGTGTCACTATCGAGCGCTAGTTTTCCCAACCTGCAAAGTATTTATGCAATGAGGGAATATTGATAGAAAAATCATTTTAAAGATCAATATGTTTCAAAATTTTACGTCTTGTATACTTATTTACATAATTTATGTATAAAATGTCTGGGTTAATTGAATAATATGGAAACAATTCAAGCAACAGAAGAGTGTTGTTGAGAGAATATTGTCTTATTCTATTAGCTTTGGGGATATTAAGTTCAACCGATTTAAGACATTGTCACATGATTGCTTTTTGTTTGTTCTGATTATCTATGTATAGGTATCAATATGCATATTTTTCAAATAACAGATTGTTTGCATAGAGACCGTTTGTCTCTTTAGATGAATCATTTGCTTTTGACCCAAGGAACATCCATCGCGGGTTCAAACTCTGTACTACGAGATCCAGTGCTTAATAGATTAGAAATTCTTTCAAAAATGCAGATTTTTGCACAATAACTTGCATGATTATGCAAATTTTATGTTAATTTACATAGGAATAAAATAAATTTTTGCAGGAATGTTTCCACATACTCTATAGAATACTTCTACCAAATTAGGTATTTCTGCTGAATGCATATATATTTTAAAATAATTTTTATATGTATTTTTGCATAAATTATGCAAATTAAGGCTTATTTGCATAGATACAGATTGTCTCTTTAGCTGAAAATTTTTCATTTGCCCTAGGGAACATCTGTGCGAAGTAGGACATTTGTACTAAAAAATGCAGCGTTTACCCCCTTAGCAAGTCTACTAGGGTCACTGCACATCAGTTGATTAAAACTCAATTTTTGTCAAAACAAATAAAATTATTTCTTCTTCTCATCATGGAGAGTGGACATGTGTGTGTAAGAACACAAGGAAAAGTAGAAATTACGCGGTGCGTAATATATGTCCCCGCCGGAAGTAGCATTTAGTAGCAAAATGTACAATATAGGTAAAAAGATGAAGGTCAAAGGTCAAAGAAGTCAAAGGTTAAAATTCTATGTAGAAGTTTTGAAGCCCTCACCTAGTGCCATCACATGAAGCTAACGGAATCGAAATCGGGTTAGAAATGGCGAAGGAGTAGCATTTTGTAGCCAATGTACAATATAGGTAAAAAAATCAAGGTCAAAGGTCAAAGAAGTCAAAGGTCAAAATTCTGTGTAAAAGTTTTGAAGCCCTCACCTAGTGCCATCACATAAAGCAAACGGAATCGAAATCGGGTTAGAAATGGCGAAGGAGTAGCATTTGGTAGCAAAATGTACAATACAGGTCAAAAATCAAGGTCAAAGGTCAAAGAAGTCAAAGGTCAAAATTCTGTGTAGAAGTTTTGAAGCCCTCACCTAGTGCCATCACTTAAAGCAAACGGAATTGTAATCGGGTTACAAATGGCGAAGGAGTAGCATTTTGTAGGCAATGTACAATATAGGTCAAAAATCAAGGTCAAAGGTCAAAGAAGTCAAAGGTCAAAATTCTGTGTAGAAGTTTTGAAGCCCTCACCTAGTGCCATCATATAAAGCAAACGGAATCAAAATCGGGTTAGAAATGGCGAAGGAGTAGCATTTTGAAGCAAAATGTACAATATAGGTCAAAGGTCAAGGTCAAAGGTCACAACTGAAATTCTGTATAGAAGTTTCAAAGCTCCCATGTAGTGCTATCATATAAAGCAAACAGAATCAAAATCGGGTTAGAAATGGCGAAGGAGTAGCATTTTGAACATTTTGATCACACACGGACGCACACACGGACACACGGACGGACGGACACACACACGTACGGAGCCCGTTTCATAGTCCCCTGCTCGAACTCGTTCGGCGGGGACAAAAAAAATCAAAGTGCGAATTTGCGACCATATAGACATATCAATTGTGAGATAGATGAGAAGTGAAGAGAAGTGAATAGGTGAGCAAAGGCATGCAATATCGCGATCCCACAGTGTTCGATGTGTCAGCTACGCAGCTAGAAGTGCAGTGAGTGAGGCGGGCTTTTAGTGACCTTATCACTTGTCAAACGGCATTCCATAGAGCAAGAGAAGCTCGCCAACTGCTCAGTGCGTGGTGGTTCATGGGATATCACCTTGGCGAACGGGGAATGAGGTACCAATTATATAGGGCCGTTAAGCACAAAATTGCCCTCTTTTCAACAGAACCAGACAGGTTTCTTTTGGCATACCATATGGATAGCAAAAACCCAGCCCGTTGCCTGTACCTAACCCCAGGGTGCTCTTCACACAGTTATACTGTGGGAACGCTTTGCGTTTGGGCTGGTCGCATAAGTTAATTCGTACCGTGCTCAGTGTAAACACACCGTATAACTGTGTGAAGGAGTGCCCCGGGGTTAGAATAATTGTAACGTCAGAACTACAACTAAGTTTGAAAGTTAGGGCATTATGGTGAAAAATTACCCCATGGGTAATATTCCACCTGACGGACTCAAGTAACTCACAGTATAGTTTCTGTCAGATCAATCTCTGAGAATAAAGGATTCCTCTGCAACCGCATCACCAAAATATCAATACCCGCTGAGCGAGAAAAGTTATGGGGCGATTTTTTAACGAGTATAGTATAAAATGTTGAACCTAATATCATGGTCGATAACACGTACCAATATCAACGAACTGAGTATCGTATTGAATTGGAAAAGGGAACATTTCGAAGAAGGCTTGCGCGGCTGATTGAAAAATAAAAGAGGGGAAAACAGGTTAGTGGAATACACAAACTGAATAAAGCACAGTTTCACTGAATAAAAGTTGGGGTAATTTTTCACGAGTATATAATAAGCCAGTTAAAACATGACAAACATTTTGTAGTCTTCGCTAGCGAAACACCCACATCCTTATAGTTTGGTTCAGAAGATATTCTTGCGCAAGCCGTTTCACATATAACCTGTATGGGTATCTTCGTGCATGCGAAATGACCGACGCAATTTTAAACTAGAATCGCTATGGCAACTGGTATGCCTCCACCATAATGCATGATTCTCCGAATACCGGTACGTCTATAGCACAATGTCTTGACAATGTGTGGTGACAGTTTCACGTAACTGGCAAAATATTACAATGACAGGTTTGTCACAAATGCATTGAGTGTTCACTTCCCTTGAACTAAGTTTATTTGGATGAATGGCTACACTGTCTAAAAGTGCAAGTATTTGGGGATTTGAGGATTTGTACCCAACTTTTGACCCTTTTATAAGTTTAAAGAAGAAGTAAAATTTAGCACTTTCACTTGACCTTTTGACCTTTGGGCAAGAAACTTCCAAGAGAATCTGTATTGAGTAATACATGGAAACACTAAGAAATCCTGCAGGCATTGCATAGATAAGAGAGAAATAATGACATTTTGATGAGTAGACCTTGACCTTTAACCCATGAACTTTGACCCATGACCCCTAAATTCCCTACATGATCACTGCCAGTCAATACATGCATATGATACTAAGTTCCATGAAGATACCTTGAAATATTTGAGATATGGAGAAAAAAATAAAATTTTAACATTTTCACTTGACCTTCGACCCTTGACCTTATGACCCAAAGCTCTCTCTGGAGAATCTTTATTTGGTGGTTCATGTATAAACCAAGTTTCAAGAAAATACCTCCAGGCATTGCAGAGAGGGGAAATAGTGAAATTTTGAGCATTTGACCTTGACCTTTTGACCTTTGACCTTGAGCATGTGGGCCCAAAAGTTGACAAGCACCACTCATAAGGGCTTTTTACACTTGTGTTTCTTAACCCCGGACTTTCTCTGACCCAGGACTATCGTTAGTCCCGTACCAATTTTTCAGCTTTTTACACTCGCCAATTAGTCCCGTACTATCTCCTGTCCGGGGCTGAGGAAAAAACTGACCTTTTTACACTCGTATTTCTTAGCCCCGGACTTTCCAAACCACATGAATATTCATAATTACGCTGTGTACTGTACACGTACATGCACGCACCGGCAGCACTTGATTACCTCGTTTCTGATTGGTCAGTGAGGGTCGGACTTCGTCTCCGTCGCTTAGCCCAGGATTATTTTTTCGTTCTGTTTACACTTACTTGCTTGGCACCGCAATTGCGGTGCTAACCCCTGCTATTTTGCAGGGCCAGATAGTACCGTACTATCGGTGGGGCTAGCCCACTTTGGCAAAAACGAGTGTAAACAGAAAGTGGGCTAAGGATAGTCCCGTACCAACGGTGGGGCTAAGGCCCCCCCCCCCCTTAGCCCCACCGTTGGTCTGGGGCTAAGCAAAAATTTACAAGTGTAAAAAGCCCTATACATATGCATGATTAGTTTCATTAAGATACCTCTAACAGTTTTTTAGATATGCTGTCCACAAAATTGATTACGGACGGCGACACTTCGTGGCAGAGGCATAAAAAAAAGTTATGAGGTACTAGTAATTTTTCACGAGTATATAGAGCGTTGAACCTAACAGATCATAGAGAATATTAGAGATCTAAGTATCGTTTTGTATTGGAAAATGGAACATTTTGAAAAAAGCTTGCGCAGCTGATTAAAAAAAAAAAGAGGGGAAAATGGGGTTTATAGTGGAATACATAAACTGAATAAACATAGTTTTACTGAATAAAACGTGAGTTGGGGTAATTTTTCACAATTATAATAGAACGTTGAACATATCATCTAACAGATATATATCAGCGATTTGAGTATCGTTTTGTATTGGAAAAGGAAACAATTTGAAGAAGGCTTGCACGGCTGATTGAAAAAGAGTGGAAATCTGGGTTAGTGGAATACACAAACTGAATAAGCCATAGTTTTACTGAGTAAAAGATGGGGTAATTTTTGACGAGTATATAGAGCGTGAAACCTGTCATATAACAGACAAATATCAGCGTTCACAGTATCGTTTTGTATTGGAAAAGGAAAAATTATGAAGGCGGCTTGTGTGGGTGATTGAAAAAAAGAGAAAAATGCTGGGGTTAGTGGAATACACAGACTAAAGCATATATATGTTTACTATATAAATGTGAATTTTTCACAAGTATAGAGATGGAACTAAGAATATTAAGATTCTCAATATCGTTCTGTTAGAAAAAGGAAAATTTTGAAGAATTGTTGTATCAAAATATAATTGTGAAAAATGACCCCAACATTTATTCAGTAAATGTATACTTTATTCAGTTTGTGTATTTCACTAACCCCGTTTTCCCTCCTTATTTTCAGCCGCGTAAGCCTTGGACTTCAAAATGTTCCTTTTTCTAACAAAACGATATTAAGATTCGTGTTTTCATGATACTGTGTCAACTCTATAAATCATATACTCGTGAAAAATGATTCCAACATTTTTTCAGTAAATGTACACTTAAATAAGTTTTGTATGTATTCTTTAAACTGTTTCTAATATTAAAATTCGTGATACTACTACAGTATTCCTAGCTTCAACTCTCTAGACCTCGGTCTATACATTCGTGAAAAATGATCTAACATTTATTCAGTAAATGTATGTTTTATTCAGTTTGTGTATTTCACTAACCCCGTTTTCCCTTCTTTTTTCAGTCAGCCGTGCAAGCCTTCTTCAAAGTGTTCTCTTTTCTAACAAACAATATTAGATTCATGATACTATTCCTAGTTTCAACTCCCTATATACTCGTGAAAAACGACCCCAACCAACAATACTGATGCAGTATCGATATCACTAGGCCTGAACTACTTCCAATAACTACTTCCAATAAGAAACATTGTCTGTTACTGTGTATTCAAGTCTGTCAGGCGGAATAAGACCCATGGGGTAATTTTTCACGATAATGCCACAGTTAGAACCTAGAAACCAACATGGTTGATCACAGCACAGTGGCTCGTGTTGTTCTTAATATTTGTTATGTGCTTGTCTATGTACGGCTGTAAATATCTGTAGATAAACTGTACAGTAACAAGCCCGTGATTGGTACAATGCCATGACTGGTACAGCCTAGTATTCTTTGGCACACTGAAGCTAAATAATAATTCATAGCCTTGTATTATATACAGTATATCATGTTTGAAAGATGCACCCCGTTACCTCTTAAAATTCACAGTAAACATGACAGTATCAAGACCAGTAAAGCTTCACAAAAATGTTTGTAATCTTCGTGACCTCTTGCCAAACTAGTTTTCAAGCTGGAAATTAGCAGGCGAGTTAAGACACAGTCCTCATTTTGGACCGGTATTTACCAGTTGTTGCTCACTGAATGGTGAATAGTCATATTTTGTGCAAGTGAAGTTGGTTGTAATGTTCAGTAAACAGCAGCCATATCACAAATGACTAGTGAGCGACACTTGCGTCGCGACACTTGTGCAAAGCGACAGGGCTGTGTATAGTAAATGTCAGCCTTGCCTCCAGACAGCGCTGTGCCATGATTGGTACAGCTACATGATTGTTTAATATTACTATAACGTTGACACGGGCAAATAAATGAAGTTGTATTATGTACTTGTCAATGTAATGACTCACCCCACTACCCCAGGACATGGGTGCGTCATTTCCTGGTTTGGTTAGTCAAAAAAGTGACCCTGGTGTGCGTCATTTTACCAGGTTTGTCCATAAAATTTTTGACTGAGGGGTGCGTCAAAATCCCATCACTGCCTGCCGCATGCCATTTTCTGCTCGCGGGAATGCCATGGCGTACCTGCAGTATTAGCAGGTAAGTCGAGTGTGGTGCATAACTCGCTATGAGCAGCGTGCTCCACGGGTACGTAGAACACAGTAGACTCTACGTAATTCAGATAGAAATGAAAAACACGTCCCTAACGCGCAGCCAAGAGTACAGTATTTTTAACACCAACTTTACCAAGACAAGAGACCCGCGGGTCTAGTGCTCACCTGAGTATCGCAAGTTCACCTTTCACACAGTCACTAATCTAAATTATTCACAGCTCTACTAAAATTTGACCAGGCATTCTCAAGTAGAGGATGAAAATGTACAATAAAGGCCCAAATTTTTTAAGATTCCTTAATTTGGGGGGATGGGGCCCCCTGGGGCCCTCTGGGTGGGGCATGGTGTCCATTTTGATAAATTGAGATCCTGACCCCCTAGGGATGCTACCTGACAAGTTTGACAAAAATCCATCACGAGGTTTTCAGGAAGAAGATGAAAATGTACAATTCAGGCCCCCATCAGGCCCCCATTGAAACTACAGTCATCAATGTACTAACTCATAGTATTATCACTTCTGGTTCTAGAGAAGAAGATTTTTACAGATTCCTTAATTTTGGGGGGTTTGGGCCCCCTGGGGGCCCCCTGGGTGGGGCATGGTGCCCATTTTAATAAATTGAGCTCCTAACCCCCTAGGGATGCTACCTGCCAAGTTTGATGAAAATCGGTTCTTGGGATTTTCAAGAAGAAGATGAAAATGTAAAAAGTTTACGCACGACAGACGCCGGACGAAGGGCGATCGCAATAGCTCACTAAGCCTTTGGCTCAGGTGAGCTAAAAAAAAGAAAAATCCCTCTATGGCAAGGTGCCGGACTTGAGGAAGGGGGAGGGGGTAGGTAAGGAAGAGACTACCGTATTCAACGAAAGAAACAGCGCTTACTGGCGCATTCTCAGAAGTCATAAACAGTCTGGGGCCTGGGGGGTGAACTGGGAAAGAATGTTCGCTCAAGTCGTAGACCCAGCCAGATTATGATTCTTTATTTCTTTTATTTATCTGGCCTCAATTAAGGCTATCTTTTTTTTCATTTCTTATCAGAATTATCTGTACTAACCAATAAAGAAATAAGTAAACTATAACTTATTTTCCTGTTTTAAATACTTCTCGATTCTGAATTGTCCGCCCATTGCTCAATTGAAGAGAGAAAAAAAAAATGTTTACTACTGTTTGTTTCTCTGTAAGTTCGGTATTCTGAAGGTTCGTTAAGCCAATAAAGAAATAATAAAGTTAATATGAAAATGAATTACCATTCGTTTTAAGATTAACAAAACTTTTTTTTTTTTCAGAATATGAATGCTGCCAATGACATTTTCAGAAGAAAACATCCGCACAGGGATTTTGCTCTTTTCAAATTTGAAATAACAAAATTTTGTAAGAAACTAGAAACTGCGTCTAAAGCTTCTCTTAACATCTACGCAGATGCGTTATTGTTGAAAAGTCTTGCTTTTTTTTTATTTCGTACGCAAAATTAAAAATCAAACGCAACTCTGAAAATCAAATACAATTGCAAGTCCATCATATCACACGGAATGCTGAAAAGACTTGCGTTTGATAATCATATGAAACTAGAAAATTTTAGGGAACTTTTTTTAAAAACTCAATTGCGTTTAAACGCGATTCTAAAAATCAAATGCAAGTCCATCAAATCACACGCAACGCTGTGTTCAAACACAAGAGGGCAGTTCCGTAAAGTCGGACGTACATTTCTGACACTTTGAAGGCCTGGATTTTTATTGCCAATGGGGGCATATCTGTTTTTAAGTGTGCAAGATGTGTAAAGGTGCTAGTACTATAAACCCACTTATTATTATAGTGGCACCTCGTTTCATTAAGGAGTAATGTGCCAAAAATACCATGGTGTCGGACGTACGCGCACGAATTGACTTTTTCAACCTCGAAGATTCATGGTCAAAACTCTGTGATGTGTGAGGGCTTATAGTAGAACTGATACCAGTTTTGGTTGAATGAAGGATTGAGCTTTATAACACATACCAGCATTATGTCTAAATCTGTTCTGAAAGTTGTGTAAATCATCAAAGTTTGTCGGTGTCGGACGTACATTTTACGGCGTCGAACGTACCTGAAATTTTCAGACGGTACGTCCGACACCAATCTGGCACTCTGTATTTTCTAAAGTACAAAGAATATTTGAGTAATGATTCATATTTCAGACACATGAGATAATATTCTATGCAGACATATATGTTTAACATTCACAGGAATTTATTATTTATTAATTTCAACCAGTGCACAAAATTGAGAAAATCAGAAGTGTACGTCCAACACCAAAATGTAATTGTCTATTTTGTGGAAAAATTGATCAAATTTTCCTTTTATCCAAAGCATTTTAACACATAATCAGTTGAATACATTCAAAAGCAATGATGAACTCTTCTATTTGTTAATTCTTTACTTCTTTTTTCAAATGCACATTGATCTAAATACCCCCAAAAAAGTTTTAAAAATCCACAATTTCAAAAATTTACCAGTATTATCAATGAGTAACTATGATCAAAACATCATGGAACAAGAGAATCAGTGGAATATGACATCAAACTAACTGCAAAATCTATATCAAATAAAAATTAGAGCACAGCATTCAAAATAAAGCTTCTGACCATTTATGTTTAAAATGCCCAAATACAAAAATAGCAGTAAAAAGTTATTTGGGATCAATGTCACTGAATGTACATCACACAATGTACATTATGTAGTATACATACTGTATAGAACATGCAAAGACCTCTAAAGCTAAACTCCATGTACAGACAAATTCTACTTATCCAGGCTTCAGAAAATTATTTCAATTTATTCTGAACTCTACAAATGTGAATTCAAGAAGTTGCTGGAAAACATAATGTAAGTATACCATTCAATGTAATAGAGATACTGCACGATAAATGTGATGTTGGCATTTTATAGTTCGAAATTACTGTTTAGCCTATCTAAAGGAGAGATTAACAAACACTTCCTTTATAATAGTCCAACGAATGATAAAACTCAGTTTAGAGCAGTATTTGAATTTGCAACCAGATCACTGAAATGTGTACACAGATATATTGTACATACATGTAAGATTTCAATCTCCATATTTGTTCAAAATTAAGATACTGTGAGTTAGTAAATGTGAAAGAATTTCCAGAATATGCAATTATTACATGTACATTATACCTACTTGAGAGGTTACATGTGGTCTAAACAAACTATTACAGTGTATGACGAATTATAAGAACAAGGCCGAGTATATAGGCCTAATGCAAATTATGTCAATCTTTATTGACAAATATTTGTAACATTGCGCACATGCTCTTCATTTACACCAATCGTGAAGAAAAAGATATTGATATGATAATTAATTAGTGCATCATGTCCTTTTCTTTCCTGACCAATAACATTTATGCATAATATTATACAATTTAATAATCAATAGGCCAAATTTTAATAGCGGATAGTTACAAAATATAACCTGTATTAACCTACATATCAGTCTGTGTTTCAAGGGCACCAGTATTCAGCACTACCAAAGGACCAGTTCACCTTCTCTACAGTCATGTGAATTGAGAGAATGCAGCAATATTGATACAATACATATCAGTGAAAGTTTGATGAAAATCAGAAAATCCATTCAAAAGTTATGAAGGTTTGAAGTGCCAGTGCCGCCATCACTGGATGAGAAGACTACTACAACTTGTGATGTGTAACGAGTTAATAAAAGAGAAAATTAATCTATTTTCACCTTTCTCTCATAATAAAAAAGAGCATTTGACTTGCCTTTTTCAGAAGTCAGGGGGAATAATGTTACCCTTAAAGGGATGGTATAGTTTTGGTTGAGATAGGGTTTCCGTTTCCATTTGTGTGTGTGTGTGTGTGTGTGTGTGTGAGAGAGAGATAATGAGAAACCCCTTGAAATATTAAAGAGCAGACAAGTCTATGAAAAAACTTTATCTGATGAATATCGGTTTTGAAATAAAAGGTGGGACTCACCTTTTAGTAGGACCACTTTATTTTATTTTTTTTGTATAAAATCTCCACCATTCAAAAACCAATTTTCATCAAATAAAATTTCTCTCAGATTTGTATGCTCTTTAATATTTCATAAGTGGTTTCTAATTACCCATCTCCCAAAAAGTTAAAATCTTACTCTACCCTCTCAACCAAAACTATCATCCCTTTGATATGTGATCAGTGACAAGTCATGGGAATGTGTACTGTTCAAACAAAAGAGAGAGATTTTGTGACATTCTCTTTATATTTTCCTTGTTCTAGGCATGTGACATCATAACCTGAAGTAGTCTTCTCATCCAGCTGTGACTGTGTAGAAACTTTAAAAAAAATCCATAACTTTTGAATGGATTGTCTGATTTTCCTCAAAGTTTTACTGATGTGTTCAACTAATATTGCTGCTTTCACTCAATCTACATGTAAATGAAGATGAACTTGTCTTTTACAGAATAGAGCACAGTAATGAATCATTTTTAAATCTCCATCAAACTTAGAAAAAAAAATGAGCTGGATTTAAGGGGCCAGCTGGCAGTAACAATATTTCTGTATCATTATCCAAAAATAATTTGCTTCAACAATTCAAGCTTCTCTGCAAATAAGATGCTGTATTCTGCTTCTTGTTGAATACTGTGTTCTTAATTAGGGTACTACAGTTTAAAAAAATAAAGTAACCTAGTTCAGCTTAATCTATTTTTAGCAGCACAGACCCTTGTTGACAGGCATGCGGTAACTGTATAGAACATTTGCTTTGATTTTATGATGAATTTATCAGTAGAATATCCCATAGTAAAGAAAAGTTAAAACTTATAGCTGTGCCATGTCTGATTAAATGAAATTGTTGGAGTTACGGGAGAGACAATATGGTGTCGGACGTACACTGTGTCGGACGTACATTCAAAGTGTACGTCCAACACCACAATATCTCAGTTTTTACAAACCATACAAGTGACCTTTGATGATGGTTACATTGCCTATGACAAATGTGCTTTGCATCCTAAGTGATATGATTTATCTCGCTTCAGATTAATGTGAATATTAAAAAATGTATGTTTACGGTGTCGGACGTACATCACCAAAGTGGTCGAACCGGGGAAAACTGTCATTAAAAAATGAAAAGCCTTGGAGTTTTCTTGGATTAATAAATGAAAAGTAAACCTGTTAACCTTCTTGGCAAGATATAAATGTTGTGTAGGTTTGAAATTTTTAGGAGATAAATCAAAAGTATATTTTGGCAAATTTTTAACTCAAAATGAGAGGAAAATTAGCCTCTTACTTCAATACCCATAATTCTTACAATACGCATAACAAATTGAAATCAACAAAATTCCCTGAAAATATAATCTCTGACGATTGATATGGTATGTTACTTGCAGTGATTTGACGATTTTGAAATTTTGACTTTGAGGTTTACTATTTTACGGCATTGCCCAAGAGCGTTGCAGGGAAGACTTGCAGTTTTAGTACGAAACTATAAGAAACTGTGTTTAAACGCATCTCTAAACATCTACGGAAGTGCGTTATTGTTGAAAAGACTTGCATCATTTTTTATTTCGTACGCAAAATTAAAAATTAAACGCAAGCCCGGAAATCAAATGCAAGTCCATCAAATCACATGGAACGCTGAAAAGACTTGCGTTTGATGATTATCCGAAACTAAACTTAAACTCAATTGCGTTTCAACGCAATTCTAAAAATCAAATGCAAGTCCACCAAATCATAAGCAACGTTGTATTTAAAACGCAAGAGCGTTGCAGAAAAGACTTGCGGTTTTTGTACGAAACTAGAAACTGCGTTTAAACGCATAAAAATCTATAAGGAAGTGCGTTATTGTTGAAAAGACTTGCATTATTTTTTATTTCGTAACGGAACTTTTGCCATGACTGAACTTAGTCTGCTCTAGCAGGGGAAAGACATCGCAACATTTACACGTTTCAAACTACCGAAATGCATGCTGCTTCACAAAATGTCAATGAAAATATAGTAGCAATGTTACAGTTCGCTATGCCGAAGGTTTAAATCTCAGACCAAAGTTAAATTAGTCCGACGTTGGGAAAAGATTTGTTTTTACGAAGGTTAGTAATCCGAAAGATGTCGTTATCTGATTAACAAACTTTTTCTTCTTCTTTTTATTTCAGACTGGCCTGCGCCGTACAGAGCGGTAATGTTGCGAATCGGATCGCAAGAACAATTCATTTTCAGAGTATGGCAATAGAAATGTAAGCAAAACAAATATGGCGATTTAGGGAAGGAAAATCACACATTATATTTCAACTCAGTCGGCACTGAAAAGTAATCTCGACAGAATCATATGAATTCACACGCATATCTTCGCAGCAACGCATTTGAATTTAAATCGCAAAGTTGCATGCAATTTGGGGAATATGCGGTTGATTTTTCAAATCAAATTTAAAACGTACAGTGTCTAGAAATGGGCCCAGGTTTCCGATCCCGCTCTCTCAAAATCTCTCTAGAGATTTGGGAATTGTGCGTTATATTTGTCGTTACTAATCCGCCCGAGATTTATGCATGAACTAAAACATAATTGTTGTTAATGTCAGTAGGTATGTTTTAGCGGCAAAAGGAGTAAGATTTGGGTAGCGATCCGCATCGTGATCTCACTCTGTATAGGGGAAATTAGTTTTCATTTATAAGTCGACAAAATGCCGACTTACGTGTACGTCGACTTTCGCGTAAGTCGACGTGTTTTCTCAGTCCCGATTATGTTTACTTACGTGAGGTTGACTGTAGTAGCCATAGGGAAACTTGACACCCACGAGACAGAAAAAACCACAGGGCAAAGGAATTTGCGCGCGCATGTAAATTGGGGCCTGGGTACAGGTGGGAACAGGCGGTTAGAGTAATCGAACCAAACCCCTTTGAATGAATGCAAACATTATTGGTACTATCTTTTTTTAGTCTTTATTTTGGTAAGAAAGATGTTTTTCTTTCGTGCCAAAATAAAGACTAAAAAAAAAAAAAAAGTACCAAAACATCAAACAGACTACAGCTGTAAGTGTGCACCACAAATGTTCACTTAGACCCCGTTTACAGTGCGGGGCTGGGCTGAGCTGCGGCTGAGCCCAGCCTCATGTGGGGCCGAGACCTGCAATTTTGTGCATTTACACTGCCGGGCTCGGCCGCGCTTTTAATTCAAACCTTTCAATATTTTGTCGCAGTGGCGCTCTGCTTGTAAACAAACGCAATTTGGTATAGTCTGGTTTTCAGACCCTTTGCCAGCAGGATTCCGTGGCGACGTAGTCGCCGTTCAGGAAAAGGCCTTTGCCGAAGGAAAAATCCTTTGCAGGACAAATCCACCTTAAAGTATACTAGTTTTTGATGTTGAGGGGGTTAATATCCTGAATAGCGAAATAGTACAGGCAGAGGGTCTGGAAGCCAGACTAAAATTGGCCACCTATTTGGCCCAGTTTGCGTTTACAGTGAGAAAATGCCGGGCTCGGCCGCGTCGAGACCACCTCCAGAGCGTGGCCAAATGCGTGGCCAATTTTGGCCCCGCATTTGGCCTTTTGCGCATTTACACTGAAATGAAGGTGGGCTCGGCCTCGGCTAAGCCGCGGCCCAGCCCCGCACTGTAAACAGGGTCCTAGCTATGGAAGTGATTACTACATCCCTTCTATCATGATAAACAAGAGACCCGTGGGTCTAGCGCTCACCTGAGTATCGCAAGTTCACCTTTCACACAGTCACTAATCTAAATTATTCACAGCTCTACTAAAATTTGACCAGGCATTCTCAAGTAGAAGATGAAAATGTACAATAAGGGCCCAAATTTTTTAAGATATCTTAATTTGGGGGGATTGGGGCCCCCTGGGGCCCTCTGGGTGGGGCATGATGCCCATTTTGATAAATTGAGATCCTGACCCCCTAGGGATGCTACAAACAATTGTACCTGCCAAGTTTGACGAAAATCCATCATGAGGTTTTCAGGAAGAAGATGAAAATGTACAATTCAGGCCCCCATTTGGACCTTCCCAACCCCCAACCCCCCCCCCCCCCCCCCGGCCCCAAGTGGGGCACCCCTGCATCTGCTATGAACAAACTACAATCATTAATGTACTCACTCATAGTATTATCTTAGCTCTATAACTTATGATTCTAGAGAAGATTTTTAAAGATTCCTTCATTTTGGGGGGTTTGGGCCCCCCTTGGACCCCTGGGTGGGGCATGGTGCCCATTTTAACAAATTGAGATCCTAACCCCCTAGAGATGCTACCTGCCAAGTTTGGTGAAAATTGGTTATGGGGTTCTCAAGAAGAAGATGAAAATGTACAATTTAGGCCCCATTAGGACCCCTCCCCACCCCCCCTCCCCTGGGTCCCAAGGGGGGCACCCCTGATTCTGCCATGAACAAACTTGAAACTACAGTCATCAATGTACTAACTCATAGTATTAACTTAGCTCTATCACTTCTGGTTCTAGAGAAGAAGATTTTTACAGATTCCTTAGTTTTGGGGGGTTTGGGCCCCCCTGGGTGGGGCATGGTGCCCATTTTAACAAATTGAATTCCTAACCCCTAGGGATGCTACCTGCCAAGTTTGATGAAAATCAGTCTTGGGGTTTTCAAGAAGAAGATGAAAATGTAAAAAGTTTACGCACGACGGACGACGCACCACGGACGCCGGACGAAGGGCGATTGCAATTAGTCGAAGGGCGATTGCATTTATTAGTCCAAGAGCATTAGTTTTAACCTGGACATTTTTGGCAACAAGCTGATTTTTTTCAGGATAGGTCCAGAAAAATGTCTAGAATAACATACTAAAAGTCCTCATAAATCCTCTTTGAGCGTTTTCCGCAATACAAGATGGCGTTCAAAATGGCCGCCATTTCAAGAAATTCTTGTTACTTTTCAACCAGAGAACCCAAATACACATTTTAAATGTCGAAATATATGTTTTAAAGCATGACGAACTCAATGAAACACTTATCAAGAGATGTTGATGCACGCAAGTACCGAAATCCAAGATGGCGTCCAAAATGGCCGCCATTTTCTGAAATTCTTATAACTTTTCAGCCTGGTAACCTAAATACAAAATTTGAATGTCTAAATAAATGTTTTGAAGAATGAAGAACTCAATAAAATACATATTAAGAGATTTTGAAGCACGCAAGTACCGTAATCCAAGATGGCGTCCAAAATGGCCGCCATTTCCTGATTATTTTTCTCATAATTTTGCAAGTAGATTTTAACTGCACACACTTGGAATGTCGAAATATACGTTTTGACTCACAAGGAACCAAATACATAATACTTATTCAGAGATTTTGAAACACAAATAAGGCACTTAACCGCTTTCAGAAATCCAAAATGGTGTCCAAAAAGGCTGCCATTTCTTGTTTTGTTTTTCTCATAACCCTAAAACTAGGTAACCGTGATACGCACTTAAATGTATAAATACATATTTTGAGACATAAGGAACTCAACGAAATACTTATTCAGAGATCATGAAGCACGTAAGTACAAATAAAACTTCATGAGTTCTTCGCGAAAACCAAATGTTGCCCAAAATGGCCGCCGTTTGTTTATCAAAAATTGCTGTTTTTAGCTTGTTTCAACAGACAAAGAAATTCAACATAATGTTCGAGATTCAACAACTCAGAAGGTCCAGTGGAATCTTTCCCTCAAGTGTGCACAACACGGGTATAGGTTGGGTTGAATGCATCCCCCCCCCCCCCCCCCATTGGGAAGGGGGTGGCCTGTACAATTAATCATTATTTTTCAAATATTCAACCTGAAGTATTTGCACTTTGTCATTGAATTGCAATCATAAAAATGCTATACGTCCCTCGCTCGGTCCCTTTCCATAGACTTTGTACACTTTTGAGATTAACAAAGTTCCGAATATGTCATCAAAAAGAGTGCACTAGATCTTTCACTTGCAAAATGCAAAAGTTAGTTTCCTCATATTGGAGGGTAATTAGCCCTTCCTAACTCTTCCACCGCTCACTTCCCCCAATATAAATTAAACACTCCTTTGATTAACAATTCCAAAATATTCCATCAAATGTGTGTAAAAGATATTACTATTTCCATTTCAATTCATGTGTAAAAGCTCCCTCGTGTTGGAGGGGATAGGGATATCGAGACTGTGAATTATCTACTCTTTGAGAATGGACAATCAATATTACACCAAGGGTGCACCACTAGGCCGATTAGTGACGACCATAGAAATTCAAAACGCCCTCCAGTCCAAAGTGATCCCCCCCCCCCACATCCTCTACTAGCTCATTGCCTTGAATATACTAGTCTGTTTTTCGACTTACACTTTTTAATAGAAACAAAAATCTAGTATTTCATCAACAGTGCGCACCGTAAAACCCGTAACCTGGAAAAAAAAATCACCATTTCGTGGGAGGGTGCATCACCTCATACACCTCCTCCCGCATATTTCCATAAATATATATTTTCTTACTTTTAGGACAAAAGCAAATCTCAAATATTTCATCCAAAGAGTGCGCTAAATCTCTGAATTTCAAATTGGAAACTGCCAAAATCTCCATGGTATGGGAAGGAGTATTCTCCTCTCACACTTCCCCCTCCCCGACACTTTCCTGAATATATATTTTTCCTAACGTTTTCAAATAGAAAACAAATATCAGATTTTCCACCAAGTGGATGCAACAGATCTATGAATTTCAAGTCTGAAAATACGAACTTTTCCCTCGTTTGGGAGCGGGCAACCCTATATGATCGCGCAATTCCATGATTACATATCTTTTTGTTCCTTTTTTGATGGAAACAAAAATCTAATATTTCACCAATAGGGTGCATCAGATGTCTGGATATCAAGTCTGATATCTCCCTAATGTTGGGGGAGGGGAAGGGGATCCCCTTTCCACACCCTCCAATATATTGCCCATTTCCCTGAATACTAATTTATATATTTCCTACTCTTTGATGGAAATAATTCAATATCTTACCACACGTTTGCACTATATGTTTCACTTTCGAGTAAAAAGAAAAAAGATCCCTTGTGTAGGAGAGGAGTATCCCTCCTCCATGTACCAATTATTATGAGTGTCATTTTCTCTGATTTCTATCTATTATATAATTTTACATAATCTCCATGAAATGAATAAGATAATTTAGACACTATGTTTAGGTGGAGCAATATACTGCGCCGAAGAAATTCACTGTCATGTGATGAATCACACATTATTTTGTAGCACATGTAGATACTAGTTTTGAACATTTATGTAGCACAGATATCAAAGAGAATTGTTTTTACTTCTCTTGGATTTCAGTAGTTGCCTGCATCAACATCTCTTAATGTGTATTTTATTGTGTTCATCATCCTTCAAAACATATATTTAGACATTTACATTTTGTATATGGGTTACCTGGCTGGAAAGCTATAAGAATTTCAGAAAAAGGTGGCCATTTTGGACGCCAACTTGGATTTCGGTACTTAAGGGGGCACTACACCACCAAAATAGTAAATGACAAAAAATCAAATATTTTGCATTTATGTCATGAAGAATTTATCAAAACCCCATAAAACTATATATGAACATGTTGCTAGAGATGTCAGCAATACGATGGTATACATTGTAACATATAATATTATGAATGGTTACCATGGTAACCAGATGCCTACAGGTGATTGGTTACCACAAAAATGCCTACTACTACTGTAAACTTTGGCATTTTTAGTTCATATTTGGTTGATAGATGTAACTAAAAAAAACCACAGATTTTAATTGACTATTTTTGAAAAATGTGTTTTCCCGTTGCCATGGCAACCGGTATTAACAAATCAGAATTCAGCTTTCAAAAACTTAAAAACTAAAGCCCATAATTCCAAGGTGCTCAATTAGATTATTTAGCATGTCCTTCTGCATAAGTGTACCAAATTTGGGAAGAAAACGTTGAAGCATTTTCAAGTTATAGCAAAATTTGTAAACAAAGGTATATAAAAACACATTTTGAGAAAACGGCATTTGAAAGTGGACATGTCATTTTCAAACAATAAAATACATAAAAAAGTTGCATTCGCCATACTTTCAACACAAAATTGACCTCAAAGTGCAGGCAGATGCCATTTCTAGCAGTATATAGACATAAATATCCCTACAAAATATATGTAGAATTCACTTAATGCATTTTTACAAACATATTTTGTCAAAAATAATGATTTTAACTCACAAAAACATGGTATAATGATTGTATTCAGTGTTTATCACACTGTAGTCCCACCTATAGAGTTTTGAATATGCGTTCCTCCACTGCAAAAATGTACCTTCAAAAGGGTATCAGAAAAAGGAATTTTCACCACTTTTACTGCATTTTTTTAGTGTAAAACCTACTGAATATTGAAGGTAAGAACCTAAACTGTCACTTAAAGGGGAAGGCTAGTAACTGATCAGTGGGAATCAGTGGAAATGCTGGGAGATGATTGTTCCAATCCTTATGGGATTCATTCAAGAGTTCATTGTATATCTATTGTTGTGTGAAAATGATTTGTTTCAAAATGGTCTCATATTCAAGTAATGTGCAGATTAATGCTCCGTCACTGACCAGGGACGCTAACCTGGAAGCATTAAACTGCACATTACTTGAATATGAGACCATTCTGAAACAAATCATTTTCACACAACAATAGATATACAATGAACTCTTGAATGAATCCCATAAGGATTGGAACAATCATCTCCCAGCATTTCCACTGATTCCCACTGACCAGTTACTAGCCTTCCCCTTTAAAAGTGAAAACAGAAAATTGGAAAAATTTTCAGTTTTCGGTGTAGTGCCCATTTAAGTGCATCAACATCTCTTGATATGTGTTTTATTGAGTTCTCCATGCTTCAAAACATATATTTAGACATTTGAATTTTGTATTTTGGTTCTCTGGTTGAAAAGTTATACGAATTTCCTAAAATGGCGGCCATTTTGGACGCCATCTTGGATTGCGGAAAACGCTCAAAGAGGATTTATGAGGACTTTTAGTATGTTATTCTAGACATTTTTCTGGACCTATCCTGAAAAAAATCAGCTTGTTACCAAAAATGTCCAGGTTCAAGCCTTTTTTGACCTAATGCTCTTGGACTAAATAGCTCACTTGAGCCTTTGGCTCAGGTGAGCTAAAAATTAAAACTAGAAATGTCGCTATGGCGACTGATGCCTCCGCCATAATGCATGATTCTCCCAATTGGCGTAGTAAAATGTCTTCACAATGTGTGATCCATGACAGTTTCACTGTAACTGGCAAAATATTGAAATGACAGGTTTGTCAGAAATGTCTTGAACTGGGTTTGCTATAATTTTCTAAGAGTGCAGGTACACATATTTGGGGAATTTTGGGGAAGTTTATGCATTGAGTAATTTCCAAGGTACGAAGAAAGAGTGTGATGACGGTACAAAATAGATTTTTTTTTTTTTTTTTTGGGGGGGAGGGGGGCATTGAAACATGGCCTTTGACCCTTAACCTTTGACCTTTGACCTTCTGGCTGGAAATTTCCCGGAGAATCTCCATTAGGTAATGCATGTATTAAGTTTTGAAACTAATAATGCAAGCATTGCATATACTAGTATATGAGGGTAATAGTAAATTTTGAGGAGTTGACCTTGACCTTTGACCCCTGACTATTGACCCATGACCCCTAAATTCCCTAGATAATCCCTGCCAGACAGTACATGCATATGTACCAAGTTCCACGAAGACTGTACATTGAACCATTTGCGAGAAAAGTAATATTGCAACATTTTCACCTAACCTTTGACCTTTTGACCTTTGACCTTATGACATGAAACTCTCTCTGGAGAATCTTTACGCAGTAGTACATGTCCACACCATGTTTCATGAAATACCTTCGGGCATTGCATAGATATGGGGGAAATTGCAACATTTGTAGCATTTGACCTTGACCTTTTGACCATTGACCTCTTGCCAATGTCACTAAAATCTACACAACTAATTGTCCCATCATACATCATCCTTGGATCAAGTTTGGTGAAAGCTGCTTCATCCAGTTTTGAGTTATCACGTAAACAGATAAATTTTAGGATTTGACCTTGATCTTTGACCTTTGACCTCTCTATGATTTCACTGAAAAACTAATCAAGTAATTGTCCCATCATACATCATCCTCCAACAAAGTTTGGCGAAATTTGCTCCATCCAGTCTTGAGTTGTCGTGTAAACGGATACAATTTCATGATTTGACCTTGACCTTTGACCTTTAGCCAATTTCACCCAAAATCTAATCAAATAATTGCCCCATCATACTTCATACTTGGACCAAGTTTGGTAAAATTCCAGTAAGCATTACTCAAGTTATCGCGTAAACGAAAGTGGACGGATGGACGTACGGACAACCCGAAAACATAACCTTGTCATGCTTATATGGTGTGAGTGACATCTACTAATAGGACAAAGCCATGCGTGCTTCGTGCTGAGCTAGAGCGCAGGGAGGTAGCTCCCTGGCCGGATGAGCCACCAGCTGGGAGTCACATGTTATGTAGAGTTGGTGAGAGCTTGACGACAATCTAAAAGTAGAGAGGTTCTTGTGGGTTCACGCTCGACAAAATTGCATGATTACTCAAAATTCCAAAGAAACTGAATGATCTCTGAACGATGAAGTTGCTCTGATTGCTAATTTAGTATATTTTATGATCAACAGTTGATTGTTTTCTGCTTGTAAAAGACACAATGATTCCTCATCGAACATAAACTACCGAGTACATCGATCATCCATGTGTTGCATTCAACCAGGCTAGCAATGGCCACGCGCACATAGCGCATCTGCACACAAGTCATGTATGGATTGCATGCACAGAATACATACGGAATATCGTTGTGGCAGAGTGATTTACAGTGAATGATGGTACTTACAGGGTAAGGGAAACTTGCCGAAACTTTTACGAACCGAAAGAAAATGAAATTGCTTGAATAAAACATATGCAAACATCGTTTCAGTATTTACGGATGTGTGTCAAATGTACCAAGGATGTCCGTCAAAAAAGTGACCGAGGTGTGCGTCACTTTCAACGTCTGTGGTGTGCGTCAATTTCAGCGTTTTGTCCGTCAAAAAAGTGACTGTGGTGTGCGTCAAAAACCACGTATGGTCGGTCAAAAAATGACCATGACGCACCCATGTCCGGGGGTAGTGGGGTGCGTCATTACATTGACAAGTGCATCAGACCTACAAATCATGTGTGTGTATCAATCAAGGACACGCTGTACCAATTATTTCTCATATAATTTTCATATCTTAAATATGCATTAAGAATGTCCTAGTGACACACAATGTAGAATACAAAAGATACACTCAAGACTTCATCTATTTTGGAACTAGGCCCTATAGCACAAAACCATTAAGTGTACCAAACTTGGGCGTGTTAGTAAATGTTACTCTAGTATTGTATGTAGACTACGTGTAACTCCGGGGCACTCCTTGCCTTGTACACAGTTTATAGATCTATACTGTGGGAGCGTTGGGGCTGGTCTAACTGGGTAAGCACTGTTCAAGCACCTGTTCTGCTTCATAATGATTATTCATCAGGCAGTAAGATAAGTGCCCAGAACGCTGGATAGGTGCCATATGAACATTGATGAATGTAATAACGTACCGCCGGGAAATGTTAAAATCTTGAAAACTTGCATCAACGGGGAATGTAAAAACGTCTCGCCAGGAGATGGAAAAATGTTCGGTTTTGCTGGGAAATATAAAAATGCTGCCGGAAAATGTAAAAATCATGAATTTCACAATGCAATGTAGAAGATGAATATATTCAAGTATTCAAATTGACGCATTTTGTAGTATATAAGGTTAAATTTAACCGCGATACTAAGCCTGTCCAGATCCGAAATCCTACAATGCACAGCCCCAACGCTACGCATTGGGGCTGGTCGCAGTTAGATGGTAAGCACTGTTGGGGCACCCATCCTGCTTCATCATGCATAGATCTACGGTATTCATCATCTAACTGTTAGACCCTACATGTACATACCATCGGTACGTAATAGTAACTAATACCGTTGAAATTCATGATTTTTACATCTCCCGGCAGCGTTTTTGTATTTCTGGGCAAAACTGAACATTTTGGCATTTTCGTGAAATTTGTCACCAGTGACAAATTTCCATGGCCGGACAACTTCGCCTTTGACAGCTAGTATAGAGCTCGCGTATTGCGCTGATTAAAGTGACTCACACAATCACAGTTGATCGGTACTACGGTGGGGGTCGTGTCGCGGATCGCGCACGATCCCCGATTGGCAAACTTTCGAATCGCTTGTTCGTTGCGCGATCTCAAGCATGATTATGCATGTATTCAAGGCGTCGACTGTTGCGCGATCTCATTCCAAGTCAACTGTTACGTGATTTCTGTCACCTCCACTTTTCGTAGTGTATAATAAATTGTAATTAACCAGTTATTCCATCAAGCCCACTTTTCCCTTCTCAGTCTTCAAGATCACTCTGCCACTTTTAGAATGTTGCTATCCCATGTGCACATAGGTGAATCACAATACTTGGTATACAACACGACTCATTCTATCACAATCAGCCCATATGCTCCTAGCTTGCATCAAAATATCCCATACGCGGTGACAAATTCCACTATCAGTATTATAGAGAAATTCCTTGACCTTCAAACACTAAATAAGTCGTGGATTGTGTTGTGATTTATCCATGGATAGGATGGATAGGATGCATTGATAGGGATTTTATCACCACCACTTTCCTACTAAACCTATCGTAATTAACCTGTTTATTCCATCAACCCCACTTTTCCCTTCTCTTCAAGACCACTCTGCCACTTTCAGAATGTCTCCTATCCAACAATGAATCAGAGTAGGAAACTCTCTATATACTGATCGTGGAATTTGTCACCACCACTTTCCTACTAAACATATCGTAACAAGGAAATGTACAAATTACGCGGTGCGTAATATATGTCCCCGCCGGAAGTAGCATTTAGTAGCAAAATGTACAATATAGGTAAAAAGATCAAGGTCAAAGGTCAAAGAAGTCAAAGGTCAAAATTCTGTGTAGAAGTTTTGAAGCCCTCACCTAGTGCCATCACATAAAGCAAACGGAATCGAAATCAGGTTAGAAATGGCAAAGGAGTAGCATTTTGTAGCCAATGTACAATAAAGGTAAAAAATCAAGGTCAAAGGTCAAAGAAGTCAAAGGTCAAAATTCTGTGTATAAGTTTTGAAGCCCTCACCTAGTGCCATCACATAAAGCAAACGGAATCGAAATTGGGTTAGAAATGGCGAAGGAGTAGCATTTGGTAGCAAAGTCTACAATACAGGTCAAAAATCAAGGTCAGAGGTCAAATAAGTCAAAGGTCAAAATTCTGTGTAGAAGTTTTGAAGCCCTCACCTAGTGCCATCACTTAAAGCAAACGGAATTGAAATCAGGTTAGAAATGGCGAAGGAGTAGCATTTTGTAGCCAATGTACAATATCGGTCAAAAATCAAGGTCAAAGGTCAAAATTCTGTGTAGAAGTTTCGAAGCCTTCACCTAGTGCAATCACATAAAGCAAACGAAATCAAAATCGGGTTAGAAATGGCGAAGGAGTAGCATTTTGAAGCAAAATGTACAATATAGGTCAAAGGTCAAGGTCAAAGGTCACAACTGAAATTCTGTGTAGAAGATTCAAAGCTCCCATGTAGTGCTATCATATAAAGCAAACAGAATCAAAATTGGCTCATAAATGACAGAGAAGTAGCAAATTGAACATTTTGATCACACACGGACGGACAGACGGACGGACACACAGACACACACACGTACGGAGCCCGTTTCATAGTCCCCTGCTCGAACTCGTTCGGCGGGGACAATTAACCTGTTTATTCCATCAACCCCACTTTTCCCTTCTCTTCAAGACCACTCTGCCACTTTCAGAATGTTTCCTATCCAACATAAACGAATCAGAGTAGGAAACTCGCTATATACTGATCGTGAAATTTGTCACCACCACTTTCCTACTATAAAAACCTATCGTAATTAACCTGTTTATTCCATCAACCCCACATTTCCCTTCTCTTCAAGTCCACTCTGCCACTTTCAAATGTTATCCTATCCAACATATATACGAATCACAGTAGGAAACTCTCTATAAACTGATCGTGGAATTTGTCACCAGCCTGTGCTAACTGGCACCCAAATCCCATAGGCGGAGACAAATTCCACGATTCGTACAACTAATCGTGGAATTTGTCACCAGCCCGTGTTCATACTGTGTGTCGTTCCTATAGCCCGTGACAGATTCCGCGATAGGCCCCAATTCCAGGAAACTCTCGACCAAATTCTCTGTCGTTGAATTTGTCACCATATTCGGCCGCTCCTGAACTAAATAATTCGTAATTAAACTGTTTATTCCATCAACCCCACTTTTCCCTTCTCTTCAAGACCACTCTGCCACTTTCAGAATGTGTCCTATCCAACATAAACGAATCAGAGTAGGAAGCTCGCTATATACTGATCGTGGAATTTGTCACCACCACTTTCCTACTAAACCTATCGTAATTAACCCGTTTATTCCATCAACCCCACTTTTCCCTTCTCTTCAAGACCACTCTGCCACTTTCAAATGTTATCCTATCCAACATATATACGAATCACAGTAGGAAACTCTCTATATACTGATCGTGGAATTTGTCACCAGCCTGTGCTAACTGGCACCAAAATCCCATAGGCGGAGACAAATTCCACGATTAGTATAACTAAGGGTGGGATTTCACGGAGCACGCGAACGATTTGCGAAGGACGCGAATGACAAAATCCAACATTCGGAAAAGTTTTTCTCCGAATGTTTTCCGACAATGAAGCCGAAAACTATTCTTGCGCAATTTGCGCGAAGTTTCCACGACGTATGTGCGAATGTCGTGTGTATCATTGCTAAAGTACAGCATGTTACGTACAGGAAGAACACGCGACGGAAATGCGAACAACGAAAAATTTTTCAATAATCATGGGAGAAAATGTACCCAAGGAGAGGTGGAAGCTGTCTTGAGTTGAATTTTTTTCTTTCCTCTATTTCTCCTTTCTTTTTCTCTCATTTCTCTATCGTGAGCTTGCCTACAATTTTTTTTTTCCCCGGACATATCTCCACTAGTAAAGCCTTTGATCTTTTTTTTTTTTTTTTTTTTTTGCAGTTCCTCCAACACATAATCTCTATAGTTCAAATGAAATTTTACATACTTTAGATTAATTTTAAGTGTATTCTACGATTTTTTTTTGTATATCAAACATTTATTTCTCCTTGCTAGTCTTTAATTTCTTTTGTTACTATAGTTGTTAATAATTGTTTGATGTTTAGAAGTATGTTACGATTTTTATTTGCAGAAAACGTATAGGTCATACATCCCCCAATCGTGCGCTAAACGTTCGCAAGAATATCTCAAAAGGTATGCAAACAGTTTGCGATTACGTCGTAAAATGATCGGAAAAACTTCGCAGATTTCGCGTAACATACGCAAGACATTCTCCAAAGTTTCGGAGTCTGTTTGGGGTTTCACGAACATTTTGCGAACATTGCGCATGTCTTGCGAAGGTTTTGCGCATATGACGAGGCTTTAAAGACACTTTCGAGAACAATTCACGACCAAGTGTGCGGAAAAGGTTCGCAAAAAAGTTCAAACTTTTTTGAAATTCTCACCGAAGTAAAAACGACATTCGCGAACAATTGACGACGCTTCCGAACCCTCACGTTCGTTTGGCGATCTTTTGCAGACTAAAATACGAATGCTGGATTTTGCTATTCACGTCATTCGCAAATCGTTCGCGTGCTCCGTGAAATCCCACCTTAATCGTGGAATTTGTCACCAGTCCGTGTTCATAGTGCGTGGCGTTCCTATAGCTGGTGACAGATTCCGCGATAGGCCCTAATACCAGGAAACTCTCGACCAAACTCTCTGTCGTTGAATTTGTCACTGGGTCATTCCATCGGGTTGGGGCAAAAATTGTGACATCAGAGTCAAAAAATAGAAGTATGATAAATGGATTGTTTTGTTTATTCCAAGTTTTGTGGGACAATTCTTCAACTAAATCCACTCAAGGCTTTATAATACTGTCCATATTTGAGTAAACTGAGAAACAAGATTTGACAAAATACCACCATTACATGGACATCATTTATCATCCTTGCTAAGACTATACTTGCTTACCTTCAAAATAAAAGGAGTTGATCTCAATCACTCCGTAAGAAACTTTTTACTAACAAAATTGTTAATCACTTTGTTCCACATTCTTCAACATGGTACAAGTATTTTGACAGATAGAGCATCAATAAATGGAACATGAGACTCCTTGTGTATAGCAGTACCATGTTCTGTGTTCTTTTTTTTTTTCTCACCAAGCAAAGAAATTCAATTTATGATGGAATGTAGAACTAGGTAATGAAGACAAATCATGCCTAAACAGAATGCAATAATTCTCTTTGGAAATACTTGACTACTTCTTCTGGCCTAACCTTCCATTTTTGGTGTTACCACCATTACATGGACATCATGTCTCTGTAACAGAGGTATGATCAGGAGCATTATAACTAAATGTCCATCAAGGTTCATTACATACCAAATTTCACTTTTTACCACAGGACCAATTAATACTACTGTTGTACTAGCAGAAAAACACCTTGAAAAGTTGAATGTCAAATTCTTTGCATGGAATAAAAGAACTAAATATTAGAGTTGAAACGAGGAGAATGTAAGAAATTATTCAAAATATTCAAAATCATACTAATCTTCGTTTCCACTTCAGTTTGTCTCTTGAATCATGTGTTCTGTGTAAATAGAAAAAAGTGTGTCATCTTACAAATGTATAATTTCTAAATCTTTTATTACTTTAAAATGTCAATATCTCTTTCAAGACCTTAAAATACCTTAAACTTAATGCATCTGTTACATGGACATAATGTCCCCGAAATGGTGGTACAATGTCACAGAACTAACAGTCTAAAGGCCCGGTCCCACTGGCCGACGGACACAAAGCGTATGCAGAAAGGACACAGCGGACGAGCAAAATTTCGGGGATGGCTTCATCCGCTTTCATCCGCTCCAGAAATTGACTAAATTGGCGAAAATTGGCGGTAATAGAACGGAAATAGAACGGATGTGGGTAGTATGTAGCGGGGATGTTAAACGGATGTCCATCGGAAACCTAGCGGATGAAAGCGGATGGAAGGGGATGACAGCTCCGAAGGGGTTACCGGAGATAATTGCGAAACGGACGCATAGCAGAAAAAGCGGATGCAGAGTTGGATGCAGAGCGGATGCAGAAGGGATGCTTTCGAAATGCTTTATATACGAGATGCATACGCTTACATCCTTTCTATTAACATGCTATTAACGATGTAAAGACGTTCCACGTACCATATCTTTCCTCCCTCTTTCCGTTTTTGGCTGCAGCGGATGTGAGTTGCGAGGATGCCCAGAGGATGCAGAGAGGATGCAGTGGACGTTTAAGGAATGCCGCACGGACATACAACGTTTGTTGCTCGTATGTCGCGGATTTACATCGTACACAGCGGAAAGTTCATCCATTCTAAAAGTTTTAAGCAGCTTAAAACTTTTTGCGCGGATGAAATCACAGTGGACGGATGCTCGATGGATAGAGCGGATGAAACACGTAAGCGATGGGTACACAGCGGATTCGTAGCGTTTTCCAACGGATGGCAAGATTTTTTGTACGCTTTACATCCCCTTTGCATCCGTAAGTGCAGTGGGACCGGGCCTTAATAATGATATAAAACTTATGATACATGAAATGATATCATATGTACACATGTGTATGGCAAGTATGCATCCTGGTGAAAAAAAAAAAATGAACTAGACTTGGAATTTGTCAACACTGACAAATTAGGTGATCCAATCTGTTCGGAAATCAATGATTTGAGTCCTGATCCAAATACAATTATGACCATACAGGTTTCCTCTGTGTTGAGGGGACATTGGCCGTGTGATGTTTGGATTCTCACTTAGAAAAGGGAGTCAGACCTGCCATCTTTGGTACCGAATTCCGTATACACTAACGAAGATACAGAATGAAGTATATTTGACCTTTGACCCCACTTTGCACATCCAAGATGGCATCTGAGCAAAAAGTGATTATTTTATAAAATGATCCTTGTAACATGGTCTTTGTGTGTGAAAAATATGGGAAAGATAGGTCATGTATTCACCAAGATACAGGATGAACCAATTATGACTTTTGACCCTAATTTACATACCCAAGATGGTGTTCGATCAAGTAGTTGTTATTTTATGAAATAATGTACGTGACATGAACTAAACATGTGCAAAATATGGGGGTGATGGGGCTGTTTTTCTTGAGTTATTGCAAAGAAAGTTGCAGAAAGAAAGAAATATCTCAATACATCGAAGATAAGCTTTAATTTCAACCAAGTTTTTTGACGTGATGCCGACGTCGTTTGAAAAAACGAAGGGCACATTAACGATAGCCCAAAGTCTCAGCTACATCATATTAAAATCTGGGAGAAATTCACCGAAGCATAAGTGAGCTAGTGCTCGAAAAAGATAGTCATGTCAATTTTCATTTCCAGAAAAACTGCACTCTCATAGAGATAACACATAAACTCGTCAAATTTGACAAGATTACTTTCAATCCATCTTTACGACGTGATGCCGTCATCCAATCAGAATTTTGTAATTACATTTCTGAAAGACCATTAAATAAGCTATAACATACTGAAATATAGGTGAAAATCGGCAAAGGATTAGTGAGATACGCTCGAATGAACTTGAAATTTGATGACGTCATTTTGAAAATTTACTTTTTTTTACTTTATTAAGAAATTTGATATCTTTTAATCATTTTTTCAGCATCGCCAACCCATGAAAAGACATGTACAACTCATCAGCTTTCAGAATATGTAAAGAAAATGGGGGTCACCAACCATCCTGACGAATAAAATTGGATTTAAAATTGGCATTTTTTTGGCATAGTTGCACTGTATATCGCCATTGACACGCGCACGGAATTTCAACTTTGACAGGCCCGTATGACGTCATATTAAGTCGGATCGACTTGAAACTTGGGAGAAATATTCCTTGACATTTCAGACATCTGATGTGTGTGAAAAAACGGGAAATTTCAATTGCATATGAGCTGTGCGTGCGTATATGTGTGCGCGCGTATGCGTCCGTCCAATTTTTTCAATTTATCAAAAAATGCTCCAAATGGTCTGAAATGTGCAAAAAAAATTTGAGCTCGATTGGAGCATGTAAATATTTCAACGTGCGTGTCTTAAGAGTATATGAATTTTGAGAATATGAATAGAATCCACTTGACTTGAAATATATGTGATTTCATTGAAAAATTCCATTCCATTAATGAGATATGAATGAGAATGTGTTTTCATATAATGACGTCATAGTGACGTCACGGTCGACTGATCACTATGATACATAAGATCTGTCGTCTTTGGGACACGATACATATATGGTATAAGTTTGAAATTGATAGGAAGAGGACTTTCTGAGTTAACCGCTGCACAACTTTTGTCCAGAAATAAAGAAGAACAAAGAATCAGTACAGATACAGAAGGTGATCCGAGAGGATACTCGGATCACCTAATGAATGCATGGCAAAATGTTTATTTTTGGCCCAACTTGTGCATTCCCTCCCCCCTCTATCGCTATATCCTGTTAGATGGACTCTGAGAGAAGTTGCTGATGGCAGTAAACATATCTATTGCAGTAAAGTTAAATGAGTTGAAGTACATATGTTGTAGTTTTTAGGATGGAAAACAATACAGAGTAGGAACAAATGGCAGCAGGACACTCTATGATTGCAGTTACACAAAATTAGATTGTCAATACAGTATAATACCACCATTTCATGGACATCATGTCTTCATAATCATGGTACAAACAACACAGAACCCACCTTCTTTGTTATGGGTAATACCGTGATGATGGGGCACAAAGTGTGACATTTTAGCATAACTCAATACTAATTATGCTACACATATATTGTTTATAGGCTTTACATTTGTATTGAGACCATACATTTTCCTGGAAATTTTGTGCCATTCAGACTCAATTTTGATGAAGTTATTAAAATGATATGTAACGGTGTCCTGTAGCATCGTGATGTGTCCATGTAGCATCGTGATAGTTAAAATCTGGTCCTAAAAGACAAATTAATGCAAGTAGCTTGACCAAAAATTTGATATAATATGCATAATTACTAGATTAGTCAGATAGCTAAATACCTTAACTCCCCTTTCCACAGTTTTACTTTTACAAGAAAATTACACAATGTGTTACTATGCTACGCGGTGTTCACCAAATGTCACAAAAAAGGACACCGCATAGCATCGTGATACATTTTGTAATTTTCTTTTAAAATCAAAACTGTGTACAGGAAATTTGAGATATTCAGCTATCTCATTCATATCTTGTAAATATGCATATTGCATCAAATTTTGGTCAAGCTAATTGCCATAATTTGTCTCTTATGACCAAATTTTAAAATATCACGATGCTACATGGACACGTCACGATGCTACAGGACACTGTTACATATTGTTTAATAACTTCATCAAAATTGAGTCTGAATGGCAAAATATCCAGGAAAATGTGTGGCCTCCATGCAAATGTAAAGCCTACAAACAATAAATGTATAGCATAATTAATATTGAGTTATGCTGAAATGTATTATTTGAATATCACGATGCTACATGAACACTGCCCGAACTTCATGGAATTACCCTTTAGTAAGTTAAAAAAAGACAGTTTGCATGTTGAATAATTCATTACACAAGTAAAGGTAAATGAACACATGAACCAATGTATAGTGAGAAGGTTATTTTGTGCCACAATGTCATTTCTTTTTCTATAAAACTGCAAACATTTAGATTTTATGACTTTGTCCGAGCAGTAGATGTGTACAACATGTTGCTTTATTCTCATTCACATAACTTTTTCTTGACCTGGTAAATGAAGGAGAGTAAGAACACATAATGTTAGAGTACTCGATGATTGGTGTTTGACAAAAATAAGTTATTCAACTTATCATTTTGATTTGTATTACTGTTACATGGATATCATGTCCCTGTAATAGTCATGTCAAATGGTATTACATTACTAAATTTTGATAGTTGTCCAGTATCAACCACCTGATGCAAACTCGATATAAACTCAAGCGTAGAAATAAATCACATCCAGGCAAGCTTCTAAAATGCATAGCAATGAACAGGTATAAGTTTGTCTTCCATACACACTTATAACTCTGAGACGTTTGATGCATTACCGAAGAGATGTACGAAAAAATGTACTAGTTTATTTCTCCTAAACTACAAGTACTGTATGTCAAGACATGGCATTACAAGGACAGCACATGGTCGATACGTTCTAAAAATACTGTAGCTTGTTCAGTTTGATTACTTTAATTCTCCTCACTTACATAGACATACAATAGAATTGAATATTAAGTGCAATATTATGATGTCATCCCTGAACTTATAAGTGGATAAAACATTAAATGTGAACATACAAAAAAAAATAATTGTTAAGCACAAATAGTGGTTAAAATGAATACATCATATTTGAAATCTATATAAATATTGCATCAGAAATTAACATTGAATATAATCACACATGCTTTTGCTTTAACAAATACCAACTCCAAACAAATGTAAGATAAATTTCAAGGATAATGAAATGAAAAAAAAAAAAAATAACACGCGCTGACAGGTTGATCAACATTCTTCACGAAGAAGTTGTGAATCCAACTTTTCAGCACTCATCATTCTTCAGTTGTTTTTTTATTACTAAAATTGTATTTTATATTAATTAATTTGTTTGGAGAGGGTGAAGTTTGGGGAAGCTAGGTTACCAGAATTATAGACCCATAGATCTAGCTCTTGTCCGGTGCCCTCATGCAAAATGTACATTGTACTGTCGGCAATACAGTCAGATCCACTCCTGACCACAAAGTTAACAAGAGGCTACCAAGCAAGAGGAACATTGATGGTCTATCTGAATTATAGCTTAAAATTAATTGGACTGTGGCCATGCATCATTATGCACAAAGTAATATTGTTATCCTGACACAAATCCCACAACCAGAATTAATGTTTCACAGGACATAGAGAGAGTACCTGATCTAGTGGTAGACTACCTGATCGTAGTCGGTTTCTGAGGATTCAGTCCATACTAAATTAACATATTTTGGTGGAAAAAATATGCTTATTGCAAATGAAACATGTTGGCCAACAATCAAAACCTGTCTGTACAGAATTCTAGTAATAAAGATGTTACTTTCTTTGAGGCCTTTATAGCAACTCTGGAATAAAAAGGGCAATGTCTCACTTACAGTTTTCACTTACACGAAAAGAGGTATGTGGGACAGTTATAAGAGATTCTGGAATATTGGGGATAAATTTTTGAACTTAAAAACACTTTCTCCATGATAATATGTTGACACATTTTCAAGATGGGTTAAATTGATGTCATGAAACAAGTGTCAATATATATCTCCTCACTTATGTCACTTTAAAAAGGAGAACTTCTTGGAAGTCCAATCCACCATTACAAGGACACTGCTGGAAGATCAGCCACTACAGGGCTTCAGAGGGCACAATATCAGATTGATTTATGTGCACATGGTTCTCAGCTTACCTCCCATCCTCCTGATACAGCAAGGTCTCTTCTCCAGTCTCTCTTTTTTGTGCATGCCATGAAATGTGATCCACCATTACAAAATTGGCCAGGACATTGCTCAAAACACCAGTGACCCTCCATTAATTTACAAAACATAGACCTATGTTTTCAAAGCTAATCTTTTGATGAAAAGTTGCCTACCACCTGCCCTTCGCAACTGATTGACAAATTGCCCTACATCAACGTCGCAGTGAAAACATCTCGACAGAAGAATTTCACCTGCCCTTTATTTCTGACACATAACCATGGAAAGGATGATTTATGAATGCAAGTAATCTACCACAATACCACCATTACCAAAAAAGTTCAACTTGGACATCGCATGTAATGGTGGTATGCCTGTGGTTGAGGAATGATTTATGACTTGAAGTCCCTTTTCATTTGCTATCCTATAACTGTTTTATTGATAAACAAATGTTGCTTTATCAATTGTGACCATCTGATTCTGACTTTGTTTATCTGTTAATCAGATATCTTCAACTGAAAACAACCCTTTTAGATGTCACACTTGGTACCCAAAAAGAGCATGGACATCATCAATAAAAGACACACCTGCACCAACTCTTGTGGTTCAACATTTTTATTTCTGCATTGAATAAAGTAATCACCAACACAACTACCTTCCCACTAGCCTGACCAGACCGCTGTGCAGCACAGCAGTCTGACATGTACTAGTGTTTAAACGTATGTAAACAACCGTCGCTTTTGACGGCAAGACCACAAAAATGTCTTTTATTTTGTTTGATTTTAACAGTAACGCCACCCACCTGTACCGTATGTTGCTGATGGTTGAGTTGAATTTGGTGTTTTGTTGGTATCCAAACTTTATTGTTGAATTTTTCGGAGTAGATTGTGCGATGATTCACAAAATAAAGGAACAGTCACGAACGCTCAACCCGAGGTAGCGTGTTAGCATTTTACGTACGCCCGTGCGTTTCGTCTGCTACGTAAAGCTTGTCGTCTTCTACCATGTATTTCCGCGCGTGCTGCTCTCATGATTTGACGTCACTCCGACTACCTCCGACTACCTACGTTGTAGCATAGGAGAGTGATTGCCATTCAATAACACGCAGAAGATGAGGAGTGAAGCAATACGGACGCTCACAGACCTGATTTTAAGGACGGATTTCGGTAGGTTTTTGACGTAATTAAAAAAAAATATGCATACCGATTATTGGATGATTATCATAGATTATGGGGATTCCTTATATTTTAGTTTTCCACGATTAAAAAAGATATTCATGAAGGAGTCGCACAACCACCACTGAAAAATGATGTCTGCGAAGGAGTAGACGTGCAGCCGCTGTCGCGAAGCGACAGCGGCTGCGTGTAGTTACCTTCCCATAAAACCACATTGCAACATCAAATACCAAATGAAATTTTCAGGATAAAGCGAACAATTCCTTAGGAACACAAAAAAGTGCTGTTGCCCCAACCCCGTGGAATGACCCCACTATATTGGGCCGCTCCTGAACTAAATAAATCATAATTAACCTATTCCATCAACCCCACTTTTCCCTTCTCTTCAAGACCACTCTGCCACTTTCAGAATGTTTCCTATCCAACATAAACGAATCGGAGTAGGAAACTCGATATATACTGATTGTGAAATTTGTCACCACCACTTTCCTACTAAACCTATCGTAATTAACCCGTTTATTCCATCAACCCCACTTTTCATGCTTTTCCCTTCTCTTCAAGACCACTCTGCCACTTTCACAATGTTATCCTATCCAACATATGATGACATAAATGGTATCCCGGGGTACCAAATAAAAATCAGCCATATTGTTAAATTATTTATTTTCTTAAAAAGGTTGTACCCTGGGTGCCAAAAAGAGGGAATTACATGTATTTTGGTGCTGGAGCTAGCGCGCGCTAGCCACTGCACTGCACTACACTAAAGCACACGCTAGTGGTATCGCACCTTCCATGCATGCATAGTATAACATGCAGTGGCATGAGAATGCTATGTACACGCACACACAGTGCATGCATTTTCTCAAGTGGACGTGAGGTGGCGCTACACAACGCGGTTATCCGGGGTACTATGGTACCCCGGGGTAACGCGTGATGCATCATATATACGAATCACAGCAGGAAACTCTCTATACACTGATCGTGGAATTTGTCACCAGCCTGCGTTAACTGGTACCCAAATCCCATAGGCGGAGACAAATTCCACAATACGTATGGTTGAGGGGTCTAGATATCGCGCACGAAAACTTGAAATGCTCTTATAATAGAAGTTATTCCATAATCGTACCTGAATTTCTCAATGAATATCACGAAAATGCAGAAAAATCACCTCCCAGAATCTCCTGATGATACGATGACGGAGTAGTGCGCTGTCGCCGTTTGTATGTCGGACTTTTTTTTATGCGTTCACCTTCTCGGGGTATGTAAAGATCGCGCAGCTGCCCTATGTAGTTTCATGCGTGAAAGTGTCTGCCCCTCTCTGCGGCTGAACGTGCTTCGTCTTTCGTAGAATATTATAAACGATCGATCGAACAAAATACGAATTCTATCGGCTACGATCATACGAACGAAACAAGCGAGACGACACGTCTTGGCTACAACATCCTTAAAAAAGATTTTAAGCTAAGGTAGGTAAATTATAACGTAAAAAATTGGAAATTTAGTGAAAAATTTGTTCCAAAAAATTGGAAATTTAGTGAAAAATTTGTTTGAAATCTAAATTTCTTACCTGCTTCCTTCTCATTTTTAACGGTTGTCAGGTATGTTTATTCGATGGGCGTATCGGCAAATTTTGCGCTTAGTCTTACGCGTATTAATGCTTGCTATACGCAGTTACGCTATGCGCGATCATTACGTCCCTGCGCGAGACCTAGTACCCTTACTATACCAACTAATCGTGGAATTTGTCACCGGCCTGTGTTTACTGCGTGGCGTTCCTATAGGCGGTGACAGATTCCGCGACTCTCGATAAACTCGCTGCTCGTGGAATTTGTCACAATACCACTTCCAAACTAAATAAATCATCGTAATTAATCTGTTTATTTTCCATCAACTCCGCTTTTCCCTTCTCTTCAAGACCACTCTGCCACTTTTAGAATGTTATCTTATCCAACATGAATAAAATCCCGAGAGATTGTGGAATTTGTCACCACCTATGGCATTTTGGATGCAGTTAATACGGGCTGGTGACAAATTCCACAATCAATAACAGTATATAAGAGAGTTCCTATGAGAATTTTTACTTAAAAATACAAGTTAATGGTTAAAGTGTCTGAGCATTCATCGTCCCGTCAGGAGATAATTGAATAGTGTATCAATAGGGAAATGCCTGTTGGAAATCTGTCAACGCTTGCCTCTAAAGTTGCACGAGGAGAGCTTCGCACGCACAGAAAAATAGCTTTCATTCAAAATCACGGAAGTGTGCAAGCCGTCTGATATTCGGGTAAAAAATTTTACGTGTTAAAAGATGTTACCAGTGACAGAAAACACGATATGGCCAACATTTTTCCATCTCCCGGCGAGACGTTTTTACATTCCCCGTTGATGCAATTTTTCGAAATTTTTACATTTCCTGGCGATACGTTTTTACATTCATCAGTGTTCATATGGCCAATGCGTAAAGTGCCACGCAAAGGTTGCATCCATCCCCTCCTAGTAGAAGAACCTAGTATAAATTTTATATCTCCGGAGGATAGTGATAGTGATAGACGGATCTTTCTAAATAGCTAGCACTAGTAGCAGAACCAGAACAGAGGTTCCACACACGCATTCTGGATTCTGTGACCGTACCGTGTCGACGCTCTTGCGATCTTGTAGTCAAACAACAAGTGAACAGACACGTCACATTAGTGACATTGGTAGAAGCCCTTTCTATGTAGTCTAGGCCTACATAGAAATAGTGATAGGGCCTAGGTCGCTGACTTTTGATCCATGTAAACACGGTCTGAACAAAGCAATAAATTTAGATCCAGCTCTAGATTCTAGAATACAGGTGTCTAAATTTTATATAACTCTGGTTTAGATATACATTTTACGTCAGAACGAAGTCTGTAGATAAGTAATTACCTCATAAACCCAGTGTCATAAGCAACCATCGTCCGTTTGCATGCTCGGGATTCGCTAGCTGCTCTCGTTGCATGAAAAGCGTAACCATAAGATCGTAAAAAGCAAGGAGTACAGTATAGAGGCGCACTAGCACTATACTCTTCGCTATGAAGTACCGTACCCTAAAGCTACACAGTATACTCGCACGCACAGGATCTTTGATACTAGTATACCATAACACGGGCGTCGGCGACGAGCGAGTACGTAGCATATGGAAGGACATCGCCGCCAAAACGCGTGCCAACACCATACGCGTGCATGTCAGAACGTACGCATGGTTGTTTCGTAACGTACGTGTGCTTCTGTCATTACGTACGTATGGTCTAACAGATTTTTGTCATTACGTACGCAAGGTCTTGGAATTACATACGTATGGTCTCGTCATTACAGTTCTCGTATGGCCTTTTCCTTACGTACGCGTGGTCTTGTCATTACGTGCGTATGGTCTCGTCAGGGTACGCATAATCTTTTCATTTCGTAAGCAATATATAGCGGGTATGTTGGAATGACCAATTTGGCGGTAGTCCCTATGTGATACCAATTAAGGAGGTTCAAGAACAAGAGTTCCAACTGGCAGTAACTATTCAAACAGCCGTCAATTTTGTATGGATTCACAAAAGAATTCCACAGGTGCATTTGTGGCTTTGGAGATTGGGATTCTATGCCGCCGTCTTCCTAAGCAATCTGAAGATTCTTTTGAGCACTAGCATAATGTCGGCCGTATATTTCGCTTGTCTGTTTATTCAATGAAATGAAATTTTACCTGATGGTAAAGCACATTGAACAGAAGTAAATCCTGTCCAAAACAATGTGCAAAGTTCAATCATAAATCTCAGGCATAATATTGTGAAAATATTTGAAACTGTATATCCTCACTGGAAAGCCTATATTATCATTTCCGGGCAACTTCGTCAATGAAGCTTATAATTATGTGATTACAACCATGGACATACTACTCATTGACATTCATCTCTTGTTAATCAATTCATGCACCTGTTTCTGTCAAAGGCGTCATAATAACTTTTTGCTGTAAATATGCTTTCCTGCTTTGATCATATTGCCATATCCTTCATAATATAAAATATTCAGCCTGGATGGAAATAATACTCGTTTTGGAAATCTAGAAACTACATGCGCAGAAGATAACAACTATCTTAGATCAGGAAATATGCAAAAAAAGAAGAAGAAAAGAAATGAGAGAAAATGCGTGTGCAGCGGTAGTTTATAATTATTGGGAAATGATCGCTCAAGTAATCTCATTTGCACGTACTTTACAAGAGAAAGCAACTACTGTGGTAGGTGGATCGTGATTTGTAATCTAATTTTCCCATGCACATTGGTTCAGAGTATAGATGGACAGTAGCGATTGACAGATATGTCTTACCACTGAAGTAACGTTACCTGCTTGCCCACAAGTGTCCACTGCAGTAATTGATATTCCTTTTTACACAAACTTTGTTGTGTTTTGAGGTTTGCTTTTTTTTTTTTTTTTTTTTTTTTTTTTTTTTTTATACTACATAACCAATCTCGGCGTAGGACGTTGTGCTACAGCCACGGAAGATATTTTGTACTCAGCAGTGGCATGAAGATTTTCATAGCACGCGAACGAAGCAAAACTACTAGGGCTATCACCTTTTCAAAATTTGCAATCTTCTGGTAGTGTGCGTAACATGTTCGTGACACAAGTCGATAAACTACTCTAATTCTCGACACAGGGTATATCGTGTATATTATTGTCAATGTGATCTCCCTCAAATCAGGCTTTCATACAGACCAATTCACCCACATTCTGATCACAAGCACTTATAGTAAGTCACACCTTCGCTCAGTGGCGTACCGTGGGTCGAGACATGGGGGGGGGGGGTCACCTCGTGGAAAAGTAATTTTTGAGGGTGTGTATGCTTGGGCGTGCGTGCGTGTGTATGTGTGTGTGTGCGTGCGTGCGATGCCAGTCTGCAAACTTAATGGGGACTGCAATACATAACGGAATGTGATACATTCCACAGAGCAGTCATTAAGCAACATTGTAAGTTTTCCTTACATGGATCATGGATTATGGAATGACGGTGTGAAACGACAAATTACTGGCAGCAACATCAGGAGAATTCTTTCTGGAATGAGTTAGATTCTGTTCGGCTTCAATCAAGTTCTCTAAGTTCCTTTAAGCAAAATCTAAAAGCCAATTTTTTGAAATCTTATGTATAGTTACTTGCTGTGACCATTTTGATATATCTGTTCTTATTCGCAATGATGCCTCGCTTGGGTGACTTCATTTGACCACATCTTTGACTAATAGTGCAATTTTATGGAGCATTGAATCCCTGAGTTTTACCTTGAACATCATAAACTATTTTGTACATTCCGTATCGATAGCGTTTATTATAATCTCGACATACTGATTTTCGCTTGTGTTTCGTCATCTTTTGTAGTTAGCATGTTGTAGTAAACGCTTATATTATTTCTTTGGAACCTACATCCTACAAGCATCGCTTTTTAGTAGGTTCCTCATATTTACACATCATTTTATTACATGTCCTTATACATTATTTTGTGAAATTATGTCTAAAATTGAATGTTGTGTTATACATATTTTACTCCGAAATCAAATGGAATATGAAACCTGAATATGGAATGTGGAATATGGAACTTGAATAAAAAAAATGCATAACAATATCAAATGCGAGGAAGCGGAGCTAGCGAGCTTGAAAATTTTGACATTTTACAATCCAAAAACTGCCGTTTGTAGCTATGTTTTTTCGCTTTGGAATTTAAGGGGGTGGGCAATTACTGGCAGCAACATCAGGAGAATGGCATAACGATTATATGCGAGCGAGCGGGGCGAGCAAGCTTGAACATTTTGACATATTACAGTCCCAAAACTGCCGTTTATAGCTACACTTTTTCGCTATGGAAATTAAGGAGGGTGCACCGGACGCAACTGCTGGTAATAACTGGCAGCAACATCAGGAGAATGGCATAGCGATTAAATGCGAGCGAGCGGAGCGAGCGAGCTTTAAAATTTTGACATTTTACAGTCCAAAAACTGCCGTTTGTAGCTATATTTTCGCTTTGAAAATTAAGGGGGGGGGGGGGGCGCCCAGTGCGCCCCCCTTGATCTACCCCTGGTAGTCAAGGATGTCGGTTTATGTTCGTGATTGGGGAAGGTATGACCAGCGAGGGGGCGTCGAAGTGACCAAGCGGGGAATGATGTCCAAAATCTGCACTTTAGAGCATCCCCAAATGGTTTGTGTTTGTGTGTGTATATGTTTTATGTATACATGGAAAGGTTAGGAAATAGCCCAGGTCAAGTTTTATTATTGGCAATGCAAGGCATTTTAAGATAGACTAGTATGTAAAGCAACACTGCAAAATCAATGAGCTAGCTTTGATAACGAAGCGTACGGTACAAAGCTGTACATTCTATATCACATTGCGCAACATTGCCGTTCGGATGTTCTGAGTACACTGCGCACACCCTGCTTATATTCAGAATGCCAACCAGGAATCACGCTGAATCACAATCTTCTGTCGGTTCCAGGCTTTTTGAACAATATTCCACACTATATACCTCTTTAATCATGGTTAAAAGAAATCTTAGAAAAATATCTTATTTCTTGATGACCCTTTCGTGTCGATTTCAAAAGCAGTTTACTAACCCTTGATTTACCATTTTGGTGAGGTCTTTTTTGGTTTTTGTTTTTTGTTTTTGTTTTGGGGGTTTATTTACCAGCGGATGGGGGGGGGGGAGGGGCATGTGCCCCCCCCCAAGTTACGCCACTGCCTACGCTTTATAACTCCTCAGAAGCTGTTGATCTGTGTCCTAGCATCGTTCACAAGGTGGACGCTTCTACTACGCACGTTTATTTTCCAAATAAATTATCCTCTAACTCACATTTGTTTTTTATTTGCCTCAATTACTATTTAAGAAAACAGAGATGAAATTTTGACGGGCAATTCTAATATTGATCTGCGGAATATACGAGAATATCTATAACAATAAACTATGCAGTATATACATCGGCGAGAATCAGTTTACCAACGTTAATAGATTATATTTTAACTTACATTTCTGATCATCTACATTATATACCTATATGTATTGACGACACACAGAATTTCTATACTTATACCAACAAAACTTGAGAAGTAGTGCAAATTTCATCTTCATTACAAAAAATGTTATTGTTCAACGACGAATTAATCAGAGAAACATGAGACGATTTATCATTGTGCGCAGACACAGATAGTGTCTCTGAAGCGTTCTAAGATATTATTCATCTCTTATTTGGGCATGCATATCCCCGATATTGAGCAGAAACATAACAAAAAAAATTTCATGGACGGCAAAGGAAAATTTGTGTTCAATTAAGAAAATAAATGCCATAAACAAAACAAAATTTGTATTCAGATTCAATATTCATTGATTGTAATCTGACAGTAACATAGTTTTTCAATCTAGCTTTAAAAGAATACGTTTTACATGATTTAACATAATCTGGAGGTGTGTTCCAAAGGTCTGGTCCATTATGTCTTATAGATTTTTGTGCAATTAAGGTTGCAGTAGGTCGCAGGAGGTCGTAGAGGTCGCAGGAGGTCGTAGATTTGAATCCCGCCCGAATATGTAGGCCTTTGATTATTTCTTATCGTGGCTACTACTAAACACTGATTAATTCGGTGCCTTTTTATACGTTGATGTAGAGCAATATCAATATCAATTGAAACACTTAATCAAATTGACCCCTCCTCCCCCCCCCCCAAAAAAAAAGAAAGTCTTCCTGATGATTATTTCATTTATCCTAGAACACCAGATATGTTCGCGTGCATTATCAATTCGCAAAATTTCGCGAGTTCAGTAAGGTTTCCGAAATGAAAATACACACGACAGTTTTTGCCTACTATACCATATGCATTGAATGCCAGTGGCGATTCGCGAACGTTTTGTGCCACGAAAAAAGACCGTCGGCTCCAAGTCACGACAATATCATGCCGCGAAAATATGTTACTTTCAACCGAGTAACTATCTTGTTTCACCATGGCTCAACTTCTATAACAGCCTACTGTATGGAGTTACTGTAACAAATCCAAAATTGATGCGTTATTTCTCGTACAGAAAAGGACATTTCAATGTGTATATAATTTTTATACATTCTGTCTATATAGCTCATACCTCTCCTTTATCAAAACAACTATAGAACTATGACAGTACACGACCTCTGTACCAACCAGTCTGCTATGTTAAAGCACATCAACATAATTACTTCATTTCTTCCAGGATACATTCATCCGCAACTGCAATATCAACCTCCTATCCCACACGTCATTGCAAAGATTTTCGTTTTCAATAATCCGAAGCAACTCCTCTTCCATAGTTCTATCTCATACCACGGACCTTGCAGTTAATAGAAATCGCTGCCGGAACGAATCAAATCGTGCGCGACACCTTTGTTTGTTTGTGTGTGTGTTTTTTTTTTTTTCAAATCTCCCATGACAAAGCATATCAAACTCTAAAGATCAGGAAACATCTAATCATGTCATTCACGAAATGCTTTATGCATTTGATATTTCGGATCACTATTCACGAATGATTAAACATCAAACCATTCAGGAAAAATTCACGCCTATAGTTTAAGGCAATTTGCACTCACTGTGACTTCATCCCTTTATACTTGACAATCTATTTTTATCAACGCAATTCAAAACTCCAGAATATTAAATGACATGGTTTTCTCGTTTGCTCTGTACTTTCAGTTTCCTATTATTTTTCTGAAACTCTTTTCTTCAGACTGTCGTCTCTTCAGGTTATTAGCCTATTTATAACGACAGACTTCTGCATTCCAATCCCGCCAAAATCATTCGAATCAAAATCATTTGAACCGGTTACTAGTAGATCACCGTTTATTCCTCTATCCTGAATTGTTAAAATCAACACAATTTTGCATTCTGTCATCAGACTACTATTATATTCAATTCTACTTATATGAATGTACTGATTATGCGCCTTATTGTTCTGGAAAAAATAAAAAGAATACTCTTTTTCATATGAAATACGTACGTTTGGAACATGTAGTGTATTCGCGTTAATAATATTCAATGTTTGCATATTGCCATGAGGGTGGTGTACTTTGGGGGTGCATCCCACAGGATTGGCATTTAATGTGCATCCTCACACTAAATAGATATTTTCAAGCAATGCTTCTCCTATCATTTCCACGACATTCATTGATATAAAAGTGTGTAGCTGTATTGCTGCAACTACTTCTAAAACCATGCACGAAAGAACGTCGGTATTTGCGTTCATAGTATCCGTGTGATACACACGGGTCTTGAGCGGCGGTGTAATTTTGGACATTTCCCAAGGGATTGCTTTTTAATGTTCACCCTTTTGACAATGTAGTTAATGTAGAGCATTTTTCTTTTTGTAATTATATTGCATTTCTCACAAACAAAAGGGCAATTGCTGTACAACCGTAACGATCGGGACAATGTGAAGGCATTGAATTGCGGCTAACGGAACACCCATCCCGTATTCCGGATACTTCGAGACTGATGTTGAAGTTGCTGGCAAGAAAATCACTAAAAGAGGGATCCTTGTCACCAAGGTTGAGCACAGGCCGAGGTATCCAGTACTTCTTGGGATGAATGTTCTTCGAGATCTCCCGGAAAATACATTGGCAACTATAATCGGTGCCAAAGTAGCAAGCAACCCTGGAAGTAGTGTAGAAAGAGATGTTATTGGACTGGTGCGCGTTGCAGGTAAAGGGAAAGTGTTGATTCCTGCTCGGTCGGCACAGATCATTCAAGTGACATCACCGACATGTTCCCCAGAGACAGCAGTCGTCATAGACCAAATCACCCAGACGCCGAAAGGCATCATCCTAAATCCTGCTGTGACATATACACCAAAGGGACGACTGTGGGTTCAGCTGGTTAACACCACTGAAGAAGACATCTTCGTCAATGCCCGCTTCCCAATCGGGTCTGTCCACGTGGCGCACGTCCATGATTGATGACAACAGTGTACTATGTGAGCGTGTAGCCATCCACGTAGAACCAGACCAAACAGTGCAGGAGGAAGGGCTATTCAACACTCCAGGCCTGGTATGGGAGGGACTGGACATCCACCAGAGGCAGAAGGCAGAAACCCTCCTAAGGAAGCATGCAGATGTCTTCGCCTCATCAGAGGATGATCTCGGTTTTACTGAAAAAGTCACCCATCAGATCCGAACTGAAGACAATGAGCCTGTCCGATTGCCTTATCGTCGAATTCCCCCATCCCAGCTTGAAGAGGTGAGGGAGCACCTCAGGAAGCTCTTGGACAAGAACATCATCAAGGAAAGTACCAGTCCATATGCCTCTCCTATTGTCTTGGTTCGTAAATCTGATGGTTCCCTTCGTCTCTGCGTGGACTATCGGAGACTGAACCAGAAGACAAGGAAGGATGCGCACCCTATTCCCCGAATTGACGAATCCATGGATGCTCTGCATGGTGCCCGATGGTTCTCAACGCTTGATTTTCTGTCGGGATATAACCAGGTAGCGATGGATGAAGGAGACCGCCACAAGACGAGCTTCACTACGCCGTTTGGATTGTTTGAGTTTGTGCGGATGCCCTTCGGGCTGTGCAAAGCTCCAGGTACCTTCCAGCGACTGATGCAGGCTTGTCTTGGGGACCAATTCTTCTCGTCTGTTCTGTGCTACCTGGATGATTTGCTAGTATACTCTTCAACTTTTGAACAACATCTGGAGAGACTGGATCGAGTTTTGGAGAGACTTCCACAACATGGACTGAAAATAAAACCCTTGAAATGCGAGCTGTTCAAGCCAGAAGTGCGCTACTTGGGTCACCGGGTGAATAGTGAAGGTGTACATATAGACCGTGAGAAGATTGCAGCGGTAAGGGACTGGCCAACCCCAACACGTTTCCATGAGCTTCGGTCCTTCTTGGGGTTTTGCTCCTTCTACAGGCGTTTTGTGAGAGGGTTCTCGCAAATTGCTGGGCCACTGCACAGCCTGGTTGCTGCACTAGGGAACCAGTCTAAGTTGAAGAAGCCATCTCCCTTCTACTGGAATGCAGAACATCAGGAGGCTTTTGAAAAGCTGAAGTGTGCTCTGGTTTCACCGCCAGTGCTGGGGTTTGCAGACTTCACAAAACCGTTTGAAGTGGAGGTTGATGCTAGTCTTCATGGGCTTGGTGCAGTCCTTTTTCAACGGCAAGAGGGAGGGCGTCGAGTGATTGCCTATGCAAGCCGGACGCTGCGGGGAGCCGAGAAGAATATGGAAAAATATTCCAGCATGAAACTGGAACTACTTGGCATGAAATGGGCAATCATCGAAAAATTCCGTGACTATCTCATCGGGAGCAAGTTTGTTGTCTTCACAGATAATAATCCACTTGCACACCTGCAATCAGCAAAATTGGGGGCCACAGAGCAACGTTGGGTGGGTGCCCTCTCCTCATTTGACTTTGATGTCAAGTACAAACCAGGTGTCGCCAACAAGGTAGCAGATGGGTTCTCGCAGACCACACCTCCCAGACGGGAACACAGACGGTTCACAGACCTGCTGCGAGATGGTTGGAGTTACCCGGTTACCAGATGACTTGAAACATACCACAGTCGAGTCTAATGCCCAGATTGCATGGGGGAATACAGATGACAGCAGTACACAGGCGCCATTCCCAAACTACACACACGATCAACTACAGTTGTTCCAGCAGCGGGACCCAGCCATAAGCCGTCTACACTATTACTGGGAGCAAGGTAGGAAACCTGATGCTGAGCAAAGAGCTAGCGAGCAGGAAGATGTATCCTCCTGCTGAGGCAAATGGATAAGGTGAGGGAGAAAGACGGGCTGCTTTATCGTGTGTGCGAGGAAGGACGACTTTGGCAGTTACTGTTACCCCAGGTCCTGGTCGGTGATGTGCTGAAGGCTTGCCATGATCAAGCAGGACACCAGGCCGTGAAGAGAACAACAAGCCTGGTAAGGAGCCGCTGTTACTGGCCTAGGATGACAAATCATATTGCTGAATGGTGTGCCCAATGTGATCGCTGCACTAAAGCCAAGAACCCACCAAAAATTCGTGAGCCACTCAGAGGTATGATAGCGACTCACCCAAATGAGTTGCTTGCGGTGGACTTCACAATGCTGGAACCCGACTCAACAGGCAGGGAGAATGTCCTTGTCATGACTGACGTATTTTCAAAATACTCGTTAGCCATACCGACGAGAAATCAAACCGCAGAAACAACAGCGAGGGTTCTCATGAGAGAGTGGTTCAGCAAGTTTGGGGTGCCTCAGAGAATCCACTCGGACCAGGTCGGAATTTTGAATCGGCACTTATTCACTCTCTATGCAAACAGTATGGAGTACACAAGTCTCATACCACTCCATACCATCCTGAAGGAATTGGCCAGGCAGAACGATTTAACAGGACACTACACGATCTCCTCAAGACACTCCCTCCCGAGAAGAAACGTAAGTGGTCAGAGTTCCTCCCAGAAGTCCTGTATGCATACAATGCCACCACTCACTCTTCTACAGGTTTCATCCCATTCTACCTTATGTTTGGAAGGGATCCCAAACTCCCAGTTGACTTCCTGTTAGGGGAGAGAGCACACAAAGACTTCGCCAATGTTCATGACTGGGTTGCCGACCATACTGAGGTTCTTCACTGGGCGTACCAAAAGGCAGGGGAGAAGCTCATCCAAGAGGCCGACAATCGAAAGTCACAATTCGACAAAACTGCTAGAGAGAGACCTCTGAGAATAGGAACTAGGGTGTACCTAAAAAATCACCCACAAGGCAGACATAAGATAGCAGATGAATGGCAACCCACCGTGTATAAGGTTGTTTCTCGTCCCGGGGACGGAGCAGTGTATGTCGTAGAGAGAACAGACGGCGCTGGCGATCAACGGACTGTCCATAGCAGAGAACTCCGAGAGTGCCCCACCAGCCAGGAATGGGATCCAGCCCCTCCTCCCAGCAGGCGACGAAAGGCACGTCGGGCCCACACACGCCCAGAAGCAGATGTCACATCAGATGACTCCAGTTCTTCTTCCTGGCCAGATCTAGTGGCAGTAGGAAGGTATCCTAATGATCCTCTGGTAGAGGAAAGTGGTACTTCTAGTGATGAATGTAATCATTCCCCATATCTTCTCCATCGTAGTGCGAGAATTGGGAGGGGAAACCATAGTAATCCGTTCAATCTCCCATGCTCAGCTGTCAAAACCCTTTCAGATGATGCAGATGTTGATGCCTCAACAAACAGAGTAATTTCAAGTGAAGTCAACAGTCAAGAATTAATCAAGAGGCTTCAGCGAGGCCTTGATAGCGAAGTAAAATGGGATGACTGGTGATCTACGTTTAGTCGTAGGGTAGGTGCACTGACATCCTAAGGATAGTGTTACCATTTCAGCGTGGACTGTTGTTTTTGTAAATAGTGTACATAATTTTACTGTCTATTGTAATTATTTTGGTTCCTTTAGTGTATGTTTGTGGGCTGCTCAGGAAAATTTTGTGTGAATGGGTTAGTGTCACTATAATTGTTTGGGGTTTGTTAAATGGAGCACATTTCCAACATTGATCTAAGAAAAGTGTAAATTTGAGGACAAACTTTTGAAAAAGCAGGGGAGAATGTAAGGGAATGCACTTTCACCTAAGTAATTTCATTTTATTTCAGCCATAGCACTTTGATTCGATGCCCAAAATATGGTGTCACTTTTATTAGCCACTATAACATATCTCCCTTGTACTCATACAATATGTAGGTCTCTATGTGGAATACAGGTAGAGATAAATTTTAGTCCTTACCCATACCTACAACACATGCACTGTGGGTATTGGATTAAGAAGGGGACAAGCAATGTCCATGCATCTATTGTGACCATGAAGTTTATTGCCAAACAATGTCTATGTATCTATTGTGACCCTGAAGTTAATGACCAGCCATATCAAACTAAGGAGACAAAGAGCTGTCCCCTTACCCACACTGGCCACTGCAAGGTGTACAACTCAAGTGCTCCAGTTGTGATAATTTGTTTATGTTTGTGGAGGACAGGGAGTACCACATCACTTTTGTTAGGGCATCAAACTTAATAAGAATAACACAGGAAGTTAGTGTTTGACTTAAGATTATATGGGTTGCCTCATTCACAAAGCATCCTCAGTTTCCTGCCTCTCTCTCTCTCTCTGTCTCTCCTCTTTCCTTCTCTCTACCCCCACCCTAGGTCCCCCCTCCTCTTTTGTCTGCTTTGTCTTTCCCCCTCATTAACTTCTCTACCAGTAAGTTGTGTGGTCAAGGGGGCAAGAATGCCCCTCTGCCATTTGCTTTTACAACTTCATGGAGAGCAGTAATACTGAGATGCTGTGTCTGAGCAATTTTAGCAACTATCCGAATCACTAACTGTTTCTGTCGGGATGTGCCAGAGAACTCAGGAAATCTTTGGGCAGATGCGGCCATCATGTTAAGAGATACAACAGGGTAAGTTTTTATATCGAATGTGTATTTAAGGAGGTGGTTAACAAGTACATGTATTTGCTTGGAAGCAGCTACCTAACAATTCCTCTGTGTCATTTGTTATACACTAGTGTTCCCTTGCAAATAGTATGGAGATATGTTTCTATCGATTGTTAGTATTTTGTTCCAGATGTAATAAACATCGTATGGTTCAAACTTATCTGGGTTGTATAAGAATTGTCTGGAACATTATAGTGGAAATTTGTGTTGTCACTCACTTGCTTATTGAATGAGATGACATTATGCTGCATGTGTGAATAGGGTCATAGACCCCGTTTACAGTGCGGGGCCGGGCTCGGCCGCGGCTCGGCCGCGGCCGAGCCCGGCCTCAATTGCCGAGCCTCGCAATTTTGTCCGTTTACACCGCTGGGCTCGGCCGCGCTTTCGATTCAAACCTTTCATTATTTGGTCGTAGTGGCGCTCTGCTTGTAAACTAACGCAATTTGGTATTGTCTGGTTTCAGACCCTTTGCCAACTGAATTCCGTTGCGACGAAGTCGCCGTTCGGGCAAAGGACTTTGCCGAAGGAAAAAATCCTTTGCAGGACAAAACCACCTTAAACTATAATAGTTTTCGACGTTGAGGGGGTTAATATCCTGAACAGCGAAAGATACAGGCAGAGGGTTTGGAAGCCAGACTAAAACTGGCCGCGCAATTGGCCGCGCATTTGGCCCAGTTTGCGTTTACACCAAGAAAAGGCCGGGCTCGGCCGCGGCCGAGACCACCTCCAGAGCGAGGCCAAATGCGAGGCCAATTTTGGCCTCGCATTTGGCATTTTGCGCGTTTACACTGAAGCGGGGCTGGACTCGGCCGCGGCCGAGCCGTGGCCGAGCCTCGCACTGTAAACGGGGTCCTATACACCACAGTGTAGTAGTCTTGATGTATGCAGACTTTAAAGGCATAATTTACCATTTGCAGATGAAACAAAAACCCAGCATTAGTGCTTTGAAATAGTTCTAAATGTGAGTTAGGGATAGAAACAACCACTGTAAAAATCTGAATCTGTATTATCAATGTTAAGTATTGTTAAATGCACAAATGTGAACAATAGTTAAACTAAGAATGCTTCCAGACTAAACTGTCTACAGTTATGGTTTATTGAGAAAAATACTGATATCTCCTTATATTTTAGGCTTTATTGCGAAAATTGTATATAGAAGGACGTTTTGTGACTCAACAGATCTACACATATGCATCAAAGGTGATATCTTGAAAAATTTCAAAATCACTTCTCCCAAAGGTAAACTGGACCTTTAATAGTCATTGATGTGCTTCTCTTTCTTTCTTTCTTTTCTTTCTCTCTCTATCTCTCCCTCTGTTCCTCACTTATCTCTCCATCGTGCTCCCTCCCCCTCTCTCTCTTCGCACTGGCATAGGATAGTGAGTGACCAAGGAATTGAGCATGTATTAAGTATTAGGGATGATACCATAAGACAATAAGTAACAAGGGTCTGGAGAGTAGTCTAATAGTTTATGCATTTTATAGTACATGGTAGTTGTTACAAGGACGCTAGTGTACATTCTATCCCCCTCCCCTTTCTCTCTCTTCTCCTTCTTCCTCTTCTTCTTCTTCTTCTTCTTCTTCTTCTTCTTCTCTTTCTCTAGTTAGTTATCTAACTTTTCATCTGTCACTGCACACTGTACTCTCTGAATGTAATATAAAGTTGAAGTAAAGAAACCTGTATATAGCATGACAGAAAGAAACACGTTCCACTGTACTGTATTATATTCTTGTAGGTAAGTAGCCATGCTACTACGAGTATTCTCAGTGTGTGCATACTACTGTAGTTTTCTTAGCTCTGTGAATGTTTGGTACAAATGTAGTTTTAGATGTGTTGCATACTATAGTGAGTAGAATAAGATAGAAGATTATTAAGAAGGGAGATAATTATGTTCATTGAATTGATACAGGTTAGTACATTCTGTGTAACGCGATATCATATACTAGGCTATATAAGTGGAAAATATCTTTCTTATGGTGGTGTAATCATTGATTTGAAACCATTATAACAATGTATATTTCGTTTGTCTTTGACACTATAACAGGTCTTGATAAAGCCACTTCTGCCCTCTTTTGTTGGGAATAAAAATAAACCTGGCCTATATACCCAGCAGTGCCGTGAACCAACAAATTTACACTGTGTCGGTGTAGTTTCTTGTGAGCGCATCTTGTCCATTCCCTCACATATAGCATGTAATGCATCATATTCATAATTTACATCTAAATTGAAAAAAAAATGTCCTTGTAGTGCTTACAGCTGCTTAAAAATACTTCTTTTGCAGCTCTAAGTTACCATCCCGACATGCGCCAAAATTTCTTCTAAATTTCCTAAGAACTGCAGATGAATTTAAATCTACATTTTTAAACCTGATTTCACGGTCAAAATGTACTGTTTCCATGGCAATAGAATTTCAACTGTACTCTTGAAAAATGTGTCCAGCACAAATTAGCACTGACTTTGCTATGTGTGTGTGTGTGTGTCTGTCTGTCTGTCTGTCTGTGTGTTTACATGTGTGTAGTACCTTGTGAGTACCTGGTGAGTTTGGCTGCTGCAGTAACCGTGGCAACACGTGAGGTACAAACACAGAGCGTCTTGCATAACTACACCTATAGATCATTGTAGGTCCTACATACTGAGTTTGAAATAAATTGCTTAAACACTGGAAATAGTTCACTCCACAATGTTTAGGGGAAATTGTGGTTACCATGGCAACGCTTTCTCCGACAAACGAACAAAAAATAATGTCTTGCATATCTACACCTCAATGTCATCATGTACACCATATCTAAGTTCAATTGCCTCAAAATTGTGGATGTAGTTCACTCCACAAGATTTTTCACGAAAATATGCTGTTAACATGACAAGCCTTGTAGGGTAAACACAAAGTGTGTCTTACATAACTACACCTATAGATCATTATACATACCAAATTTGAAATAAATTGCTCAAATACTGTGGAAGTAACTCTCCACAAAGTTTTTGGAAAATTGTGGTTACCATGGCAACGCTTACTCCGACAAAACAAAACAAAAAAAATGTCTTGAATATCTTCATCTCAATGTCATCATGTAACCAGTTCATCGAAATTACTTCACCTGTCGAAGGAGTTCACGACGCAAGATTTACAACGGACCGTCCGACCTACCACACGCTGATTCCCATTTTACCCCCTTCAACACTTTTTGTATGGGGGGGGGGGTACGGTATTTAAAAAAAAAGTGTATCTTACACAATCAAACATTTCATTAAAATGTCATTTGTACGCAATATTTTCTTCTTCTTTTTTTTTTTTTTTTACAAGAAATGAACAAATTTGGAGATTTGTCCCCCAGCATTTATATGAGCAGCCGCAATTATGACATTTGCAATCTATTGCAAAATTTGCAACTTTTATCCCTGAATCTATTGCAAAGTTGCAATTGATTAGCAATAAGCATCTTTTTGATCAGTGTTTTAGAACCAACACTTGCTGTCGGGCGAAAGCTCGGTGGTCTAGTGGAGATGACGCCTGTCCGGTGATCATTAGGTTGTAGGATCGAATCCTGCTCGTGTATGTACGCCCATGATTTTTATCATGACTACTACTAATAAACACTGATCAATTCAGTGCTTATTTACGTCGATGTAGGGCATTGTCAATCAGTTGTAATGAAACATCTCGACGGAAGAATTTCATGAATTTGAATAATTACGCAGTACCCGCTGCATGCTATAAGGAGTAGAACCAACACTTGCTTTCGGGCGAAAGCTCGGTGGTCTATTAGAGAATAACGCCTGTCCGGTGATCAGGAGGTCATAATATGTTCGCAGATCCTGCTCCAGTATGTACGCCCATGAATTTTTTATCATGGCTACAACGGTACACTGATCAATTCAGTGTTTATTTACGTCGATGTAGGGCAATTTATCAATCAGTTGCAATGAAAACATCTCGACGGAAGAATGTCATGACTTTAAAAGAACCTCTATGTATAGGTACCCGATTTGGTATGCATGCAACTGAAAGATGAATTTCTGGCCAGCATGCTCCCCAAGAGTTGGAAAGGTGGATTTTGCAAGTGCGGGGAATTGTAATGAATCTAGTTACTGGAGTATCAATAAGCCAGTTTACAGAGTTAGTGCATGTCTACAATGACCCTGCACCACAGACTTCTAAACATGAAAAGGTTTTGTTCTGAAGGATTCATGTGCCATCTTTCTAATCACCATAAAGAGGAACTGCTTTGTCAATGTTGATAATCAATTTCACATGGGTACATGTACGTTCCATCAGGTGTTCAACCTATAATTTCACATTTTTGATGGAGCATGCCTGAGGATTCTCTCCATTTTGAAGTTAATAAGTAAATGGCATTATTCTCAAATTACCTTAATACACATTCGCAAACTTCCGTAAAGCTGTAAAATGCTTAGATGATTTGCTTCGTGTAAGGTGCTGTACAATGTATATTAAATGAAAACATTATTATAAAATATTGTTTGTTGATACCTTTGCACGTTAAGAATATAGTATTGTGGATGTTGCCCCCAAAACTGGGGAAGCTCCTCCAGTCCTCCCCCACAATAGCTATCTTGTTTTTAATTGTGGGGATATCAATAGAATACTTGAATGAATTCTTTTTTCAGACAGGCTGTATAATCTGAGCCAATCTAATTCATAACTAAATTTCAGGAAAATGAACTCCAGCCTCCTGTCCTGGACATTTTCACGCTTAGTTGTGTATTCCTTATGTCATCTTTATAATGTACTCTCCGTAAAGTTGAAAGGAAATACTACCTTCATTTGAAGTTTTTCTTATTCAAGTCCTTGATTTGTTGAATTACAAACCACTAGAGGGCAGCAGACCGTTGTGACGTAGTTGGGGCGAGTCTCTATGAGATTATGCGTAAGTCGAGGGAACGACTTACGTAAGACGTGGGAACAACTTAGTAAGTCGTGGGAACGACTTAGTAAGTCGAGGGAACGACTTATAAGTCGTGGGAACGACTTACGTAAGTCGAGGGAACGACATAGTAAGTCGAGGGAACGACTTAGTAAGTCGTGGGAACGACTTAGTAAGTCGTGGGAACGACTTAGTAAGTCGAGGGAACGACTTAGGAAAAATATTTCTTGCCATGTCCCCTTAGGGGTTCCGTACAAAGACTATCAGTGTACAAGTTGGTTTTTGTACGCATGTGCGTGGACTTAGCTCTATGATACTACATAGACTTGTGCAGTTACATTGAGTTTGTACTGCTATATACTGGAGTACACAGTACATGTACCATTGGGCATGGTCGTCTGCTAACCACAGAATAAGATTATAATGTGAGAATGGCTCGTCGCCTTTCAAACATAAACATAACAACGGGTTTGTGTGTATGTGTATGTGTGTGTGTGTGTTTGTGTGTGTGTGTGTGAGAGAGTGTGTGTGTGTGTTAGCGTTAAAAAAAGAAGGTGATTCAGCAGCACAAGTGTTTCCGTAAGGCAGATATGGATTGGCTTGAGTTACTATAGTATAAGTATTAAATCAGAAATCTCTTTCTGAGATTCTTGCAGAATTCCCATGCAAATGTTTTATGCATATGGTACGATTTGTATATGCAGGCCTATATTGTATTGTATGTTAAGAAAAATATGATTTAGGAGCACAAGAGTCGAGAATGCAGCTGCTTATTTTTATTCAAATTACATAATTTCATTGTAAACATGGGCCTGATATCGATGAAATCTCTAATAAAAATATCATTAAAAAAAGTGTTTAGTGTATTGTTCTGCTCGCAGCGCAAGTATACAAACAACAGTAACACGTTCTCACTAATCGAAGTTACAGAGGAAAATAAGACGTAAGAACACAAGACGTATACATGGTAAATTGGAACATTATTCGAAGATGTTTCACACGGGCAAGTCGTTTAGCAAGTCGTCATTTAGGGAGCCCACATCCCTGACAAAACTCAGCAGTCAGTATACGTGTACAACATCAGCAGGGAGGTGACTCACCTCGCTGGTATTAGCAGGGAGGTCACCTCCTTGGTATTAGGCAGATAGAAACGAAAGGGTGCCTTTTCAATCTAAGTTCACATCACTGGTCACTTTCACTGACAGCGATCACTTTGTTTTCAGATTATTTATGGGCTGTCTTACTTTTACACATTAACCGCGGCGATTTTAAAAGTGGAGTTAACGTCAGGTGGTGTCCGTTGACAAGCCACGAATGATTTTTTAAAATATATATATATTTTTTAATGTGGGGGGGGGGGGGGGAGTTAGTGCTGCATGATGTAATGATGACATTGTGTACATAGGCCGCGAGGGGAAAAGAAATTGCATTTGCATCCACATTATTCTTTTTTGTTTGTTACTTTACTTTGTTTTACAACAGCTATACTGTATGATATTAATTTGCTATTCAAGTGTTAGGATGGCGTTAACAGGTGTCTGTGAAGGGTTAGTGTAGGATCGCATTTGATGACATGAAATTGATTGTTTAAATGTTTGATTTACGGTATTGGGCTCACACCCGTAAACATAATAGATTCTTCCCGGTCTGATCACAAATTCGTACCAAAGATACCAAAATTAATTCAGAAAAAAAAATCATAAAAAATCAGGAAATGAAGGTAGAAGAAAAGTTTTTAGCTGAAGTTGATGAATGTGAATTCCTCTACAAAATATATTTTGCCTTGCAGGTGATAGCGTTTCCTTGTGGAATTTAAAGGGACTAATTTAACTCGGCGCACGCACAAAAAATCTGAGCCTTTTTGAGTTAAAAAGACACGTAGTCTGACTTTGCCGACTTTTTGACAGAGTTTGAGCGGAATAACCCCCTTGATATTTTGTTGAGTGAAAGGGCACATCTTACTTTATTTTGACATGCGATATGAAAGACGCCATTTGTATGAGTTATTTTACAGATTTTTTTTAAAGTTTGATTTTAACACACATCCCTATGGGGAAATATTTATGGGTGTGAGCCCTATTAAGATGTTAAAAGATTGTGCCAACATCCATTTGGCGTTTACATGAATGGTTAGTTCGCCGTTGCCCAACATAACTATATGTATAAGGTTGAGCCAACATTGGCTCGAAACAAAGACGTTGACTCCACTAGAAATTATTGATCACCTACACAGTGTTCAAAAATTCATTCTGTCCCCCCCCCCCCCCCCCCCCGCTTTGGTGTTGATGCGCTCGTCACTTAATTTAACCATGTAGTCTGGGTGCCAAAGCCACTTTTTGGGCCTAACCTTGTTTTACCGTCCACCCAATGTTTTTTGATGGTTTTACCCTATTTCGGGGGTGCTGAATCCGAATCCGGATGATGCAACTCTTGCATCCTTGAGGGTTTTGAGATATTCAAGATGGCCGCCAAAATGGCCGCCAAAACCGGAAATTCCCACGTATTGCCTTCTAAAAGGTTAAATATTGAAAACAATTGATGGATTTAACCTATTTCGAGGGTGCAGAATCCGAATCTGGATGATGCAACTCTTGCATCCTTGAGGATTTTGAGATATTCAAGATGGCCGCCAAAATGGCCGCCAAAACCGGAAATTCCCACGTATTGCCTTCTAAAAGGTTAAATATTGAAAACAATTGATGGATTTAACCTATTTCGAGGGTGCAGAATTCGAATCTGGATGATGCAACTCTTGCATCCTTGAGGATTTTGAGATATTCAAGATGGCCGCCAAAATGGCCGCCAAAACCGGAAATTCCCACGTATTTCCTTCTAAAAGGTGAATATTGAAAACAATTGATGGTTTTACCCTATTTCGAGGGTGCTGAATCCGAATCTGGATGATGCAACTCTTGCATCCTTGAGGATTTTGAGATATTCAAGATGGCCGCCAAAATGGCCACCAAAACCGAAAATTCCCACGTATTCCCTTCTAAATGGTGTGAAATTGAAAAGAATTGATGATTCTCCCTATTTGGAAGGTGCTGAATCCGAATCTGGATGATGCAACTCATGCATCCATGAAGTTTTTGAGATATTCAAGACGGCCGCCAAAATGGCTGTCAAAATGGCCGCCAATTAAAACCGGAAATTCCCATGTATTTCCTTCTGAATGGTGAGGAATTGAAAACAATTGATGGATCTACCCTATTTCTATGGTGTTAAATCCGAGTCTGGATGATGCAAACCTTGCATCCTTGAGGGTATTGAGATATTCAAGATGGCCGCCAAAATGGCCGCCAAAATGGCCGCCAATCAAAACCGGAAATATCTATGTATTAGCTTTTAAATGGTGAGAAATAGAAAACAGTTGATGGTTTAACTCTATTTCGAGGGTGCTGAATCCGAATCTGGATGATGCACCTCGAGATAGTCAAAATGGCCGCCAAAATGGCCGCCGAAACGGAAACTCCAATGTATTTCCTTCTTATAAATGGTGAGAAATTGATAACAATTGATGGTTTTCGTCAATGGCACAGTTTGAACTTGCTGTATATACAGTGAAACCAGCTCTACTGGATATCTTTGAGTTGGTACGACACAAGTGTGCCAGCAATAATTAACCCTTCAAGACTACAGATGCGGTTGAATAATTGCAAGATTACACTGTTTCCTCTACATGTAATGGATAAGTTTTGAACACTAACAATTAATGGACAAGACATGTTCATCTAAATCATATTGTGATAGTGATGTAGAGAAGTGTACTGAAATTACCCAACATTACCTGCCTTAATCCATGAGCAGTTTTAATCTCTTTATCCATGAACACTCAAATTGGTTATTTGGTTTATATTGGTGGTCTTGATGACATTGTTGAAGACACGAGTGGGACATTTTTATTGTTATGCTTCAATTTTTTCTTCAATATGATGTAACATTATGTATGTATAAATACAAACACACACGAGGGGACGGACAAATCACAGGTAACGCGCCTTGGAAAAAAAAAAACTAAATAAAAATCAAACGACAACATGGAAGGTAATAGTTGATAATCCAGTACTTACGAATATCATAATTGCGCAGAGTGCTTTTGAAATTACCCTTATTGATATCTACTATAGTGGTCATGGATGCAACCATTTCCAATGACCTAATCAGAATATGCGACAAGTTTCACAAGAATACGAGGCGAGACTCGTCAGAATACAAGACAAGTTTCAACACCAAATACCAACATGCCATAATTTAATTTTACTCTATTGATAGCCGAAAAGGATTAACTTTACATCTATGGAGCCATATTATTGGAGACCACAAGCATTATTTCATAACAATTATGCATAAAGACATTTTCAATCGTATCTTTCTTTGCGTTTGTACGTTTCAGTATAATGTCAATATCACTTCTTCTTTTTTCCAGTACGTGTCAAAGTTCCGTTTGAGACATATCGGAATATGTCAGTATATTACAATACCATTGTGACTGTCATTTTGACTTTCAATAAATTTTGGCTGATTTGACAAATTCGCTCAACTGAGTTGAATTCAAGAATACGAATTATTCCTTTTCACCCTGCATGGGTTTAATCTCCCGCTTCGCGTTGGAGCACAATACTTCACCATTTCAGTATAAGAACATGTTAAGGAGTTTCCGTTCATACAGGACATTTATAGATGTCCGAAAACCTTCAAAGACCTTCAGCACCCTCGAAATAGGGTAAGACTATCAATTTATTTTTAAAAATTTACCATTAAGAAAAAATATATTGACATCGGAATTTCTGCCACTTATTTTGGCTGTCATCTTGGACGTCTAAAAACCCTAAAGAATGGACGAATTTCAACAACCAAGTTTCGAGGGTGCTGAATAGGGCCTAAAATTTACCAATTTTTGACAGTTATTTTGGCGGTCATCTTGGACATCTCAAAACCCTTAAAAAGAACACGAAAGTTGCATCAACCAGGTTCGGATTCAGCACCCTCGAAATAGAGTGAAACCGCCACTTGTTTTTAATTTCACACCATTTAGAAGGTAATATAGGGCTCACATGGAAATTTTCGTTTTTGACGGCCATTTAGGGACCTTTCTGGCGGCCATCTTTATTATCTCAAAACCCTCAAAGAAGTAAGAGCTGTATACTGGAGCTTCAAATTCAGCAAACTCAAAATAGTGTAAAAGTCAAACCACCAGCTGTTTTATATTTTACACAATTTAGAAGGAAATAGGGGGTCTACATATGAATTTCCGTGTTTCGCGGTCATTTTTGGCGAACATCTTTATTATCTCAAAACCCTTAAGGATGCAAGAGTTGTATCCTGAGCTTCGGATTCAGCACACTCAAAATAAGATAAAAACCACCAATTGCTTTCAAATTGTCACCATTTAGAAGGAAATACAAGGGAACTTCCGTTTTGGGCGGCCATTTTAACGGAAATATTGAATATCTCAAAATCTTCAACAATGCAGGAGTTGCACCATCTAGATTCTGATTCAGCACCCTCGAAATAGGGTAAAAAAATCAAATGTTTTCAATTTCTCACCATTTAGAAGGAAATACGTGGGAATTTTCGGTTTTGTTGGCCATTTTGGCGGCCATCTTGAATATCTCTAAAACTTCAAGAATGCAAGAGTTGCATCATCCAGATTCGGAGTCAGCACCCTCGAAATAGGGTAAAACCATCAATTGTTTTCAACATCTCACCTTTTAGAAGGAAATACGTGGGAATTTCCGGTTTTAATTGGCGGCCATTTTGGCGGCCATCTTGAATATCTCTAAAACTTCATGGATGCAAGAGTTGCATCATCCAGATTCGGATTCAGCACCCTCGAAATAGGGTAAAACCATCAATCATTTTTAATTTCTCAACATTTAGAAGGAAATACGAGGGAATTTCCGGTTTTAATTGGCGGCCATTTTGGCGGCCATCTTGAATATCTCTAAAACTCCATACATGCAAGAGTTGCATCATCCAGATTCGGATTCAGCACCTTCCAAATAGGGAGAATCATTAATTCTTTTAAATTTCACACCATTCAGAAAGAAATACGTGGGAATTTTCGGTTTTGGCGGCCATTTTGGCGGCCATCTTGAATATCTCAAAACCCTCAAGGATTCAGCACCCTCGAAATAGAGTAAAACCATTACTTGTTTTCAATATCTCACCATTTAGAAGGAAATACGTGGGAATTTCCGGTTTTGGCGGCCATCTTGGCGGCCATCTTGAATATCTCAAAACCCTCAAGGATGCTAGAGTTGCATCATCCGGATTCGGATTCAACACCCCCGAAATAGGGTAAAACCATCTGAAAACATTGGGTGGACGGTAAAACAAGGTTCAGCCTCTGGCACCCAGGCTAATGCATTTAAGAGTATTTTGATAATTTCTCCTTCGTATAGGCATTTGTAGAGATATCGAGAAATTTATTTGAATTGTATTTTCCGTGATGTTTTGATGAAGTAATAAAACTGTCATCACAGAGGTTATTTGTAAAATATTTGGAGTGATTACTGAGAGGGTGCAGTGATACAAAAAATGTTCAAGATTATTACTTATGATGCATATTATGAGTAGGTCAGTTGTATCACAAAACATCCTACCATGTAAAATGTTTTCACTAAAGCATCAAATATAAGGACATATCACGGTTTGTCTTATTAAACCATGATCATAGCTGTAGACGGTTTAATCTGGAAACATTCTTATTAAAACTATTGTTCACATTTTGTATATCTAACGATATTCAACATCGATGATAATGGTTCAAATATTTATACTGGTTGTTTCTATCCATACGGCGCACATTTTAGAATTATTTCTAAGCACAATGCTGGGTTTTAGTTTCATCTGCAAATGGTAAATTATGCCTTTAAGTTAAAGAATGTTATATTTTGCATACATGTTCTTTCTTTTCTATTCTCATGTATAGGAAGTCGCTGGAAACGTCATAGATTTCTTGATTTTCTTGATCGATTATAATTTGTTGAAAATTATAATGATACCTTTCTTAAGAAAGTTTTCCTCAAACTTTAGCCAATCATATTTTCTGATTATTGTCAGTTTTTTTTTCCTTTAAAGAACAAGTTATCTTTTAGGGTGAACATCCCCTTTAGGTTTCACACACAGAACTGTGAATTCATCGATTTAAACGTTTGACGTTGTATCTCAGCTTAGCAAAAGTTATCGATTCCTATAGCCTGGATGCAGTATAGGATGAATGCAGAAAATGCACAGAAATTGGCTGAGAGAGAGAGAAAAAAAAAATAGCACTAATACTATACACTGTAGTCATGTGAGCGGTTGAATTGTCAGAAAGGAATGGAACAAACTTTATGAACATCCTAGCTAGCAGACGGAGGTCGCAACCGGTCAAAGTGGTAGCACGTCTGATAATGACCAGGAAATGACGTGATTTCAACGTCTCTTTGAAACGAATTTATCACGTCACGTTATGGACCTCCTGACGTGAATTCTACGTCAGTTTTCCGACATATTTATTACCCATTATTAGTGACATTTTAATGACGTAAAATTTATGTCAATTTTGCGACGCAATTTTACGTCATAAAGACGTATCAATGACGTAAAATCTATGTTGCTTTACGACGCATTCATAGCGTTAATTAAATTACGTCTTGCATACCGTAATATTTAGGGCTACTTTGTTTTGCAACGCATTTATGACGTCATATCAGCGACGTACTAAAGACGTAAAATTCAAGTCAGCTTTGTGACCTATTATTCACGTCATATTTACGACGTATTAGTGAAGTAAAATCTACGTTGCTTTGCAAACTATTTACGACGTCATATTACTGATGTATTAATGACGTTAACTTTACGTCAGTTTTGCGACGTCTTGCAAAGAAAACAGACGCCATTTAGAGGTCTCAAACTGACGCCAGAAAGTCGTATTTCTGCTCAAATGGAATAAACATCTAAAAGACGTCATATTTGTGGCGTCTTTCTGACGCCTGGCTGGTTATACAAAGACGTCGTAAAGACGTGTAAATTACTAATTCAAAGTATTTTAGACGAAAATAAACAAAGATACTTGACGTCATTAACGTTTTAAACTGACGTGAATACGTCGTATTTTTCAAACTGACGTCAATATGTCGTACTTTTTTAGCAAATGGAAGTTGTCCTAAAGATGTCATTGGTGGTCATAGAGTCGTCGTAATGACGTGTAAATCACAATTCTAAAGACAAGATGTACGTCAGAATAACGTCATGAGCACGTCGTTTACACGTCAATTCATGACTTTTTAACGTAATATATATTGGTAAAGAAAACAAGATAAACGTCTGAAAGACGCCTTTTTTCACGAAAATTAAACAAGGAAAATGGACGTGATTTTGACGTCATTTTAAGGTCGTGGCGGGTTGGTTAATCAGTATTTCATTTTAAGATCTAATAAAGCGCCTGTGAGCACCTCAAGGTACAACCCTGATACAAATTTGGTTCCCAGCTAACACTTGGACATTTTCTAAACGTTCTTGAAACGTTCAAAGTTAGTTTATTAGACGTTTCGTCAAAACATTTTTTGTGAAAGGTTTTCCACGTATTAAAGACGTTTCAAATGGACGTTATAAAAACGTTTTTTTTTTGTTTTTTGTTGGGACGTTTAAAAAACGAATAAAAAAACCTTTCGGAATTTTTAAGGACCTGCAGAAAATAATTTAAATATTCATAAATAGGCATGAATATTTATGATAATGAAACCAATGACAAACATGTATCGGACCAAATAAAAACTTTTTTTTTTTTTTTTTTTTTTACTTTCATTAAAGACGAAGTCGACGCAGCACACCTAATGAAAACGTTTGGTAGACGTTTATTAAGGACGAAGACGTAGCAGACATAATAAAAACGTTTTGTAACGTCCATTGACGTTTTTAAAACGTTTCCAGCAAAAACCCATGCTTTGCGGTAAATGCTAAGTCCCAACTTTGACGTTGTATGTATGTTTAAAAAATGTCCATTTTATACGAAGACGTACGGAACCTAAAAAAACCCCACAAAAACACAAACAAACAATCAATTAGGAAACGTTCTGAAAACGTTATGTGTTTGCTGGGTTACATCTCGTTATTCTGAAGATTCGTTATTCCGGAGGTTTATTAATCCGAAAATGAAATATGATAGGTTCGTTATTCCGAAGGTTCGTTAATCCGAAAATGAAACAAAACTCGTTATTCCGAAGGTTCTTTACGAAGCCTATTTCATTGTCGGATCAACGAACCTTCGGAATAACGAACCCTATTTCATTTCGGATTAACGAACCTTCAGAATATCGAACCCTATTTTATTTTCGGATAAATGAACCTTCGGAATAACGAACCTTCGGAATAATGCCAAAAATGTTCGGATTTACGAACCCTTTTTGATTTTCGAATTAACGAACCTTCGGTTTAGTAACCATGTCATAAAGCATTACAAATTTTTGCCCTTATACGTTATATAAAAACGTGATACAACAGTGCGAGCAACTATGAATATGTGGTAGACGTAGATAGAAGGCTTAGGATATTTGCAGGAGTAGGGTAGTACTATAGGTTAGATTTATGGGGTGCTGTTCGTTATTCCGAAGGTTCGTTAATCCGAAACACACAAATTCCCTATACCTAGAGGTTCGTTAACCCGAAAATCAATAAGAAGGGTTCGTTAATCCAAACATTTGTGGCGTTATTCCGAAGGTTCGTTAATCCGAAAATTAAATAGGGTTCGCTATTCCGAAGGCTCGTTTATTTGAAAATGAAATAGGGTTGGGTATTCTGAAGGTTCGTTAATCCGTAAATGAAATAGGGTTCGTTATTCCGGAGGTTCGTTGATCCGACAATGAAATAGGGTCCGTAACGAACCTTCGGAATAACGAACCTTATATCATTTTCGGATTAATAAACCTTCGGAATAGCGAACCCTATTTTATTTTCGGATTAACAAACCTTCGGAATAATTCTTCGGAATAAAAAACTGTAATCATAATAATGGGTGCTGTCATCGTTCTAACATGTAGTTATCAGTTTCCTATGAATGCATATTATAAAAACTCGACAGTAGCCTCTGTGACTCTGAACTAATGCTCGATGCTCCAACTTAATGAAAAGATCTTAAATTTGGCTAATATCGGGCAAATTGATTTTTATTTGGTTATCGTGTATCATTTTCAAAAATAAATAAAATCATTTTGTGCTAAATAACAACACATTATAAAACGATCGTTTCAAGTCGCTCCTACAAATGAGTATTACTTGAGAATCGGAGCTGTGGGTTGGATTTTTTTTTCTCTCTCTCGCATAGTAGACATATGGTTATGCTGATATTGACAAACTTCAAAGTGGCAAACTGCTATCACAGCTCTGATATCTCATCACTTATAATGCGCTATACTTTTGTGTGTGTTTGTACGATACTGCACGACTTCGAGACAACAAATCACGCATGGCTTCTGTTTTTGGGTGTCAGTCGACAACAAATGGTTTGTACACATTTGAACCCACCTGGGAATCTGATACTAGTTAATGCCAGGTGTTTGTTTCTATAATATATTGATCATGAAATTTCATAAAAAGTTACAAGTACAACTTGACAAGAACTCCAGTTTTGGAGCGCGCTCGGTAACCAGCTATTTTGTACTTGTGAATGCGGCTATGGTGTTCTTACAAACAAACAGACAAACAAACAAAAAGTGTTTTAATATTCAATCGGTTCTCTTCATCATTTACAGGGTGCATAGGCCATGAAAGGGAGTCCTGGGATTGAGTAGGAATATATTGCCAGTCGCAATGCTTATTTAGACTGATGATAATGATGATGATGATGAAAACTATGAAAGAGAATTCGTGAAGTTGTTGTTGATGGATTGGCGACATGAAAAAAAAAGTATATTGATAGCGGTGGAGGATAGATTGATTGTGGTGATATTATGTATACGATGGTAATACGAGTGATATTCGTGGTGATGATGATAAGATATCGAGTTGTGAAATGATAGTACTGATGTTTATGGTCGTGCATGGTAATCTAATAAAAACAATGATGGTAGTAATGATTGGTTGATATAAAAGGAAACCAAAGCCCAAAGAGCAATATGGATTGAGCGAAAGCGGCAACATTAGTATAACACATCAGTGAAATTCATCCGTGAGGAAAAATCGGACAATCGATGCAAAAGTTATTCATTTTTATAGTTTTGGTGCTGTAATCACTGGATAAGGAGACTACAATAGAGTCCATGACGTCTTTAGTGGACAACAACAAAGTAAAGAAAATATGAAGAGAATTCAAAAAAAAAAATCATTTTCATGAAAATTACACATTCCATCAACTTAGTTGATACTGACATAATTCATGTTAAAGGGTGTGAACAGTTCTGGTCAAGGTGAGGATTTAGCTTTTAACGTTTTGCGAGATATTCAGAAACCACTCTTGAGATGTCAAAGAGCATGCACTTCTAAGGGGTATCAAAAGTTTATTCGATGAAAATCGGTTTTGAAATGGCTGAGATAGCCAAAAACAAGGTGAAACAAAGAGATCCTAATAAAGTTGTGGCATGTCGCCTTTTATTAGCAATTTTTTGGATATCTCAGCCATTTGAAAACCAATTTTCATCAAATAAACGTTGAATCCTTCATAAAATTACATGCTCTTTCATATTTCATAAGAGGCTTTTCATTTTCTCAATTAGGAATGTTCAAAACATGAATCCCCGCCTCAACCAGTACTGTACAGTCCCTTTAAGGGTGTTTATAGTAATCACCCCCCTACTTTCTGAAAGCGGTTAGTCAAATGCTCTTTCATCACGCAATAAAAGTGAAAACATATTTATTTTCTTTATATTTTCTTTATATTGTTGCCCACACATGATGTCATGAACTAAAGTATTCCCTTATTCAGTGGTTCCAACATCAAAACGTTAAAAATTCATAACATTTGCATCGATTGCCCGATTTTCCTTAAATTTTCACTGATATGTTCGACTAATGTTGCTGCTTTCACTCAAACCACATTTCTTTTTGGGCTTTGGTTTCCTTCAATGATGGTCATGGTGGTAGAGGTGACGATGGTATACATGCGTGATGAGGAGGATTATAGGGTTGGCAATGATAAATTGAACATCAAAAAATTATTGATCGATCAAATCAAACCGTGATACTAGAGCAATTTTGTACATGCATGGACTGGGAAAATGAATTGCTATTTGTTGGAAATAGCACATCTTTTGATTTTTAAAATACCGATTCAAAATGCCTTTTTAAAGCTGATTAAATTAAACTATTAATAAAGAGATTTTATCGATCAAAATCGATGATTACTCTCACCCAGTTTCACTTCCCTCCCCATCTTCATCTTTGATGTTATTGCATGAGAATATAATCATATATGAACCTGAACTAAAAAGGAGCCTATACTACGTCTTTCTGAATCATTTTTAAAGCACAATCATCTTGAAGTTGGAGGATAAACCCAAATTAACCCAGTAGTGCATTCATGTTACCCAAGACCCAATGCCCACTTCGAATCTGATTTTGTGGGGCTTAATAAACATGATCAATGTAGCAATCGCTGCAGCTGTAGGCCTAAATCTAATTATAATACTTTGATCAGTGGCGTATCGGGGGGGGGGGGGGAAGGGGGGCACGTGCCCCGGGCGCCACTCCTTGGGGGCGCAAAAAAAACAAAAAAAAAGAAGAAGAAGAAGAAAAAAAACGAAGAAGAAGAAAAAAAGAAAAGAAGAAGAAGAAGAGAGAGAGAGAGAAAAAAAAAAAAACTCGCCCGGAAGGGGGGAGGGAGAATGGTGGGGGGGGGGGGGGAGCAGAAAACCAAATCAAACAAGATAAAAACTAAAGATGATGATGACGCGGACAAAATGACACTGTTTATTGTGTTCACACAAAAATTCCATGTTCTGTGAGCTGAAATACAAAAATTTTCGGCTCGCTCGCTGCGCTCGCTCGCCACAATTTATATAAAAAAGAAGGTAAGAACAAAACATGATGATGACAAAATGACAGTGTCTATTGTGTTCATTATATTTAGCAGGCAAAATGTTTCACGGAGCAGCGGCTGTAATTTCTTTTGTTCTGAAGCGATCGCCAATTGGATCAAAAGAAGGCGCCAACGGTTTCGAACATACGGGGGGGGGGGGCGCAAAAAACCCCGAATCAAACAAGATATTAACAAGACGTAATGATGACGCGGAAATATACATATTTCGGCTCACTCGCACGTACTAATTTAGAGTATTTTTTCAAGTCCTCGGTTTGTTGGTATAAATCGTTAACTATAAGGCCGCCACTATATCTTGATTAGAATTGTAAGACTTAAAGTGAAAACTAAGTTCTGGTAAGGGCTTGAGAACCCGTCTGACACCATTTCATATTTGCTTGCAATATATCGAAAGAGTCTACAAAGAAACTTACCTGGCTGACGCGGTTTGCCGGAATGATGAGTCGTTTTGGAGTATTTTGAGAAAAATAATAAAAGTCGGTAAACCGACTTTTATTCCAGAAGGCTCAAGACTAACTCGGTCTCAGGGAAAACTCGACCCTATTTCAGACAATTTACACACAGTTCGTGATCGCCATGTTCATCAGTATACAAATGATGCACAGGATAGAGTGCATTAGTGTAGGCGTAGTGCACTCGAGGGTATTTACAATTGTGAAACATGCACGAGGCGAAGCCGAGTGCATGTTGCACTACATTGTAAATACCCGAGAGTGAGCTACGCCTACACTAACGCCACGAAATAATCCTGTGCATCATTTGTTTTATAAAATGGGTCGAATATTCGAAAACTAACATCATTTTTCAGCGTTTTTCACGTACCTTTGTGGGTCAAGACGTCCGAAGATGTTCGTCCCAAACTTTTACGCACGTCGCACTCGCGGAAGTCCCGCACATACAGTATAAGTATAATGGGGGGTTGGGTTTCCGGACACCCGCATGAAAACTTACTTATTTTACATAGAATATGCACCCTTTACCTTAAAGACTTGATATCGACTCCTCATATAGGCCTACTAGACAACATACTCTGAAAACGGCGTGAGAATTAACCTGCTAAATCGTTGGATTTGCTCTTCAAAGTGACTCCATGTACGCGTCCGGTCCCATAACGCTTGGTCTACTGTACTGTACAAAGTGTACGTATATGTATAGTATAGTACAGTATACGTACGTACGCCACATATGTTATGCACAAGGGAAGACAGGCCGGCCGGCCGGCAGCCCGAACTAGAAGTTGTTTACAGGATTGACAGCGCGTACGCGTATGCATGCAATTCATCAAAGGAGCCGCCGCGCGCACAGACGATCGGCAATCTACCATAGGATTACAGGCAGTGCAATAGTACTGAAGTAAAGGAAGGAGGTGTGTCTCATTTCAGAGCTTCCTATTGGCTACATTCTTGAACCCATTTTATAATACTCTTTATAAAATGGGTTCAAGAATGTAGCCAATAGGAAGCTCTGAAATGAGACACACCTCCTTCCTTTACTTCAGTACTATTGCACTGCCTGTAATCCTATGGTAGATTGCCGATCGTCTGTGCGCGCGGCGGCTCCTTTGATGAATTGCATGCATACGCGTACGCGCTGTCAATCCTGTAAACAACTTCTAGTTCGGGCTGCCGGCCGGCCGGCCTGTCTTCCCTTGTGCATAACATATGTGGCGTACGTACGTACGTATACTGTTCTATACTATACATATACGTACACTTTGTACAGTACAGTAGACCAAGCGTTATGGGACCGGACGCGTACATGGAGTCACTTTGAAGAGCAAATCCAACGATTTAGCAGGTTAATTCTCACGCCGTTTTCAGAGTATGTTGTCTAGTAGGCCTATATGCGGAGTCTATATCAAGTCTTTAAGGTAAAGGGTGCATATTCTATGTAAAATAAGTAAGTTTTCATGCGGGTGTCCGGAAACCCAACCCCCCATTATACTTATACTGTATGTGCGGGACTTCCGCGAGTGCGACGTGCGTAAAAGTTTGGGACGAACATCTTCGGACGTCTTGACCCACAAAGGTACGTGAAAAACGCTGAAAAATGATGTTAGTTTTCGAATTTTCGACCCATTTTATAAAACAAATGATGCACAGGATTATTTCGTGGCGTTAGTGTAGGCGTAGCTCACTCTCGGGTATTTACAATGTAGTGCAACATGCACTCGGCTTCGCCTCGTGCATGTTTCACAATTGTAAATACCCTCGAGTGCACTACGCCTACACTAATGCACTCTATCCTGTGCATCATTTGTATAATAATACTACGGGCACCGGCCAAACGAGGCCTTACTGAGCAGACAGGAAAGTGCGTGCTAATCCTGTACAAAACAAATGGACAGCGCGCGGTCCTCAAGCCTACTAGCATAGACGCTTTATAATACGCACATCACCTCAGTTGCTGAGACGCGCGGTCTTTGAAGTTTTTGTTGTTGTTTATCAATTGTCTTTGATTGTTTTTAGAGGTGCTTGAGAGGCGCACACTAATTTTGCATGCGCGCCAAAGAGGTTTTTGATGCGCGTGTTGTAACAACTCGGACCATTACTGCGAGTAGCCAGAACGCTACAATGTAGTTTATACAGGCCGCTCCCGTATGCATAGTACTGTACAATCCAGAGGGAAAACCAGTAGCAGTACAACTCATCATCCCGCCGTCAAGCAAAGCGAGGCCGAGTTATCCCCGAGTCCGAGTCTAGCCTGACCCCGTTCGGGTAAGTTCCGAGACTGAATGTTTTTTGGTTAATATATCCCATTTTCGTCCTTACCCATCGAATATCTTGTTATTACAGCGTTATTCCGCACATTTCCTAGGCATACGTTCACATTTTGGAGCAAAATTTGACAACTTTTGCAGGCATACCAGAACTTTGTTTGGGCTTTAATGAGCAAAAAATGACAATACTTTCATGATCTGTAAGCTGAAATACAAAAATTTTCGGCTCGCTCGCTGCGCTCGCTCGCCAAAATTTGTATAAAAAAGAGAGAAAAAATAAGAACAAAACGTGACGATGACGCAGACAAATTGATAATGTCTATTGTGTTCACTCATGTCATTTTATATTTAGCAGGAAAAATGTTACACGGAGCAGCGACTGCAATTTCATTCGTTCTGAAGCGATCGCCGATTTTATCAAAAGAGGACGCCAACAGTTTCGAACATACGGGGGAGGGGGGCGCAAAAAAAAAATAAAAAAAGATAAGAAAAAAACGTAATGATGACTCAGAAATATACAAATTTCGGCTCACTCGCTCGTACTAACTTAGAGTATTTTTTCAGGTCCTCACTTTGTTGGTATAAATCGTTATCAATAAGGTCGTCACTATATTGTGAGATTTAATAAGCAAAAAATGACAAGAATTCCATGTTTTGTAAGCTGAAATACAAAAATTTTCGGCTCGCTCGCTGCGCTCGCTCGCCAAAATTAAAAAAAAAAAAATAAGAACAATACGTGATGATGACGAGGACATATACAAATTTCAGCTCACTCGCGCGTACTAATTTAGAGTATTTTTTAAAGTCCTCACTTTTTTGGTACAGTATAAATCGTTATCTGTAAGGCCGTCACTATATCTTGATTAGAATTGTAAGATTTGGTAAGCAAAAAAATGACAAGAATTCCATGTTTTGTAAGCTGAAATACAAAAATTTTCGGCTCGCTCGCTGCGCTCGCTCGCCAAAATTTATAAAAAAAAAAGATAAGAACAATTTGTGATGATGACGAGGACATACAAATTTCAGCTCACTCGCGCGTACTAATTTAGGGTATTTTTCAAAGTCCTCACCTTTTTTTTTGTATAAATCGTTATCTATAAGGCCGTCACTATACCTTGATTAGAACATGTAAGATTTGGTAATAAGCAAAAAATGACAAGAATTCCCTGTTTTGTAAGCTGAAATAAAAAAATTTTCGGCTCGCTCGCTGCGCTCGCCAAAATCTATCAAAATTCATTACATTTAAATCACCCTCAAAAGATCCCCGTAAGTGCTTGAAAAGCATCATGTGGACTCTGTTTAAAGTCCCTACCGGGATGGGGTTGGGGTTGAACACTTTTTCAGAAATTAGGGGCGCAATTTTCGTGCTTGTCCCGGGCGCCGTTTTCCCTAGATACGCCACTGCTTATAATTCATTCCAAGCTTCAATTAGATTTCCAATTCACTTTTTGCAAGACATTGAAGACGTCGAGTTTGCAGCCTCGCAACGCAGGTCTTGCGAGACATAAAAAAAGTGTCAGCAGACGGTGAACAAAACCACAGCCACCCAAGGCAAAGCCGAACGTAGTCCACTTCCTGGACTGTATTCGTATGCAGTGTACCCGCGTACGTACGGACGTACGTTGATGGTGTCTGTATACATGTACACTGTATTACACAATTCACCCCTCCTGTTTTTTTTTTTTTTTTTTTTTTTTTTTTTTCCGGGAGTACCAATTGGTGGAGTGTCGCAATCAGCGGTTGGGCGCATTGTGTGGGTGCATGCATGTGTATGCGTGTGTTAGAGGGGAATGCGGACGATTAAAATCGTCCAGTATCTGGACTAAGCCGAACGCGATGCCGATGGCACCGATTAAGAAGGGCTTATTTTGTGAAGTGGAAACACACACACACACACACACACACACACACATAAACCCGTTATGTTTGAAAGGCATGAAGGCGGCGTGCCATTCGAATCTGATTCTGTGTTAGCAGACGACCATGCCACTGGTACTGTGCGACAATTCAGTATGCCTAACTAAGTCCACGCGCATAATCACCTTTTTTTTTTAACACTAACACACACACACACACTCTCTCACACACACACAAACACACACACACATACACATACACATACACATACACATACACACAAACCCGTTGTTATGTTTATCCTTGACGGAGTTGGCGGCACGGATTGTCGCCCCCGTCACGGATTGTCGTCTGGCGACAATCCGTGACGAGGGCTGGCGGCACGGATTGTCGCCTGCCCTCGAAGCACATTTTGCTGGGTAATATCGTTCTGGACATAGTCATTAAAATACTAACACATTACTTACATGGCTACATCCATGCAAACATGCCATGTAAAAAGTATGGTGAGGTTTCAAGGAAGTGTGTATGTGCGCGCGCACAGATGATTTAGTGTCCGTTTGTTCGTGTGTGTGTGTGTGTGTGTGTATGATGGAAGAATGTGTATATTATGTCAGCTTTTTGCGTATGTGTTTTTTAGCTGCGCGTGGGTAGGGTTACCTAGTAAGCTGTTGCTGGCATAAACGTTGATATTGATTTTATCAGCAGCTTTGACTTTGATGAGTTTGTTTGGCGGATTTGTTTATGAATTCGGAGTGGTGCTTGCGTGCGGGCGGATGTTGCTTTTCTGCATACGGTCCATTATGTCTATTTATCAACATTGGGAAGTTGTTTCATCAGGAAGGAATGTGGTATCGGTTCGGGTGTGTGTATGTGGGGAGGGGGTTACATTTCGTTATTGCAAAAGTTCGTTATTCTGAAGGCTCTTTAGTCCGAGGTTCTTTATTCGAAGGTTTGTTATTCCGAATTTTATTTTTGCATCAACGAACCTCTAGGTACAGGGAATTGTACAGGGGATGCTGTAGACGATTACGTCCTTTGACGTTTTCTGTTTTCCACTCGTATGGGAACACAGAGGGTGCGTTTATCAACTCTCCTTTCTCGGCAGAAACAGGTTATCCAAACAGCTTTCGAGGAATTTTTACAAGTTGATAAACGCAAAGCTGTTTTGAAAGCCCTTTAGGAAAGCCTTTTCGAAAGCCCCAAATTTGTGGCTATCCAAACAGGTTTCCTAAACAGGTTTTCAGAAACCTGTTTGTAAAAGCCTTTTAGAAGTTGATAAACGCAAAGCTGTTTTGAAACGGCTTTGTAGTCTTGTACTTCAGTACATGTACTTGTACTTCTCCTCGGGTTGAATAGCGCAACGCAGCTGTGCAGTGACAGGCCAGTTAAAAAATTGTGTTCGCGAAGAGAGTTGATAAACGCAACTATTTTGAAAGCCGTTTCTAAAGGGCTTTGGAAAGGGCTATCGAAAGCCGTTTAAACAGGGGAAAGTTGATAAACGCAGCCAAGGTCTCATGCCGCCACTCAGAAATATTTGAAGTATGTGCTAAACTGGAGCTGCCTCACAGATAGGAAGACAATTGATTCATGTGGCATTGCATCATGACTCGTCACTCTCAAAGGAAGATATCTCTTTATGATGGTAATTGCTTTTCGCCGTCCCTTCTTAGAAAACAAGCGGCACATTAATAGTACAGGCATATAAAGGCTTTGCAAAGGGCTCTCGAAAGGGCTATGGAAAGGGCTTTCGAAAGGGCTATCGAAAGGGCTATCGAAAGCCGTTTAAACAGGGGAAAGTTGATAAACACAGCCAGAGACGCGTGGGAAGCCACACAACTCGTGTTGCCAAGCTGCAGCGCATTTACCTGAAGGAATGCTACAACATACTCGGAGCGGTGGAGAGGCAGAACCGCAAAGTCAAGTTACAAAATTTCTCCCACAAATGGTCATTTTAGGTGGCACCCATATACGCATGACATCGCTTGACCATTGGTGCTGAGCATTTTTTCCTTGTACTATTTTGAATGTATATTTTTCGAAACTCGGAAGGCAATTTTTGGGTTGGGGATGAGGTGACAGCATTTTTTTTCACTTTTCTGGCCGGGAAGGTGTGGGACAGCGATAAACTATATAAAACGAGAACGAATTTAGTATTTCCCTATAGTCTAACCAACTTTACGCTCCATGGATATTACATTGTTTTAAATATTGTATTTGGGTGTGGGAGGGGTGTCCGAATGTCCTGTTTTTTTTTTTCTGGAAATGTAACAGGCATTGCTTTATTATAACAATCTCCTTAACATAACCCAGAAAGTCATGAATATCGCTGCACAATGACAGCGTAACCACAGTTTGTCTATTCCATGACTGTAATAATATTTTCTTACTCTGTTTAACTTATCGATCAAGATTGTATTCTATTTGTGGTATAATTATGTTATGTAGTCTTTACATTTTATGATGTTTATCCATATTTGAGCTGCACAAATAAAAATCAAACTTCAAGTTCAAAATTTCATATATCTTTTATTACTGTAAAGCAAATTAAAGAAATGCGACAACTTTTCACAACTTGTACGTAAATTCAATTTCAGTTTTCCCCAGTTTACAATGTAAGACAGTCCAATCTGTGATAAATTTGCTGACATAATACATTGACTTGGCAGGGATCGTCATATTGTACATAATTATTTATAACAATCTGTAATTATCCGAAAATATCCGCAACTCTCCGTAAATAGTCGCAACTCTTCGCAAGTGTTCCGAACTATTCGGAAGTTTATGCAAGTTGAAAGAACAAAATTACGTGCCAATTCGTAAGAATATCCGCAAGTGGACGCAAGTATTCGCATTTGGTCGTATCTCTCCGTATCGCCCGCATATTTTTTCCCGTATGTTTTGTAAAAATGCTCTGGTGACAGCAAGGGATCCGCGGGTGTCCGCAGAAAAAAACAAAAAGACTTATTTGGACGTAACGCCGGACGCAGAGCATTTATGTGACTGGGGCCGTACGTAGACACACGAACGCTCACACACAACACACATACGTAAGGCCTACGTAGCCCACGAACACCAAACCCCTCAGATACTCATGCAGGCACAAAACTGCGCCCACAAACACGCACCATCACATACCCTTTGATATACACATACGCCACTATATACCACATACACACGCACGCATACAGGCACACGTATACACACAGACAAACAAACCACTACACAACCACCACACATGCACAGTTTCTACATATTGTATTATTATACTCCAAACACACACACACACACACACACACACAAACAATACGGAAACTCATACACAAGTCACTTATTGTACGCACCTACAAATCATACACAGCACATACCATGCAGCTCACAACAAATACACACACGCACACACACACACACACACACACACATACTTCCACATACATACTTACCAGTCATACCCATTATTATACATGTGCATTAGAATATGTTGAAGGTATAGGCCTACCACCAGTGCACCTATCTTCATCATTTGCACCCTTGATTCTGCCCACAAATGTTCGCTATATACATATTAAAAAAAAAAAAGATAAATAAAATGAATATATTTGGATTTGGATTATATCGGAATATTGTTCTCCACACGCTCAGGCATGACGGTCGCCACCATCCTTCTCGAGTTACCTAGGGCGCACGCCTGAGAAGCCTGCGAAACGCACTTCGCCGGGTTGGTAAGACAGAACCGAGGGTGGCAACGTGGCCGTCTTGACTGAGCGAGGAAAACATCAAAATTTTTATGATTAAAATAAAAATATGGTTGGAAATAAAACAAATATGGATATTATGATAGAATTTGAATTTGTTAAGAAATATTGATAATTAATCTATGGGGAAATATATATATTATATAGTCTGGCAAAAATAGTCAAAATTATGACTGATTGCCATTAAACCTAAAACAACAACAACAAACATCACCTCGAGCCCGGGGCGACAATCCTTGACGGGGCAATCCTTGACAATCCGTGTCGTAACAAATTTTTTGCCATCATGGATTGTCGCCATCGAGGTCAAAAACTGGGAAGTGCACAAGCGTCACGTATTGTCGCCAGACGACAATCCGTGACGGGGGCGACAATCCGTGTCGCAACACACACGTCATGCACCGACAAAAACATTCTTGGAGTGCGCGCTGGAGTGTCGCTAGCCTTTAAACAAGGCGACTCGCTCTGCGTGCCCCCGTGTAGCGCTTTACCCCACAAACCTGTTGACAGGTTTGTGGGGTAAACGCGCTATAAGGGGGCACGCAGAGCGAGTCGCCTTGTTTAAAGGCTAGAGTGTCGCTGGAGTGCGAATATTTTTTCGTACATGGAAACGCTGAGACATGAATTATTCATAAGTTTAGCTGAAATTTTGAAGTGCGTAAGCGCGTGGACTGGCTAAAATTCTATAGCTTGGCCAATTTGTACAGGATGAACGGACTCGCATACTGTACGTAACTAATTATTTACATACATGATCACTTGTGATCACTGCGTGCGTAAGTACGTACATGCAGTTTACATTCGATCCGCAGTTCATATCGAGCGCCTATATACAGTACGTAACCCCGCTGGAAATATGCGGGGAGCTAGCTAGCGGAGAGTATCGTGATTGTCTGCCAGGGCAGCCGGCGTGGATAAGAGAGCAGGTACATGCGTAGTTCGCGTGAAATGTACAACTTTAAAGTCACAACTTCTACAGCCATATGCTTGTGGAATTGATGCCACATTACCACTATTCGTACATGCATAAATGGCCAAATAAGAGCTCTTTCGAAATCTGTTGCACGACATTTTTTGTTGATCGGATACTGGTACTCGTAAATACACCGCTACCACAGTAGGCCTACTCCGTACTACTTGGCTATGATTTATGAAGCGGACGTGTTATTCACAATCGACTTCTCAGTGCTGCCATGAACATGGTGACTCGAGCATCTTGAGTGCACTTTCGAATTACAACGATAAGATCATTAACAGTTCTTTTTTGCCAAACTATAACTATTAATTGTTGTGACTTTGTTGACGATGTTTGTTTGTTTGTTTGGTAAATAAATCTCATTTCATTTCATTCAATCCACATGTAAACTAATAATAGTAGACTGAACTTCAGTAGAGTCTAGTTCTGTGTTTTCAAGCTGATTAGTTAATTAGAAGTACGTGATATGTCAGCGTGATTGTATCAGATGTACAGGGTGATATGTGTGTGCAATATGTGATGTGTGTTTGTAGAGCTATCGCAAGCGACAGTTATTTTCCTGCATGTTGTTCATTGATCGCACGAACCCGTCCACCGAACTAAACTCGTGAGTGCAGTGACATGTTTACGCACGAACGTGTACATGCACAACACACACACACACATACACAGGTACTACTAGTTTACCGAAACTGCGAAGAAAGACGTGTAGAGGAGAGTTTCTCTACCATAAGGCTCAAGCTATCAAGCTTTTCCTCCAACTTGCTAATTTTCTCCTCCATAATTTTCTCCTACGGATGTCTTGCCCGTGACGTTGCACAGCACAAGAGTGAAAATGCGCGCATTGCAGTGTAGTAATAAAGCCTGCAGTGCGCGCAAAGAAAGGGTGCGAATCAAATGCATATGTGAGCGCCCGCTGTGTGGGCGTGTCTTCCCAGACTACAGTTATAGCTTGCTAGCTGCATGTGTACACAGAGAGTATTGTGCGAGTCGAGTCCGTTCATTGCGTACAAAGTTGAGCTGTAAAAGTTCACGCGCTTGCGCACTTCTGTCAGCTCAACTTATGAATAATTCATATTCCATAGCGTTTCCATGTACGAAAAAAAGATTCGCGTCCCGCGAGCGAAACCCCGCATGGGCACTTTTATTCTCGCCCCACCCTGGTTGCACACTGCTGTTCTCCATCACAGATCATATCACCATAAAATGCAATCTGCCAAATTTTGTGAAAATCCGTTGTAGATTTTTCAAGATGCTGAAAATGTGGAAAATCCCCCTCCTCCCCCTCCAAATCTGGGCACCCCTGGATTCGCCATAATCAAACATGAAATTTCAGTCATTAGCGTCTTCATTATAGCACTGACGTACCTCTATCTTTTTTCGGTTCGGCTTGAGAAGATGCTGAAAATGTGGACAATCCCCCTCCTCTGCGTCACCCCCCCCCCCAATCAGGGCACCCCTGGATCCGCTATAATAAAAAAATGAAATTTCAATCATTAAAGGACAAGTTCACCTTCATAAAGGATTGAGAGAATGCAGCAACATAGGGCTAAGTAGAACACATCAGTGAAAGTTTGAGGAAAATTGGACAATCAATGCAAAAGTTATGCATTTTTCAAATTTTTGTGTTGGAACCGCTGGACGAGGAGACTACTACTAAGGCTTGTGATGTCAAATGAGTACAACAGTATAAAGAAAATGTAAAGAAAATTCAACATATTTTCACTTTTTTTCGCATAATAAAAGAGCATTTGAACTGCCTCTTTCTAAAGGCAATCGGAATAATGTTACCCATAACATATGTCAGTAACGAGTGAAGGGAATGTGTATTTTTTTAAAAAGATGAAATTTTGTGAAATTCTCTTTATATTTTCCTTATATTGTTGTACGCATGTGACATCATACACTGCAGTAGTCTTCTCATCCAGCGGTGACTGCACAAAAACTTCAAAAATCCATAACTTTTGAACGGATTGTCCGATTTTCCTCAAACTCTCATCGATGTGTTCCACTAATATTGCTGCATTCACTCAATCCACATGTCTATGAAGGTGAACTTGTCCTTTAATGTATTCAAAGCACTAACTTAGTTCTATTTTTTTTCGGTTCGGCAGAACAAGAGTGAAAAAAAAAACCATAGTTCAGGGACTCTGAGGCTTCAACCTCCCCCCCTTCGGTGGTGGTGGTGGTGGTGGTGGTGGTGGGGTGGGGGGTTCATTTTAGCAAATTACGACCATATCACTATTAAGATGCTATCTGCCAAATCTGGTGAAATCCGTTGTGGGGTTTACAAGAAAATGTTGAAAATGTTAAAAAAAGACAAGTGGTCGCTAAAGACAGGTGGGAGCTACGACAGGTGGTAAAGGTAGTAATGATTCATCCGCAGGTTTGATTGAGGGTCTCTCCTCCATCTATACATAATATACTTGTTTTTGTTGGACGCTACGTTTATTATACTTCTTCGACAAAAACAGAAACAAATAAAAAACCCGGAAAAAATCGGAAACACTCAAGTTACGTACTTCATACCAGACATCAGCGGAATCAGCGCGATGAATGCAATCTAGGCATATGAAAAAGTTCTTCTGATGAAATGACGAGATGCTAAAAGCAGAGCATGCAACGATGGAGCTCCGCTCCAGCACGTCCGTCCTCCGGCATGTCCTCAGTGAAAAAAAATACGCTAAATAGACGCGCAAATAATCCTATGCAAGGAATACAGCCTACTATGACGTCACTATAGATATACATGTAGTACTAGAAAGTACCGCGTACATGTAGCTAGACGCTGGTTAGCAGGCGCCTGTAGTACTGATTGTGATTATGACGTCAAATGCACTTACGCTACTAGTAATGCATAATTCTGTACTAGTAATCATTTCAAATTTGGTTAGCATGGTAACTCGGCACGCAAAACCGCCTCCACTGGTAACGGGCTTCCTGAAAGCTGTCTCGCTCCTTACCAACATTCCTTACTGTTTCAATTCAACTTAAGGTTTAATGTTTTTTTCTTTGTCTAATAAAGAATTTTTATAAAGTATACAGCATACATCCGTTTATTTATATTATAAATCATGGATGAATATTTTGAAATAAATAATCATGGTTTAAGTTATACAGCATTATACAATTATATATACAGTGTATGCATCAAACAAAGATTAAATGATTGAGTAAACAATGTATGGTGTCTAAGGTTAACGCTGGTCTTCCTATTTCTATCTTCCTCTTTTCGACGAGTTTCCTGTCTGCTAGGCTAGTTATACGTGGGTAGGTAGGGTAAAGGCGCCCGCCCCCAGGAAACAGAGCTACCAAGTCTCACGCATTCTGCGTGAGACTCAAGCATTTAGGGGCAATCTCACGCATGGCACCCATTTTTCTCACGCATCGGGCCAAGTCTGCAACTTGGGCCTATAATAATGAGTATAGCTCAAAAGATTAAAGTGATAGTTGCAAATGAAGGTATATTTCCCTTTTGTCTTTCAATATTAGTAAAAAAATAGTCACTTAAGTATGCACCGAGCTGATGAAATTGAAAAAGCTCCCTACCGTGGGACTTGGGCCACAGGGGGAAAAAAAACCCTCCCACACCCTTGCTCGCGCGCATATTCGCATGCCGAGATGCCGAGTCATGAATATCTCACTCATAAATTTTTTTTTGAACTTGGCATCCCTGAGGAAAGGTCAAGACTTCACCGGTGTTAACGGTAAGGTTCTCACCCTCTTGTTGACGGGAAAGGCGTAACCCTGTACTGCGGTACAGGAGTAGGCAGGTTAACTCTATTCTTCTATTCCTTTCACTCTCTTCCCCGTTTGTTTTATGTTTTCTTTTCTGTCCGGGTTCTAACTCGTTTCTGTTTAATTTTATTGGAAAAGTACTTTGAACGTAGCGTTCAACGATACTAAGTATATGAAATAAATTAAAATACACCGAATAGATGTGCACAAATTTCTACGTAATGAATGGTTGTCCCCCGAAATTCCTCAATATGATCATCCAACTGCATGAAAACCAGCAAGGCCGGGTTAGATATAACAGTGATTTCTCCGAACCCTTCCCAATTGACAACGGTGTAAAGCAAGGCTGTGTTTTTGCACCGACCCTGTTTACTATCATTTTCCAGTATGATGCTCAAACAAGCCATGGAAGAGTTCAATAACGAAGATGCTGTTTTCATCCGGTACCGCACAGATGGCAGTCTATTCAATCTGAGACGTCTGCAAGCTCGCACCAGGACGCATGAGCTACTCGTCCGTGAGCTACTCTTCGCAGATGATGCCGCTCTTGTTGCTCATTCAGAGTCTGCTCTCCAGTGCTTAACGTCCTGCTTCGCAGTTACTGCTAAAGCATTTGGCCTTGAAGTAAGCCTGAAGAAAACCGACGTTCTTCATCAGCCGGCTCCTCGACAGGATTATGTACCAGTTCCCCCACATCACCATAGGGCAAACAGAACTCAAAACAATCGATCAATTTACTTACCTCGGCAGCACCATCACATCAAACGCAAGAGTCGACAAAGAAATAGAGAACAGACTTGCTAAGGCAAGCAGTGCCTTTGGTAGACTGCACGACAGAGTCTGGAAAAACAACCACCTGAAGAAACAAAGATCAGCGTGTACAGAGCCGTTGTCTTACAACTCTCCTGTACGGCTCCGAGTCATGGGCCCTGTACCGGCATCACCTGTGCCTTCTTGAGCGCTTCCACCAGCGATGCCTCCGCTTCATCTTAAACATCCACTGGAGTGACTTTGTCACCAACATCAAAGTTCTTGAGCTGGCAAAGACTTCAAGCATTGAAGTCACACTGATGAAAACTCAACTGCGCTGGGCTGGCCATGTCTCGAGAATGGAAGACCATCGCCTTCCGAAGGTCATGCTGTACGGTGAGCTCTCTTCTGGACACCGACTTAGAGGTGGACCCAGGAAGAGATACAAGGACTACTTGAAAAACTAGAAATGTCGCTTTGGCGACTGGTATGCCTCCGCCATAATGCATGATTCTCCTAATAGGTATAGATAGTACATGTGGACAACGTGTGATTACATTTTCACAAAAGTGGCAAAATATTAAAATGACAAGTTTGGCACAAATGTGTTGAATGTTCACCTTCCTTGACCTACGTTTAACTGGATGAACAGGAGAGCATGTATTTGGGATTTAAGGATTTTAACTTGACTTTGACCCATTCATACGTTTATGCATTGAGTAATTTTCAAGGTATGGAGAACTAGATATATCGCTACGGCGACTGATATGCCTCCGCCATAATGCATGGTTCTCCTAATAGGTCTATAGCACAATGTCTTGACAATGTGTGATGACAGTTTCACACAATTGGCAAAATATTAAAATGACAGGTTTGCCACAAATGTGCTGAATGTTCACTTTCCTAGAACTAGGTTCAATTGGATGAATGATTAAAATGTCAGAGTGCAGGTATTTGGGGAACTGATGATTTTTACTGGACTTTTGACCCTTTTATAAGTTTATGCATTGGGTAATTTTCAAAGTATTGAGAAAAAATATAATTTCAGTATCAAATGGGAAAATAGCATTATCTAAACCTGGCCTTTGACCTTTGACCTCACAGTTCCAAAGAGAATCACAATTAGGTTGAACATGCATAAATATGTAAGTTTCATGATGATACCTTGAGTTACTTTCGAGATATGAAGGAAAAAGTGCAATTCAGCACTTTCACTTGACCTTTGACCTTTTGGCAAGAAACTTCCCACAGAAATATATATTGGGTAATACATGCCATACATCAAGTTTAAAAAAAAAAACCTTCAGGCATATTGCATTTTAAGAAAAGTAGTGATATTTTGAGGAGTTGACCTTGACCCATGACCCCCAACTTCCCTAGATAATCACTGCCCATCGGTACAAGCATATATACTAAGTTCCATGAAGATACCTTGAACCATTTGCGAGATATGGAGAAAAACATGAAATTTCAATTTGGTTTTCAAAAAATAACCTGTGACCTTTGACCTTTGACCCCGTGACCCTAAAATCCAAACAAAGTATTATCCCCCCAGGATATACCCTCATACCAAGTTTGATGTAAAACCACCACACGGTTCTTGAGATATCGACAAAAACAAAACGGGACGGACGGACGTACGTACGGACGACCCGAAAACATAATGCCTCCGGCCACTTCGTTGCGGAGGCATAAAAATTGCAATTTCTATATTGAATAGTAAATTGTTACGATTTTCATCTGGCCTTTTACCCTAAAATTCATAAGATAATCACTGTCAGGCAGAACATGCATAAATATGTAGTATGTTTCAAGATAACTTGAGCCACTTCCGACATATGGAGGAAAAAAATTAGTTCAGCACTTTCACTTGAGCTTTGACCTTTTGACCTTTGAGGCAAAACAAAAGAAAAAAAAAAACTTTCCAGAGAATCTCTGTTCGGTTATACATGCATACATCAAGTGTTGAAAAAAAAAATCCTGCTGGCATTGCATAAACATGAGGGGAAATAGTAAAATTTTGAAGTGTTGCCCTTGACCTTTGACCCCTGACCTTTGACCCCATGAACCTTAAATTCTCTAGATAATCACTGCCAGTCAGTACTGTATATATGCTATGTTCCATGAAGATACCTTGAACAATTTCCAACGTACAGAGAAAAAAGGTGAAGTTTTGATATTTTTACTTGACCTTTTGACCTTTGACCTCATGACCCAAACTTTCATCAGAGAATCTCAATTGGGTAATACATGTATACACTAAGTTTCAAGAAAATATCTTCAGGCATTGCATAGATATGGTGGAAATAGTGAAATTTTATGTATTTGACCTTGACCTTTTGACCTTTGACCTTGAGCATGTGAACCCAAAAGTTGATAGGCACAACTTCACCCCCTAATACACATACATGCCAAGTTTCATTAGGATACCTCAAAAGGTTTTGATAGTTACACTGTCCACAAAATTCATTACGGACGGAAGGACGGACGGACGGAAGGACGGACGGACGGACGGACGGACGGACGGAAGGACGGACGGACGGACGGACGGACGGACGGACGGACAACCCGAAAACATAATGCCTCCGGCACCACTTCGTGGCGGAGGCATAAAAAACCTTGAGCACCTGTAACATCGATCACCGACGGTGGGCTGCTATCGCCACTGATCGCACATCTTGGCGCCTTACTGGTCGACGAGCAACAGCCGCCTTTGAGGATGATCGCAGGGCCCGACTCAACAGAAAAAGACAACAGAGGAAAAACCCAACCAGCAACACTACCAACCGACTTTCTCGTGCAACCGCTGCAACCGTGCCTGCCTGTCCCGCATCGGACTCATCAGACACTTTCGAGCCTGCAGAAGACGTGGACTTCTTTAAATCTTCGTTCGCGAAGCAAAGCCATACCACATAATATAGGTGAAATGAACGATTTGCACATATCCCGGCGGCAGCTTTTGCACATTTCCCGGCAAAATTGAACATTTGCACATTTCCCGACGTCACGTTTGCACATTTCCCGTTGATGAAATTAAGAGATTTTCACTTTTTCCGGCGAGACGTTTGCACATTAACCGGCGTTTGCACATTTCCTGGCGAGACGTTTTAATATTACACATTTCCCGGCTCCACAGAGTTTGCACCATGGCATACCGACTAAGAGTTGATAGAAGAAATGGATGTATGTAAATCAATGAAAATAGATGAAGTAAAAAATAAAATGATGATACAGTACTATCAATAGAGTAGACGTTACTTGTAACAATAAATTAAGTTTTTGCTCTGAAATTGGAATGATCAGAGTTTGTCTCATGAGTTGACATAAATAATTAAAAAAATATCAAAATTGCTGGACAAAAAAAAAAAAAAATCCACATGTACAGATCTACACATATTTTGCTGTAATATTTTCAGAACCAATAAGAGGTCGGATACAAATTCTGTTCATGTGAATGCGCAGAAATGTCTGATTTAGGCATTATGATCAGAAAAAGAGCGGGGATAATTAATGAAATGAAACATTATCATTCATCAGCATGAGCCTAGTGCAGTGCAGGCCTTGGGCGCTGTTGTTCATACATCAGCATGCCGAGAAACCGCCGGCGCTGAGCTGGTGGGAGCCCGATCAATGCGTAATTCCCCACAATAATTTGTCCACAATAAGTGTTTGTTTGTTTGTTTGTTTTTATAGCCCATTACCATAATTCAACATCATGCTTATTGATATGCAAATATGATTGCTGAAAGTTCAAAGAACTTGTTAGGTGATCCGAGTATCCTCTCGGATCACCTTCTGTATCTGTACTGATTCTTTGTGTTTAGGTGATCCGAGTATCCTCTCGGATCACCTTCTGTATCTGTACTGATTCTTTGTTAGGTGATCCGAGTATCCTCTCGGATCACCTATTGTTTCTGTACGGAATTTCTTCCTCCTCAAAAATTGTGCAGAGGTTAGCTCAGAAAGTGCATTGCCTCTCAATGTCAAACTTATACCATATATGTATCATGTCACAAAGACGACAGCGCAAGTAAAATCATAGAGATCAGTCGACCGTGACGTCACTATGACGTCATTATATGAAAACACATTTTCATGCATATCTCATTAATGGAATGGAATATTTCAATGAAATTTACGTCACATATATTTCAAGTCAAGTGAATTCTACTCATATTCTCAAAATTCATTTTTATTTCAAAACGTGCGCGTATGCGCGCGTTGAAATATTTGTATGCTCAAATCGAGCTCAAATTTTTTTTTGCACACGTTTCAGACCATTTCGAGCATTTTTTGAAATATTGAAAAAATTGGACGGACGCGTACGCGCCCGCACAGCTAATATGAAATAGAAATTTTCATTTTTTTTTTCACACGGATCGGATGTCTGAAATGTCAAGGAATATTTTCTACCAAGTTTCAAGTCAATCCGACACAATATGACGTCATACGGGCCCGTCAAAGTTGAAATTCCGCGCGCGCGTCAATGGCGATATACAGTGCAACTATGCCAAAAAACCGCTAATTTTAAATCCGATTTTACTCGTCAGGATGGACGGTGACCCCCCACTTTCTTTACATATTCTCAAAGCTGATGAGTTGTACATGTCATTTCATGGGCTGGCTATGCTGACAAAATGATTAAAAGATATCAAATTTCTTAATAAAGTAAAAAAAGTACATTTTCAAAATGACGCCATCAATTTTCAAGTTTACTCGAGCGTATCTCACTTATCCTTGGCCAATTTTCACCTAAATTTCAATATGTTGTAGCTTATGAAATACTCTTTCATAAATGTAATTACACAATTTTGATTAGATAACGACATCACCTCGAAAAATGGATTGAAGGTAACCTTGTCAAATTTGACCAGTTTACGTGTAATCTCTATGGGAGTGCAATTTTTTATGGAAATGAAAATTGACATGACTATATTTATCGAGCACTAGCTCACTTATGCTTCGGTGAATTTATCTAAGATTTTAATATGTTGTAGCTGAGACGTAGGGCTATCGTGAATGTGCCCTTCGTTTTTTCATACGTTGTCGGGATCACGTGAAAAAACTTGGTTGAAATTAAAGCTTATCTTCGATGTATTGAAATGTTTCTTTCTTTCTGCAACTTTCTGTGCAATAACTCAAGAAAAACATACCTTATCACCACTACATTTTGCATATGTTTAGTTTATATCACGTACATTATTTCACAAAATAACAACTACATGTACTTGATCAGACGCCATATTGGGTATGTGAATTAGGGTCAAAGGTCATAAATGTTCCATCCTGTATCTTGGTAAATATATGTCCTATCTTTTTCATATTTTGCACGCGTAAAGACCATGTTACAAGGATCATTTCACAAAATAACCACTAATTGCTCATATGCCATCTTGGGTGTGCAAAGTGGGGTCAAAGGTCATATGTACTTCTTTCTCAATCTTTGCTATTACGTGTTATCTCCTATGGGAGGGAGTTTTTCTAGATGTGAAAATTGACACGACTATCTTCATCAAGCACTATCTCACTTATGCTTCAGTGAATTTCTGATTTGAATATGTTGTAGCTGAGACTTTGTGCTATCATACAAGTGCCTTTTGTTTTTTAACACGATGTCGGTATCACATTAAAATACTTGGTTGAAATTAAAGCTCATCAACGATGTATCAAAATATTTCTTTCTTTGCGCAACTTTCTTTGCAAAAACTCAAGAGAAACATGCTCTATCACCACCATATTTTGCACATGTTTAGTTCATGTCACCTACATTATTTCATAAACTAACGACTTCTTGATCAGACCCCATCTTGGGTATGTAAATAAGGGTCAAAGGTCATATATATTTCATCTTGTATCTTGGTGAATACCTGTACTATCTTTCCCATATTTTGCACACGTATAGACGATGTCGCAAGAATCATTTCACAAAATAAACACTTTTTACTCAGATGCCATCTTGGGAGTGTAACGGTGGGTCAAAGGTCATATGTATTTGTTGCTGTATCTCATATCTAGTGTATACAGAATTTGGTACCACAGATGGCAGATATGACTCCCTTTTCTAAATGAGAATCCAAACATCACACGGTCAATGTCTCTAAACACAGATGAATCCTGTATGGTCATGCCTATTGCGATCAGGACTCGAATTATTGATTTAAAAAAATCGGATCACCTTAATTTGTCAGTAATGACAAATTACAGTCTCTAGTTTTTCTTCTTCTTTTTCTTTTTTCTCCTCAAAAGTTGTGCAGAGGTTAGCTCAGAAAGTCCTGTTTCTATCAATTTCAAAATTATACCATGCATTTATCATGTCCCAAAGACGACAGCGCAAATAAAATCACAGTGATCAGTCGACCGTGACGTCACTATGACGTCATTATATGAAAACACATTTTCATGCATATCTCATTAATTGAAAGGAATTTTTCAATGAAATTTACGTCACATATATTTTAAGTCAAGCGCATTCTATTCATATATTCAAAATTCATATTCACCCTTGAAACGTGCGCGTACGCGCGCGTTGAAATATTTACATGCTCCAATCGAGCTCAAATTTTTTTTGCACACGTTTCAGACCATTTGGAGCATTTTTTTAAAAATTGAAAAAATTGGACGGACGCGTACGCGCCCGCACATATATGCACGCACAGCTCATATGCAATAGAAAATTCCTGTTTTTTTACACTTATCGGATGCCTGAAATGTCAAGGAATATTTCTACCAAGTTTCAAGTCAATCCTACTCAATATGACGTCATACGGGCCCCTCAAAGTTGAAATTACGCGCGCGCGTCAATGGCGATATACAGTGCAACTATGCCAAAAAAACGCCAATTTTAAATCCGATTTTACTCGTCAGGATGGATGGTGACCCCCCATTTTCTTTACATATTCTGAATGCTGATGAGTTGCACATGTCATTTCATGGGATGGCAATGCTGGCAAAATGATTAAAAGACATCAAATTTCTTAATAAATTAAAAAAAAGTAAATTTTCAAAATGACGTCATCAAATTTCATGTTCATTCGAGTGTATCTCACTTATCCTTTGCCAATTTTCACACAAATTTCAGTATGTTGTAGCTTATTAAATGCTCTTTCATTAATATAATAACAGCATTTTGATTGGATGACGGCATCACCTCGTAAAAATGGATTCAAAGTAATCTTGTCAAATTTGACCAGTTTACGTGTTATCTCTATGGGAGTGCACATTTTCTGGAAATGAAAATTGACATGACTATCTTTCTCGAGCACTATCTTACTTATGCTTCGATGAATTTCTCCCAAATTTTAATATGTTGTAGCTGAGACTTTGGGCTCTCGTAATTGTGCCTTTCATTTTTTCATACGACGTTGGCATCACGTCAAAAAATTTGGATGAAATTAAAACTTATCTTCGATGTATTGAGATATTTCTTCCTTTCTGCAAACTTTCTTTGCAATAACTCAAGAAAGACAGCCCCTATCACCCCCATACTTTGCACATGTTTAGTTCATGTTACGTACATTATTTCATAAAATAACAACTACTTGATCGGACACCATCTTGGGTATGTAAATTAGGGTCAAAGGTCATAAATGTTTCAACCTGTATCTTGGTGAATACATGTCCTATCTTTCCCATATTTTGCACATGCAAAGGGCATGTTACAAGAATCATTTCACAAAATAACCACTTTTTGCTCAGAATGTGATGCCATCTTGGCTGTGCAAAGTTGGGTCAATGGTCAAATATACTTCATTCTGTGTCTTCGTTATAGTGTATACCGAATTTGGTACCAAAGATGGTAGACCTGACTCTCTTTTCTAAATGAGAACCCAAATATCACACGGCCAATGTCTCTAAACACAGATGAAAGCTATATGGTCATGCCTATTGCGATCAGGACTCGAATCATTGATTAAAAAAAAAATCAGATCACCTAATTTGTCAGTCTTGACAAATTCCAAGTCTAGTTCTTGTTTCTCATCAAAAGTTGTGCAGAGGTTCGCTCAGAAAGTCCTGTGCCTATCAATTTCAAAATTTTACCATATATGTATCGTGTCCCAAAGACGACAGATTTAGTAAAATCATAGTGATCAGTTGACCGTGACGTCACTATTACGACATTATATGAAAACACATTCTCATTCATATCTCATTAATGGAATGGAATTTTTCGATGAAATTTATATCACATATATTTCAAGTCAAGCGCATTCTACTCATATTCTCAAAATTCATATCTACCCTTAAACCGTGCGCGTACGCGCGCGTAGAAATATTTACATGCTCCAATCGAGCTCAAAATTTTTTTGCACACGTTTCAGACCATTTGGAGCATTTTTTGAAAAATTTAAAAAATTGGACGGACGCGTACGAGCGCGCACATATACGCACGCACAGCTCATATGCAATAGAAATTTCCCGTTTTTTCACACGGATCGGATGTCTGAAATGTCAAGGAATATTTCTACAAAGTTTCAAGTCAATCCGACTCAATATGACGTCATACGGGCCCGTCAAATTTGAAATTCCGCGCGCGCATCAATGGCAATATACAGTGCAACTATGCCAAAAACCTGCCAATTTTAAATCCGATTTTACTCGTCAGGATGGACGGTGACCCCCTATTTTCTTTACATATTCTGAAAGCTGATGAGTTGTACATGTCATTTCATGGGTTGGCAATGCTGGAAAAAGATATTAAATTCCTTCATAAAATAAAAAACAAATTTTCAAAATGACGTCATCAAATTTCAAGTTCACTCGAGCGTATCTCAATTATCCTTTGCCGATTTTCATCCAGATTTCAGTATATTGAAGCTTTTTAAATGCTCTTTCAACATTGTAATTACAAAATTTTGATTGGATGACGGCATCACCTCATAAAAATAGATTGAAAGTAACCTTGTCAAATTTGACCAGTTTACGTGTTATCTCTATGGGAGTGCAGTTTTTCTGGAAATGAAAATTGACATGACTATCTTTATTGAGCGGTAGCTCACTTACCCTCCGGTGAATTTCTCCCAGATTTTAATATGTTGCAGCTGAAACTTTGCGCTATCGCTACTGTGCCCTTCGTTTTTTCATACGATGTCGGGATCTCGTCGAAAAACTTGGTAAAAATTAAAGCTTATCTTCGATGTATTGAGATATTTCTTTCTTTCTGCAACTTTCTTTGCAATAACTCGGGAAAAACAGCCTCTATCACCCCCATATTTTGCACATATTTAGTTCATGTCACTTACATTATTTCATAAAATAACTACTTGATCGGACACCATCTTGGGTATGTAAATTAGGGTCAAAGGTCATAAATGTTTCATCCTGTATCTTGGTGAATACATGTCCTATCTTTCCCATATTTTGCACATGCAGAAACCATGTTACAAGAATCATTTCACAAAATAACCACTTTTTGCTCAGACGCCATCTTGTCTGTGCAAGTGGGGTCAAAAGTCATATGTACTTCTTTCTGTATTTTCGTTATGACGTGTTATCTCTATGGGAGTGCAGTTTTTCTGGAAATGAAAATTGACACGACTATCTTTTTCGAGCACTAGCTCACTTACCCTTTGGTGAATTTCTCCCAGATTTTAATATGTTGTAGCTGAGACTTTGGGCTATTGTGACTATGCCCTCCATTTTTTCATATGACGTCGACATCACGTCAAATAATTTGGTTGAAATTAAAGCTTATCTTCGATGTATTGAGATATTTCTTTCTTTCCGCAACTTTCTTTGCAATAACCCAAGAAAAACAGCCCCTATCACCTCCATATTTTGCACATGTTTAGTCCATGTCAAGTACATTATTTCATAAAATAACGACTACTTTATCAGACACAATCTTGGGTAGGTAAATTAGGGTCAAGGTCACAAATGGTTCATCCTGTATCTTGGTGAATACATGTCCTATCTTTCCCATATTTTGCACAAGCAAAGGGCATGTTACAAGGATCATTTCACAAAATAACCACTTTTTTTGCTCAGATGCCATCTTGGGTGTGCAAAGTGGGGTCAAAGGTCAAATATACTTCATTCTGTATCTTCGTTAGAGTATACAGAATTCGGTGCCAAAGATGGTAAGTCTGACTCCCTTTTTTAAATGAGAATCCAAACATCGCACGGCCAATGTCCCCTCAACACAAATGAAACCTGTATGGTCATGCCTATTGGGATCAGGACTCAAATCATTGATTTTCGAATAGATCGTATCACCTAATTTGTCAGTGTTGACAAATTCCGAGTCTAGTTTTTATTGTTTTTTTTAAGCGAAGCAAATCTCAATTCTGGTCAAGCAGTTCGAGTTCCCAGCTCAACTCATGAAAAAACGATAAATGCCGAGGCTAAGCCTCATTACGTATCATAGCTACGGCCAAGGCGTGGTCAAAGTGCGGCACGGCTAGGCTTGGCTGGCAGTGACTGTAGCAAACGCTCACTCCCCAGGCCGGTCGGGGTGATACAGATACATAATAATATTATAAATAATAATAGCAATAATTCAAATATGATATATGAATATGCACGTCGAAGCCGCGAAAGTACGGGTAAGGGACAAATTAGTATATAGTTAGGGAACTACAGTTTTGCAACAAAAACCAATAGAATTTCAGTTAAATGAAAATCAACAGTCTGGTTATTAATCTCTGTTACCAAGCTGCTCCTCAATGTCTTCTCCATCATCAAACCGAGTGACAGCTATCTGTACCGTGGACCAGGCAAAATTGCAGGAATTTTGTCCAAAAATTCTGCATGTTCAGAATCTGAACTTGAAGAGTCAATTTAACCCTCTCTTCCATGCTATACTATCAGATGAATTGCTAATGTTTCCGGGGAAAGGGTTATCCAAAGAAAAATAGTTGTGTTAGCCACTGTAGATGAACAAAAGCTAATGGAGTCGTGTATACAATATCGTAGTAATAGAGCCAAGTAGCGTCTGCTTGAACTAGCATCATTCTTGAGATGACGTCATCAGGACCTACGCGCCGTTCGCGTGTTCTGACAGTATTTCAAGGGGCGTTCCCAGAGCTGAACTTCTCTCAAAATAGCACTTTCATTCGTCAGAATCATCAAAAAGTAGTAGAAAATGCGAAATCAGCACATAACATTACATAAAATTGGCCTAAATATGAAAATTAGGCTGATTTGGGCTTCAGGGCCCCTCTAACACCACACATTTTTAATATCACTTTATTGTTATACAGAAAAAATTCCATCAATGTCATCTCCGTCACTTTTCGTGATGGAGATGACATGACGGAAATGACGGGTCCAACAATTAATGGCCTCATATCATCTTTCTAATCCATTCACCTGCTGCAAGAACTGTGTGTGCTGGTAGAGGGTATGATCTTCTCTCCCATTATGCCACCAAATTATTAATGAATTTGATTCGATATGTAATTCTGAGTGTTCGGAGATGATGCTGAATAAAGGTACGACCTGGCTTTCGTCACAAATAAAAAAAAATTAAATTATAATTTTCTTGATTAAAATAGGGGGAAAACCAGGTGAGTTCTTAAACTTCAACATGTAACTGTCACATAGCACTAAAACTGAAACCTAGGGTACCCGACATTTTTCATTAATGGTGCCCCAAATGTTTGTGACGGAGATGACGCAAAATTGCGGGACACACGATTTTGAATTATTAATATCATTTTTTTTCTTAGATCGTTTGATATTGGTATATCTTATGCTAATAATTTAATAGTACGCTCTGAAATGAATTCAAAATGCATTTAAAAATGTTTCAACAAGCTTCCATCTTGAAATGCGACATTAGGATATCTATTCGTAGTGTCCGTGGGACATGGTGTTTTCAGTGGTACGGATGTGGGAAAATTAAGATAATAGGTCAGGATAAATAATTCATCCCCCTTTTTGTAAGTTACCCTAATTAAATGAATGTAAGTCATCATAAACAGAAAAGAAAGTAATGAAATTACCTATTATTTTTGTACATATTACCTTTAAACTAGAGGGATACAGAAATATGCACTTAGCGAAGAATGGGGTAGTTGTCCTAGGGGGTAATTGCCCTGGAGGGCGATTGCTTTAGGAGGGTAGTTATCTGGGGGATAGTTGCCCTCGGGGGGAATAGCCCTGGGGGGTAATTATGCAGGTGGGAGTTTTCCGGAGGGTAGTTGCCCGGAGGGTAGTTGCCCAGGGGGTAAGTGCCCGGATATGGCTGATTTTTGCCAAGTTCAGGCAAAACCCAGCAATCATTACTCCAGAAGATGAAAACAAAAGTATGAAAATTAGCTAATTTGGGGCAATTGGCCCCACAGCAGGGTTGGCAGTCAACTCCCCCCCCTCCCCATATGGGGAGGGTGGGGGGGGGGATGTGAAAAAGTTTACATATGACACACAATACGCACTGCACAACACACAAAGCACGACACACAGCGGATGCCCAATGGTAAATGATCAAAATAGCTCACTTGAGCCACATGACTCGGGTGAGCTAAATAACAGATATCAGTATAGCCAGGAAGCATTTCAAAATAGCCATCTTATTTGAACAGTGCTTATCCTGTCTCTGTGCATCATGTAATGCATATTGTACATCTTCAACACAAAGTCACTCTTGTAATGTTTGAACGTAACTTACCATACACAGGGAATTGGTCTTTCCCACCCCCCCCCCCCCCCCAAGCTATATCATGTATCTTGCTTTAAATAATTAAGTAATACAACTGTACAAAAGAGATACAGATGTAGGATTGGCAAGAATGACACCAAAGTTCAGTAACAATGGCAACAAATTGCGATAAGCTCAGAAGATAGTCTGTTGTTGGAGTGCAATACTGAATAATCAAAGCTTTCTTTATCAAATGTATTGACTTCTTTTGTTACTTGATGTGTGAAATTTATTAATATACTGTTTATCTCTAACACATAAATTTTGAACAAAAATGTCTCTTACATAATGAACTTCACATTCTTGAGTAATTGCTATTTGAACTGCTTTAAACATTATGAAATGATGACTAAAGCATGAAAGTCAGAATATGCTAGAGAGGTAAATGGACAATTGAGTCCCGATTCCCGACAATCTAGTTTCTATAATACCCACTAAATGCATGTCCATTCCCTGAAAACTCTATGTTCAGAGTTCAATTCAAGAGGCAAATATTTTTTGCACATTAAGAGTGGACAGAGGAGTTACATGACTAGTAAATACCTCTGCTGATACACACTGAAGAAATATATGACCTGCATAGCAGCAGTTGAGACTTTTTACTCCTCTTACAGTGATGAAAACTCAAAGCAAGTGAATTTCACCTCAGTGGTAACATTTAAAGCTAAACATACTCATACAAGGTCATTTCTGCATAACTCTACACTGGACTGCACTTGTATGACCATCAAATACAAAAAGAAATCCTATTGCATATAATTACACTACAGACATTTTCTAGGTCTTTTAGACATATTACAGGACAAGTTCACCTTTATACATAAGTGGATTGGGTAAATGTAGCAATGATAGTACAACACATTGGTGAAAATTTGAGGAAAATTAAAAAGTTATGAATTTGTAAAGTTTCAGTGCCACCACTGCTGGATGTGAAGACTATTACAGTTTGTAATGTCACATGCATAGAGTGATATAAAGAAAATATTAAGAGAATTCCACAAAATTTCTTTTTGTTGTTGTTGAAAAGTACACATTCTCTTGACTTGTTGCAGAAGTATGTTAAGGGTACTACTATTCATCTGCCTTCTGCCTATGTTAGAAAAGAAAAAATATGTTGAATTTCTTAATATTTTCTCTACACTGTTCTACATGTGACATCACAAACTATAGTAGTCTTTGCATCCAGCAATGGGGGCCATCGAAATTCTAAAAATTCATAACTTTTGAACGCATTGTCCGATTTTCCTAAAACTTTCAACAATGTGTTCTACTAAATTATGTTCCTGCATTCACTCAATGAACACATACATGAAGTATACATGAAGGTGAACTTGTCCTTTAAAGATGGGCCATCCCTTTTGCATTCCTTCCCAAATAGCACAGAACATGATATATTCCACCAGAATGACAAGACTATTGTAAAGCTATAACATTTCTGTGATATTTGAAGGTTGTTTGCTGTCAAAATTAGCCAGTTCGTAGTTCCACTTTGCACATGAGCAGAAAAAGGTCATTTGTACCAAGAAGCAAGCTGGTTTTTAAATTCACTGAGATAAGCATCTGTCATACAATGATTATTCATACAATCCTTGTAAATGTTGCTTGCCAGTACATCCACCTGGCAGCAAACCTGGTATTTGGCAATAAGAATAAAACAGTTTTTTAATGCATTCAATGCAAAACAATGAAATGGATGCTTCCCCGGTGGTTGATTGACAGACCATTCTGTTCACCTGGTCTATGCAAGTTCGTTCATTGTTTGAACACGAATTCCATGAATTATACGTCGGGCAAGCTTACCGGTACCCATAATGTCTCTTTGAAAACGATTGAAGTGCCTAACCAACTGAGAAAAAAGAAAGGTCATTTGTACCAACGTGCCCATGAGCTAATTACGAACTGGCTTATTCAAATAATGCACCAAATGCTCACCTTTACGTATTCTGTGTACAAGGCACAGCTGCATATTCCAATCCTCCAGTGGTTGTAATATGATACTTATACTTCAAACAAAAGATATGCATGTTAAAGCTGTCAGAAAAGAAGAATTCACTAGCTTCTTTTACTTTGTTATCTATGGCAAATAACAACACACCACTTACATGAACTACATAAGTGCATCACACAGGTCTGTAAAACTAGACTAGTAGTTTCGTAGTACGAAATAATTATTCAAATCTTAACAGTCAATTTAACTCAACAAATAAAAACCCTCTTGAGTTCAAAATTTACAGGTTTCCAAATAGCGTTTTCTTCAATACCCTAGTGTTCTCATCAAATTTTCAAAAATTTGCAAGCAGAAGGGATGACCTATCCTTAAAGGTCCTGTTACCTTTGGGAGTAGTGATTGAAAGAAATATTCCAGATATCACATTTGATGCATATGTGTAGCTCTGTTGTATCACAAAACATCCTACCATATAAAATTTTTGCAATAAAGCCTAAAATATAAGGATATATCAGTATTTTTCTCAAGAAACCATAACTGTAGACGGTTTAGTCTGAAAACATTTTTATCGTAACTATTGTTCACATTTTGTGTATTTAACAATACTTAACATCGCTTATATGGATTCAAATTTTTACAGTGGTTGTTTGTATCCTTAACTCACATTGTAGACCTATTTTAAAGCACTAATGCTGGGTTTTTGTTTCATCTGCAAATGGTAAATTATGCCTTTAAGTTTTGAACAATTCCTTCAACATGCATTCGGTTTCTGTTAATTGTGCTTTGTTTCTTTCAAAAAATATTAGAACAATGCTCTTCCATGTCATGAAGTTTAATTTCAGGGTATTGATACACTTTAAATTCTCTATCTAATCTGTAAGGCCTTGATCCCAACCTCATGGTGTAGCATTTGCTACAAAAATATAGGTTGAACACTAATGAGTAAGACATGCTGTGCTCATGGGGAAACTGACAAATGCATGCTAAACATGTTGTGTCTAAATAGAAACCCCAAAAAAGAAAAAAAGAGAAAAAAAAAAGAGAGGCCATTTGTATTGTATAATGTACCATAGCAACAGAAATACTTGCATTTTTTACCCAATTTTTTTTTTTGTTTTGCTATGTGTTCCACATATGTGAAACATTTTTTTTTTTTTTTTTTTTGGTGAAAAACAACACACAACTGCATTTTAAACAAAGGAAATGTGACACATTAAATCTTCAGTGGAAATATCTATCCAGAATTGTAATAATACACTTATATGTCCAACTTTTTCCATTAATTCTTATTGAAGGCAAATTACACAGGTCACTTCTCTCACTTCTTGGCAAGGGGCCTAAATTTAGTTTCACACTTCATCAATTTACTTTGTCTTTGGATTGCATTTAAAAACACAAAAAATAGACATTCACAGGTTCATAAATGATAATTGTTAATATCTTGCATTAAATGAATGACATGAGTATGGTATGGTTCGTGGGTTCACGTCCATACCAAGCCCAACACGTTTGCCCTACAGCAAGGCACTTTGTCCACATTGCTGCTCTCCACCCAGGAGTATAAATGGGTACCAGTTAGGATGAGAAAGTTTATCTTGGTTGATCAGCATGTGCGCGCCTGTAAAATGGCTGCGAGTGGTCGGAATGCTCCCAAGGGAGAGGAGAATGAGCACGGTCAGTGCTGACTGGAAATGATATATCCAGTGACCAGGGTAAAAATAGTCTGTAAAGTGCATTGAGGTACTTAACAAAACCAGGGTGAAATGTTCTACATAAAAATTAGTTATTATTATTATCAAATGAAATTATGAACAAATCAAGGAACAAAACAATATTTTTGGATTTCATAAGGCATAAATTAATTTACAAGGATTTCACATCGATATCACTCTTGGCAATAAGTGGTGAATAAATAAATTACCCATTGTGAGGACCTTTGTTTCCAATTGTCAGAATGCAGTATCATACTTAAAATACTAAAACCCACATGAAACCCAAATATACAGTGTATATCTAAGCACTGGGAGAAAGTGGCAATATTAATAGAACACAGCAGTGAAGTTTCAGGAAAATGAGATAATCTGTTCAAAATTTACATTAAAAAAAAAATTTGGTGCTGTCCTCACTGGTAGAGAAGAATTCTACAAATTACAGAAAGCAAACACACCAGGGCCCTGTTGCATAAAGAACCTGAGAAAAACTCAGGTTAGAGGCGGGTGCCTACATGTACCCGAGTTTTATGGTTAGTCAAGCTCTCTGGTTAAAAAAAAACTAAGGTTATGGTATATCGGCTTTCTTTTATTCAAATAAACTTGGACAAGGATAAAATGTGGAAGTGCTAGTGATTTTCTCAGTTTAACGCTTGGTCCGCGCGCATCTAGCGATCACCGCTGTCTAGTTGAATGTACTGTAGTACAAGTACTGGTACGGTACAATATACCGCGGTATGTCCACTAGCGAGCCTGCTGCAGGCGGCAATAAATGTACTTTCGTATCCATAGATCCTATAGATATCACAGATTCTGTGATACCCAATTGCACCAAAATCGCAGGATATACTTGATAACCTATTTCAAATCACTCACATAAATTTCACTTAAAGTAGATATCAGGAAGCACTGATCGAAGTCGATTCGCACTGTCATTGCTCAAAAAACTCACTCTTATTGCGAGCTTCATGGAGTAACGCGATATGAAACTGAAGTTAGCCATACAATTTTACACAAGTAGGTGCCTATGGGTATGTGTACAGCGACCTACATCAACTACTAGTATTATGACAAGTTGAAACAAATCAACCGAGAAATCTGTTCCTAGAGAGCACAGAGACCCATAAAAGAAATGTATTCTATCATTTTTTTTTTGGTCTCAAAACATTGATTTTATCACCTTTACGATGCACTTGGCTTACCATAATCATGTGCAGAGATTTTCAGATACAATACCGGTATCTACCTTTTACCAAGTACCGGTACTTTAAAAGCCACAGTCATATTATAGTAATACATCACCTGCATACTAGTGTAAAATTAGATGGCTAACTTCACTCTCAGACTGCATTTAGTAGCAAGCGAACACTGGCGGCGGCACTGTGATCGCGAATCTCGCGTAGAGGACTAAATCTTCTAGAATCTACAGTGACGACATGCAAGTCGACGTCAATATCATAGCTGCCAAGCTTCCCGATAGCCAATTTGGTTCTAATATATGTGAGTTTTCGGAAATGAGTTATGAAGTATAGGAATTTATTTGTGATTCTGGTGCAATACGAGATTGTGGAAGCTGAGATATCGACATGGATACGAAAGTGCATTAACGCCCTACACATCTACAGGCACAGTAAGTATGTAATGTAGATCTACATCTAGGGCTACATCTAACCCCGGGCCAGGACGCTCCTTCACACAGTTATACTGTAACATTAGCTTCGTTCGGGCTGGTCACATTTAGGCTACATCATGCTACCTACATCCACCTAGTCTACAGCTACTTGCAGTAGGCCTAACCCTAATACTGTTGAATCTACCTCTTTGATGCTACCTTCATTCACGTACCTAGGGCTCTAGGCCTTCTAGAATTTAGAACTAACAAGTTAGAGTCTAGTTCTAGTATACGTCTAGTGTCTAGAAGTAAGAACCTGGGTCTAGATCAATCTACATTGTCTACAGAACTTAGATAAGTTAGAGAACTAGATCTAGGCCTAGACTTAGTGTAGTAGAGTCTACTGTGCTACAGCGTTTCCGAAATATTCACAGAAATGAATGAACAAACAGTGCGTAGCAGTTCTCCTAGTCCAAGTGTCAATTTGGTGTGTTCGATCTCCAAAAAGACGCCCCAGTTTGAGGGCTTTTCAAGCTGAATTGTTTCCAGAATGGCAGCCTTGGTAGCTCTAAGTGGGGCTAACCAGAGAAATTTACCTTTAACCTTTTGTCAGAGAGCTAAGGTTAAATAAATGGAGTTTCTTGAACATTAACTATGGTTAAGCTTTATGCAGTAGAAAAACTCTGGTTAAAAATTCTTAACCAGAGTTTCTGGATTTAATCATGAAAAAAACTCTGGTTAAGGCTTTAAGCAACAGGGCCCAGGTAAGCAAAACTGGAGGCAGCACAGACATCTAAAGTGTGATGATTTCTTCTAACACAAAACAAAATGGAAGGAAGAAAAATGCTATCTCTGACACTAGAAGATGAAGTAGCCAGAATAATAAAACACCTCACCATTAGCCAAACATACTTTGGCTTTGACAAAATCATGAATGTGCATGTACACTGTGTATGCTCCTCAAATAATCTCAGAACTTCAAATGGAATGAATAGATTTACAATTCATTACAATCAATATACATCTCCATTGCAACATAATCTTGCAGTGATTACAAAAATAAATGACTAATAAAATCAAATGGGCATTATTAAGGGTGCACTATCAAAGGTAAAAACATTTCCTAGAGGCAGCTTTCATGATGTCAATCATTCACACTGACACATTGTGGCCTCAGGCACCATCAACCAGTTAAAATTTGTATTTAGTAAGTTTACTCCATTGTGCCGATGGGCAAAATATAGTCACACGTAACAGTCTCAGTTATAAATGCAGCGTGGAAATGCAAATGATAAGGGTGCGCATATAATATATGTAGACATCTGTATGTAGCAAGGAACAAATAATCCCTTCATGATTCTGCCAAAGTGAGACTATGAACTGAAATAGCTCTAGCATTTCCAATAGGTCATCTCGGTGCACTCATTTCATCAAATACAGCCAAGATATCACGACAAATTAATTTTGAGAAAAAAAAAGAGTGCAAAAACATCACTAGTTCTGACAATTCTAGATCAGTTGAGGCTTGTGTTTTTATTCAGATCACAAATACTTTGTGATACACCAGTTTCAAATGGAGATGGACTAAGAGAAAAAAAAATTGGTCTATGGACTTGTACTCTAAACACAAACTTGATCAACTTCTGCTCTGATTAAATATCAGAAGACACTTCAACTGGAAAGAAATGAGCAGTGATTATAGTGTGACATCCCACTTTCCATTCATCCCTCATGACTTCAATGTTCTGCTGTCTGGGTGGCACTGTCTCGCAATAATTTGGGTTCATAGTTCACAAGCTGTTGGCCAACAAGGTATCTATGATAGAAAAAAAAAATATATATATGAATAAATCAGAGTCGCACAAAGACATTGTATTGCAATGAAATAAATTGATGAACATCATCTCAGCTACAGAACCAATAAAAGAGGATATTAAAGTGACTGGTCAACTTCCAATTCTATGTTAAAACATAATTTACAATTGACTTATCCTTAGCTATCACCAACAAGCAAAACCTATAATATTACTTCAGATTTGCAATGTAAAATCCTCTGTAACAACATTGTGCTTCATTATGTCACCTATCCACAGAAATCAGCTTGGTAATTTGAAACAGGAAAATGACAGACTGGAAACAAAAGAGAAAGAACTAGGCATTTCTACCAGCAAATGACAAGAAAGATAAAATAACAACACCCCTTTCAAATTGCCTCCTGTAATCCTTACAATCTTTCATGAATTTGTTTTACATTGACTTACTTGTCATTTTTTATATGTTCGTACAACTTCTTGAACTGCTTTGCCTGGAACACAACAAGAGAGACACCGATGATGACAGATACAATTAGAGGGTAGATCCGCCGACTCATCTGATGGTTGGTCTCTGCATCAAGTCCTTTGCATAAAACAGAAAAAGATGTTCGAAGTCCTTTGAATTTTCTTATTCCCAACACTATACGTATGACACATGTATCTAAATTGCTCTTCACAGGGATGAGACAGTTAAAGGCGCTTCACAAAAATATTGTCTTATGAGACATGAGAGACAAAATATAAAACTTGAAAAGATTAATAACTCTAGCAGGAAAACACACTTTATCTGATCAAATGAGTTAAAAATGGCTGAAATAAACAAGAGACCTGGGGGGTCTCGTGCTCACCTGACTATCACAAGTTCACCTTTAATGCATTCTTGCAGACTCTTACCCCAGAATATTGCAAACTTTGGAGGTGGGGGCAGCTTTGAGAGCTGGGGGTATGGCGTCCATTTGCATAATCCATCACACTGGTAAAAATACCTGCCTAGTACACTGTTATTAGAAAGTTTGACTATGCAGTTTAAAAAAAAAAAGACTTAAAGCTCTATCACTTCTTACTATAAATAGAGAAGAATATTTTTGAATATTCCTAAATTTGGGAGGTTTGGGCCCCCTTGAGTCCCCAAGGGAAGCATGGTGCCACTTCAAACAAATTTAGATCCTATTTTCCTTGGAATGCTACCTGCAAAGTTTTGTGAAAATCCATCATGTTCAGGTGCGAGTTTCTTCACTTTGTCTCCCTCTACAAATTAAATTTGTTAAGATTGCAACTACTGATTTGTAAATTAACAAACATGTCGGAAAAAAGGAACCAGTGGGACTCAAACCTGTCATCTACTGCTTTCCGGGCAGCGACACTACCACCAGGCTGTCCCTGGTTGCCGGCAGTGACACCATGAACATGGAACAAATACCTAATCTCCGAAATTCCAACATTGTTATGTTAAGTAGTCCAAGGCGGACAAGGTATAATAAATGAAAGAAAGATATTATTCAGAGGGGTGAAGGTTCAGGTGCGAGTTTCTTCACTTTGTCTCCCTCTACAAATTAAATTTTGTTTAAGATTGTAACTGCTGATCTGTAAATTAACAAACATGTCGGAAAAAAAGGAACCAGTAGGACTTGAAACTGTCATGTACTGCTTTCCGGGCAGCGACTCTACCACCAGGCTGTCCATGGTTGCCGGCAGTGACACGATGAACATGGAACAAATACCCAAGCTTTGAAATTATGACATTGTTATGTTAAGTAGTCTAAGGCGGCCTTTCTTCCAATCTTTCTTTCAATCCATCATGTTGTTTTCAAGAAGATGAAAAAGTACAATTAAGGCCTGCATTTGGATCCCTCTCTCTCCCACCCCCTCGGGCTCCAAGGGGGAGGGGTCACCCTTGGATCTACAACAAACAAACTTGAAACTACTGTCATCAATGACTAACTCATAGTATTAACTTTGCTTTATCACTTCTGGCTCTAGAGAAGAAGATTTGTAAGTGAAAATGTACAATCTAAGTCCCAATTTGGACCCCTCCCTTCCCCCTCTGGTGCTGGGAGGGGGGACCCTCGATTTCAAATGAACAAACTTGAAACAACAGTCATCTGTTGTGACATAAATTGTCGCCCCGTCAAAAATTGTCGCCCTCGGCTCGGGGCGACAATTTTTAACGGAGTTGGTGGCATAAATTGTCACCACGTCACAAATTGTCGTCTGGCGACAATTTTTGATGGTTGTGCAGTTCCCAATTTTTGACCTCGATGGTGACAATTTGTGATGGCAAAAACAATTGTTGCGACATAAATTGTCACCCCGGCAAAAATTGTCGCTCCTGGCTCGGCGCGACAATTTGTGACGGAGTGTGTGTGTGTGTTTTTGGAGTATAATAATACAATATGTGGAAACTGTGCGTATGTGGTGGTTGTATAGTGGTAGTGGTTTGTTTGTCTGTGTGTATACGTGTGCCTGTATGTGTACGTGTGTATGTGGGTACGTGACATATGTGTATAGGGTGTGTGGTGATGCGTGTTTGTGGGCGCAGTTTTGTGCCTGCATGAGAGTATATCTGAGGGGTTTGGTGTACATGGGCTACGTACGTATGTGTGTTGTGTGCGAGCATTCATGTGTCTACGTAAGCCCGCAGGAGATAAAAGCATCGAAACATTCAAGCGACACAATTCCCACAACACGCACAGCGCTCCATCACACACACACACACACACGCACGAACAGACACTCAATTATCATATGCGTGTGCACAAACACACTTCCTTGAAACCTCACCGTGACTTTTTACAAGGCTTGTTTGCATGGATGTAGCCATGTAAGTTATGTTTTGGTATTTCAATGACTATGTCAAGAATGATATTACCCAGCAAAATGTGCTTTGAGGGCGGGCGACAATTTTGCCGTCAGCCCTCCTCATAAATTGTCGCCAGACGACAAGTTGTGATGGGGCGACAATTTAAGCCGCCAACTCCGTCAAAAATTGTCGCCTGTTTCAGGGGGTGACAATTTTTGACGGGGCGACAATTTATGTCGCAACAGTCATCAATGTACTAACTCAAAGTATCATTAACACCTAGCTAGCACTTCTGGTTCTAAGGAGATTTTTAAAGACTTCTTAAGGGAGGGGGGGGGGGGGGGGGGAGGAGGGCCCAGGTGGGGCATGGTGCCCATTTGAACGAATTGAGATCCTACCCCCCTAAGGATGCTACCTGCCAAATTATGTGAAAATTCATCATGGGGTTTTCAAGAAGATGATGAAAATGTACAATTTAGGCCCCAATTTTGACCCCTCCCTGGGTGCCAAGGGGGGGGGGGGGGCACCCCTGATTCTGCCATGAAAAAACTTGAAACTACAGTCATCAATGTACTACCTCATAGTATTAACTTAGCTCTATCACTTTTGGTTCTAGAGAAAAAGATTTTCAAAGTTTCCTTACTTCTGAGGAGTTTGGGGCATGGTACCCATACTTGCCAACATTTTCATTTGAGAAAGCGGTAGAATCCAGGATGCCTATGCGAGCAGCGCTAGCTTGAATGCTAATGAAATCTTTCAAAAGCGGTAGTCTACCTCCAAATGCGGTAGAGTTGGCAAGTATGGGTACCCATTTGAATAAACCGAGATCCTATCCCCCAGGCATGCTACCTGCAAAGTTTGGTGGAAATGGGTCATGGAGTTTTCAAGAAGATGACAATGTAAAAAGTTAATGCACAACGCACGACGCATGACGGACGCCGGATAAAGAGTGAATGCAGTAGCTCACTTGAGCCTTTGGCTCAGGTGAGCTAAAAAAAAAAAAATGAAACCATGAGGATATGTTTGGGCTTTAACTTTTATTTAAATGGATTGTAGAGCTCATAATTCATATGAAATTGAGTTTCATTGCAGTGTACACTGTATATTCCACTCATATTTTCAATGTGAATTACATTGTCTAGGCAGGGAGGTTGACCTTCCACCTCCCTGGTTTTGGGAAGGAGAAAATAATCGAGAGGAATGTAAGGCATTGTTTAATCTGAGTGACCTTATAATGGATATTCTTTTCTAACCTGCCGTTCACTAGGGCAAGGACAAGATGCAGAAAGGAAAATTTGCAAATCAGCATTTATTCGGCAACCTCCCCGCTTGTTCTTGAAAGATTCCGTTCACTGCCTTTAATAATTCCATGGTCTGTTACGGCTGTTGTGGTTGTATGTTTGGCTTGCTGATGCCCTCTGTGCTCGCCTATGGAAGTAAAACCAGTCAAAAACTGAGTACCCAAAGTGACAAACTCAAGAAAGATTGTCAAAAATTGGATGGACAATCATATATACCGTACGTGAGCACAGAGGCATCATTACGCCATACATGCAACAAGTCTGCCATAACAGGCCATGCTGAAAAGAAAATCATATCATCAACTGGGAGGGGATGTAATTGTAGTGAGAAAGAGCCATGACCTGAATAGACCTATCAGAGAGGCCATCTGCATAAAGACCCCCCCCCCACAACATGACCAGGAAGGATGGGGAGGGGGGATACCCAACTAACATTTATGATGGCACTATCAACCAGA